>CM031860.1:40340819-40776203 GCA_018697195.1 Certhia americana | reverse complement strand
GCTGAGAGGGCAGGACCGCGCTGAGAGGGCAGGACAGCGCTGAGAGGGCAGGACAGCGCTGAGAGGACAGGACAGCGCTGAGAGGGCAGGACCGCGCCAGGCCCGCCCTGCCCCTCAAAGCCTGCGGGGCCGCGGGGATGTTTCGCACGGACCGGCACGGCTGAAGATCAATCTTGGCCGTGCTACTTTTCACGTTAGGATTTGGCCACCGGTGTAGTTCTCCGCTGAAACTGTGTTTGTGAAATGTCACAGGCGTTATTAGACTGTCTGCTGGGGGAGATGATTTATGGGAGACTTGGCACAAAAAAAAGGGATATTAAATACACATATGCAAATACATCAGTGAGCGGAAGAAACAAAATCAGATACTAATACTACCTGTCCCAGTATATACTCCATTCATCTACGGGATGTTTTCCTAGGAAGAACATCAGCCCTCGCTCTCTCCTTCCTTTCTCCCCAAATCATCCGTATTACAAAACAGGGATCCTGCTTCATTTGGATCAAGACTCCCACTTTACTGCCTAAGTGCAGTGTGCTTTTATTTCAAAGAAAAAATTACCAATTAATTGTATTAATATTTCCTTGGAAAACCATGCTTTATTCTTTACAATAGTTACTATTTGATATGTGGTCTTTTTTTCTATTAAGCACTGATTGACAGATGAACAGAATATTACTGCTTATACTTCTAAGTTCTATGAATAAATACTATAGAACCTATTGATTCATGTAAGACTCCCAACCTGATGGTTTTGCTATCAGAAAACTCTCCAGTGAGCCATCCTCATGACTTAGAACCATGGTGGATGCCTCCAGAAAACATTTAGATATGAAGTCACACAAACTCAAATCCCTCAATAGGAAAAGCATATTTCTTTACTTGCTTTCCAGCAAAGAGGTAACACACGATACATCAAGCTCAGAAGCTGACCTTAGGTAGGGGCCAGCATTATATATTCAAGAAAAATTCTAATAGTATTGAGCAAATATAAAGAACAACCACCTAGGGCTATAAAAACAACTTCTGGCAACATAAAATCTTGAACCTTCACAGGTCAGAAGTTGACAGTGGACCATTGTTTCTATGAACCCAAATAGACCAACCCTTCACAAAGTTCTCCAAGCATTTCCATTTCCATACTTTCTGGTTTTCCCATCATCCTGTGTCAGTAAGTTCCATGAGATCTCTGGGGTTTTTTTTAGCTTGCTGCCTGATAGGAAAAAAGAGGCAACTCCATATAATGAAAAACACTGAGTAACTGTTCACTATTTCACCAAGACACTCAAACAGTCTAAATATCCACCACAACAACTTACTCATTAGCCAGCTGTTTTCCAGAAGGAAAACAGTGTCTTCCTTCTATTTAGTGCCTCCCCGCATCTAAGTCTTTCCATGTCCCTACTGGTCAGGTTGCCAGCTATTTGCCTTTTCCAATTCTGTTATCTTTCTGAAGTTATGCACTAAGGTAGCAAGATTTTCCATCTTGTTCTTTGTAGACTTCATGATGAGGGCTCTTGTGGAGACAGAATGGTGACTGCAGCAACCTATCAGGTCCTTATTTCGGTGGCAACACTAGCTGAAAGTCTGGCCTTGTACTTGATAGAGTTTACAGTTTCCCACTCTCCAGCATTCTTTCGCATCTATTGGCACAGTCATTTTAACATTTTATCAGTCACTGTCTCCTCTATGAAACCTTTATGTGATTCCCAGCTATTCATTTTAGGCAGCTAAATCTGTATTAGCAGAAATGTTATTACTTGCTATTTTCTGTTTTTCCTGATCAGAAAACACTGACTGTCTGCAAGACTTCATCAGCAGCCTTCTTCACTCTAGAGCCTAGCCATTCATTCTTATTTTTGCTTCTGTCTTTTAACAAACATTAAAAGGCTGTGAGAAAAGTGTCTGTAAGACTTTTTGGTGAAGACTCTTGTTAACAGCATTTTGAAAACCCAAGTATGTTGTATTAACCAGCATTTTCACTGTCTCCTTCAAAGAACTTTCTAATGGATTTGTGAGGCATTGCTTCCCCTTGTAAAATGGAAATAAGCTACTTCATTTCTTCTTTATTGTATCATTCATTCTTATTTACCCTATTCTTTGCTAGAATTTCTGTCAAAGAACTTCCTTCTGCTTCAAGGACTTCTTGAATAATTGATGTCATATGTGCCAAATTTCATTCCCCTCCAGTTAGTAACTCAGCAACATCTTACTTAAGTTAGTTTAAAGTCTTGCCTGAATACCATATGGTCACAATATTTAAAATTTTTCTTATTAATGTCTTTTATTGAAGCTGTAGTCAACTAGTAAAGCAAATCCAGCACTAGGGATACTAGCATCGGACCACAAACTTAACAGCCACATGAATGCCAGTCCAAATGTGTTCACAGAATTTTGCCCTATTGGCTTTGAACTGGCAGTCTCTATGTCATTTGACGTATCATTTATCTTTTATTGTACTGCATAAAATCAGCCTAAAGTCTGAGTTATGCGTGCTTACTAAATGAATAGAAATGCATTCACCTCCCCACATTTGAACCAGATGAAACTCGTACTGATGGATGATCTGCTAGTGTGCACTGATGATGATGGAACATCAGCCTCACACTTCATTGAGAGGTTAATTTCCTTGTAAGATATGCTTTAAAAACTCAAACCTCCATTTTACATGGGTTCAAAAGTGATTACATCAATTCATGGGAGGACAAACAAACACTCATCAGGACGCACAGCAGATCACTGGAATCTGCTACCACATAGTGTTAAGTGTCTCAGCCCATCCCTAGTTTATTCTTCTTCAGGCGTGTGCTAATGTTCACAGCTGGATTCAGACATTAAGCAAGAAATAATTTGATCTACTATGATCCACCAATCTGATGTGGTCTTTAAGTTTTACATGTCCCAAAAAAAAAAATTTTTACTCCAACAGAATATTCCTGTTTCACTGTTCCAAAACTCATTTATATCTCATCTCCCAGTTATATCTCATTGTTCTCCACATCAGAATATGTAAGAACTTCCTGTGAATGTCAGACCAAGTTCTGTGTTACCTTAGGATTCTCTCCATGAAGCAAGCTTATGGAAAAAAAGAGATCAAAGACACTAAAGACCAGTATAAGGAGTTAATTGTCAAAGGCTAGGACAAGGAAAGGGAAGTGAATAGCAGACAGTGCTAGAAAGCCTCTGCTTTCTAGTCCTCCATGCCTTGGAGAGCCATTGGAACATACATTTATTATGAGACCAAATTCTTCTGGATACTAAAAAATTTTATTGATTTTTTTAATCTACACACAGAATTAAGACTATGTCCCCCATGAATACAGATAAGCAAAACACTTGAAAGTGAAATCAAAGACTGCGAGGTTATTGATTAGTAACATGCTATCTCTGGATGTTTTTGTTTTGTTTCTGGGCAAAATATCTCAGTTTGGGATGAGATTTTTTTCTTGTTGTTGTGGGTTTTTTTATAAGAATCTGTGGTATTTCAAATTTGTCTTTGAAAACCTTTTGTCCTTTTCTCTTTACACAGAAAATACTACGCCACAATAGAACTCCAAGTAGTCACGCCTACTGAATATACACGCAGCACACTGCTGTTGGAATGAACTGCGCTTACCAGAATAGAACACATACTTGGAAAGTGCTAGAAGTGCCTCTCTGTATAATACCAAAAAGATTAGAAATACAGACAAAGGCTGTCCTGAGTCACTGTAGCGCTGTTCTTGCATTAACAACGTAGTAGGGAAAAATATTATGTGCCCTACACACGTGCATATTACATAAGCACATTATATGCATATCATGAAAGAGTTAATTACACTGTTTCATTCCTATTTCCTGGAATTTCAGATATCTCAAATAAAATGATGAAAATATTTGTAGTGTAGCACATCATGCTTTCTTGCTGTTCCTTGAATCCCCTAATAGGATTCAAGTGTGCATTTGTATATATTTATTCTGAGTTTGGGGTGCACGGGGAGAAAAAGAGACAAATCTACATAAGAAAAATCATTTAGCAAATAGAACCTGCAAAAAGCCTGCACCATTCAAATGGAATGAAGTCACTATAGTCTAGGGAAGAGAAGAAAATACTGATAAATCAGTGATTTACATTACGCTTTCTCTATGACCTTATGAGTAAGTTTTGCTCTGTGCTCTTGTGAGATTAAGAAAAAAGGAATGATAAGCAGCTCTAGAGAAATGAATTCATTTCAATGTGGTACCCTTGTGTTTCAGCAATTAGCAAAGCAATATCAGGGAATCCTTCACCACCACTGATCTGATGAATCAGTAACATTTACCATGACATTAATAAAATTCACCTACCCTCATAGTAAAAACAAAGCCCTGATCCCAGTTAATTGTTGTTACTCTCTATCAAAAATACGTATGGAACTTTATTTCTACACAGAAAAACTGCTTCAAATTAGAGAAGAATTTATCCATTAAGACAGAAAAAGTTGTAACTGCAATTACATCCCAAGGTCAGGAATGTACTTTCTTTAAACATACATGGTTTTAAAGAAACACAGAATATACCATCTACAGAATTAATAAGTGCAGTAACTTATTTCCAGCCTTCCAGCCTGATTATCACCAATTGAAGAATGTATTATAAGTTTTCATACTGAAAGGATTTACTGCATCTTCCTTAACAAGTTGAACAAATGTTCAGATAAGATACCAGCTGACTGCAACATGGAATGTACACAACAAAATAAATTAGCAAAAGGGATACATTCCTTAGACCTCACAGAAACACATTAGGGAGCATGCCAATAGTATGCTCTGTAGTTTTTGGGTCAGAACTGTGGAGCCAAATAAAATATAAACTTACTTTTTTTCTGATCCATTTTCTGTGACACAGATGGACGGGTAGGACTTAATATTGGCAGAGTGGTCATCCTCTCTGTGTTGTTAAAAGAAGCATCTGTAGACCACAGTATCACCTCCTCTGCAGTGGCAAACAGCTGGGTGTTGTTTTCAGGGCCCTCTGCCAAAGCAGCGTCAGAGGCAGGCTGATGACTGAGCACTGTGGCTTGAGTCGGGGGACCAAAGGAATTTTCCTGGAAAGAATCTTTAAATGTATTTGAGTTCTTGTTCATTTGGTCAATGTGGGATAAAGGTGTGGTGGTCCAAGAAGAGGGCTGTGTGCTGAGATCCACTGAGGGATCAGTCTTGGAATTATTTTCAACCATATTTGGAAAAAGATCATGAGATGTTTCAAAGTCACCATTAACTGTGAGGCCCTCACTTCCATTTGAATAAAAGCATGTTTTTTCTAACACTCCTGCAACAAAGGAAGAAAAACACCAAAATTACTATCACCTGGAAGAGTAAGTGTTACCAATTTGTTCTGAAAAATTAATAATAAATATAATGACACAGATTTTAAAAGTATTTTGATTTCAAAATTAAAATTAAACACAAGTAAATTTAAGAATTCTATTTAGCAACAAAATAACAGGAGCACATAAAACATGGCTGCTGTAGGATAAATAGAAAAATGCTTTCATAAGCTTAAAGTATTTTAATCATATTTATAGTACATTACCAAATACTTACATGTTTAAAACTACAAAGTGCAATTTCAAGGACCTTCAACATGCATTCATTCTATCACTGTGTTAACAAGATGGACAATGATATTTTTTTCTCCTTTTAAACTGCACTGTCTCTTATTTTCATAGTACCGTCATCTTCAGAAATCCAATTCTGAAGCTTTAAGGGAACCAGTACATTTTTAATATATTCCATATCCACTAATTTGAAAAATGAAAAGAGGTACTATTTTCTCTATGCAAGATTATGTAATTTAACTACCACTGCTAAATATGGGCCCCTGAGTTCTCTATCATTCTTCTCCGATACTGGATTTTAAATATACAGTTATTTATTGTCTAAAATTTTAGTCATTTGCTGGTTCTTTGATCATTTATTTTATTATAGACAAAACCAGACTTTGCTTAGTTGTATGTGTTGAATAGTTGTACATAATTATAATTCACAAGTCAAAACAGCTGCATAACAGTAAGTAGATGTATCCCACAAGCATCAAGAATTTAAACTACATAGTAAGAGAATTGATCTTTTACCTATTAATCCAAATAATAAAGACATCTTAAACATGTAGAGAACATAAAACTTATCTATAATAAGAACTACAAATACTATCTCAAATTCTTTAATCAAATGCATTAGAGTTATATTTAATGCTAGAAGAGAAGCACCACTCTTTATTACAATATAAGAAATTTTTGGTAAATAGTAAAAGCAATTTTTGCCACTGGTGGGTCATGTAAAAGAGCTTAACCATCATAATAAACGCAGTTCATCTAGGCTTAATTATAAAAAAATTTAAAGAGAATCCTCAAAACACAAAGTCTCCCAAATGTTTCTAAGTACCTTAGCAACAATTTATAACTTTAATAACTTTTCTTCATGTTCATTTGATTCTTCATTAGCTGTTTGGTAAAGATGAAGCCCAGATGTCAGGGGGGTTGGAATTAGATGATTCTATGACTCCTAAGGCCACAAAACACCCACCACCATCTCTCCCAGATTTAATTTTCATTTTGGTTATTGCATTTACCAACATGACTGGTTGCACCATCACACCCTTCAGTTAGGCCTTGTTCACCCCCCACTACCCCAGGCTCTGTCCCTACACAAACGCACCCCTCTGCCAACTCCACATGGAGCCCAGGAGGGATGCTGAGCCCATTCCCATTACTGAATTCCTCTTCTCACTTCTCCATGCACTCTGCTGCTAGAATAAATCTGTTAACTGGTCTGAAATTCAAGGACTGGGCAGGCAGAAATGTTTATTCATCACAGCTACAAGTAACTAAAAACGCCAGAAGAATCCAACTGAAGTGACTTTGGGTTGGAAAGCTTTATAGGTAAGGGAGAAGAGAGAACTGGAATAGCTGGGAAGGGGCAATGTCAGCATTTTCTTTTTTACTGAGTAACCTTTAACTATTACAAATGCAAACAGCAAGAAAAACTGGTGAAATTTCTGAAATATAATGAGTTTCAATGAAACAGTTACCATTTGAGATTTACCATAATCCTCATTTATCCAGGCTGGATTATTTTGGCTCCAGTGTCACTAACTGTGAGTAAATCTTTATGTCTTAACTTCTACTGGACAAGCTCAGGGGATTTTATATATACTTTATATATATAAAAATGTTCGGGTTTATGGTTTTCCACCAGCAGATGTTCATATATCATTGGGGTTTGGAGGAATTTACTATGTGTATTTAACAGAAACAACTAAAAATCTCCCACCTGCAAATTATTTAAGCAGCATTTTTTTGTTTGAGTCCTCTGGTCAAACCAAACAGTAAGATCATTTTCACAAATAGGGACTGGACTAGTTTTAATATGATTTGCTAAAGTCTAAGAAGAGTGAGTGATTGTGCTTACTTAAATGTGGATTTATTTGGATGCCAGATATTTGTGTTCAAATAAAGTGCTGAATCTCTAGAATTCAGAAGCCTACTTTGTTTCAAGTTTCAAACTTAACTAGTTTGGGTTTTTTCAGTTTTCAAAAAGTTAAAAAAAGCTTTTTTAACTCCTCTGGGAAAGTGCATAGTATTTTTCCATAATTCAGGAATAGCTTAAGGTATTTTTTCACATTCTCTCTCCTCCTCCCTAGACTTGTCTCTTCTCTTCCACTCAGCATAAAAATAGAAATAGGCTGTAAAACGTTGATCCCAAAGAGCTATTAATACTGATTAAAACTGAAGTTAAAATGAATAGCTATTTATATGTCACTCAGCAGAACAGGAGGCAGCATATTACAAGACAGGTAAACTCTTGAAAATATTTGAAAATCCCCTTTGGTTTAACACAGTGGTCAAATAAATACTGTGAAGCAAAATACTGAGGCTACCCACTGGATTCTATCATTTTCTCACTCAGACTTATTTCACTCTTTTTCTGGAACAACAAATAACAACTATGTCTATCACTGCCATGAGGTCATTAACTTGTTTCACTGAGATCCCCAAATGCTTGTTTGCTTCTTCAACCCATCTTTCCAACAACAGTGGGTTTTGTTCGATTTTTATGGTTTCCTAGTGATAACAACTACTTTTAACTGGGGGATCACACAATGAACCTCTTTGACACCAAAGTACTTCCAAATTGTATCATCTCCACTGACAATGAGCAGTATTAAAATCCTTTTTAATATTTTTTCCCTCCAAAATAACATCAGCCTGGCTCAGGCACATATGCACTTGATGGAGGCAGGTGTGGGCCTCTGGCATTCCCCACTTGCCAGCTCTAGATGACAACTTAGTTTTTAAGAGTTTTAAGTCACCTTCCTGCGTCACATCTTTCCTCCCTCACATTTTCCTTCTATCCTCTCCTTTTACCAATGCACCACAGAGAATTTAGGCACTTTATTCCAAGCTGCAGAATCCACTCTCTGTACTGGGCTCCCACTTGCTTTAATTTTCATCCTTACCCCCAGCCTTCCCCTAAAAACTCTACTGTATATCTTAAATCTTAAATTAAGCTTACTGGATATGTTTTTATAGCATCCCTATTCAAATTTCAAGATACCTAAGAAAACAGAGTGATGTTTTAAAACAGTCATCTCTTTCTTAATCTCTTCAGGGAAGATAAATTAATTACTCTTTATCAATGTTTGCTAGCAGACATGCAGTGCATACAGAGCATGAATTTTATTCATGTATCCAGGCACAGCATATCCAACTTGAGTTCATACAGAGCTGTAGATAGTAAATCATAAGCCAGATAGTTAATTAGTTGAGAAATAGATGTAACCATTTTTGATTTGTGTCTCCAGATACAGCTGGGCATGTCCAGATGACAGAAACATTCAGTGTTCTGGCTTTTATTGTCCTTGGTACAAAGCAGAGGTACTGGGACTGGACTCATTCATTTCAAAGCAATGCTTTCCAGCAGTTTTAATGATTATTTCCAGTTGCTGTTCACTTTGGGGAATTAATGTTTTGCTTAAATATGGACAGGTTTTAAAAAATGGGCAGTTTACTTAAAAATAGGCAGTTAAGAGATCTAAGAAATAGTTACACTGTTCAAGCTAGTAAATTGAGATTCTACAGTGCAAACTGTGGAAGATTTCTAGCTGTTGAGAGCAGGAAAGCTCAAAAGGACCAAGTCTGTTTAAAAGCTAATGAAACAGAACAAAGCAGCCTAACAAAGTATGAGTAATGAAAGAGGCAATTGCAAAGGAAATAAAAGCACTGGTTCACTTCTGCAACTGGCGAGCACATATGAACTGAGATTTCTCCTGCAGTCTGTAGCCAGGACTCCGCACTCTGGAGAAATGGGGACATTACTGATACTATGAAGGTCCCATAGTATACCAAGCAGTTGCACATCAGTTAAGCTGCAGTAATAGACAGACTTTCTTTCTTTTCTTTCTTTCTCTTCCTTTCTTCCTTCCTTCTTTTCTCTCACTTCCTTCCTCCCTTCCTTCTATTAAATAATTTCTATTTGCCAGTCAGTACTATCAACTTAACTCTTACACTGTAAGACTTCATACCAATATTAGAATTCAGTTATTATCGACCTGAAATTAATATGAAGTACTATTTTGGATAGAGTATTCTTAGTTACTATAACAGACTATATTCCATTACATACACTTTAAAAGTCCACAGCATTAGTTCATCTAATTCTGGTCATCAAATATATTTACTTCTAGGCTATCAATGCATAGAAAATAAAAGCTGCTGAGAAGAATAGTAAACTATAAAATGTTAGTTCAAAAGGTGTTTCTGAAGGGACCTTTGCCAGTTTTAACTTGAGTTACAACATCAAGACTTATTCTTTATCCTACAGTTATTACGTTGACTTATGAGGAGATAGTCATGATTTTTGCTACCTAAGTAGGATCAGAACAAGCCCCATTTCCCAGAGGATTTCATACACTTTAATGACAAGTGGATACATGCCTGAGGAAGAGATTGAGTAGAGTTGATGCAAATACACCTGCTTTTTTATCTGTTTTCTCACCAATGAATGAAAATCTAGGGCAGAGGATATGAAGGATAGAAATGGAATGCTAAACGTAAGGAAAGCAAATTTAACGGCTTCGTATTTCCTAATTGCAAAACTTACTTGATCTTAATCCATTTCAGACTGTTCTGAGTTCAAAGATACAACCCAAGACTGACCTGTCAATCATAACATTCACTAGCTCTGAGGGTTCTTTTACTTCCTTAAACTAAATGAAAAGAACAGGTCTACAACATCATGTTGCATATCCTTTACAGCCTGAATAGAGAAAACAGATTTAAATTGTCCTGATTTTGACAGTGCTTTTGAGAAATGTTTAGTTTCTTCCTACACTTGCTAACTGTTTGACTGTTTGATATGTATTGAAATTGGAGTGCTTAAAAGAGGAAAATAGATTTATATGCGTATATCTGATTACTGGATACATTACCCCACTTATTTCAGATGTGCTTCTGATGTACCTAAGGAAGCTCAATTAGAAAATATTCTCACTAAAAAAAGAAAAAGGAAAACGCCCAAAAAACACTTAGCGCTGAAAGCAAATTTTTAAAACTTTTTTTCCCTGAAAAAATAATGTTTTAACCTAGTATAACTGTCTTTTTCATTTTGTACTTGAAGCAATTTAATGATATAAAATGTCAGCTTCTCTAAAAGTAACAAAGGGGAATTTTTTTTTTTAGTTTAGGTTAATAAATTTGCACTTTTTAATTATGCAAAACATACACACAAAATTACTTAACAGACTAAGCCATTGTGAAATCTAATATACCTTGAACCAGTTTCCACAAAACATATTTGGTGTTCTGCATTCATCCATATTTTGTATGCAGAAGAAATGAACATCATTTTCTTTAGTTAAACAGTAATATTTTGTATGCTGTTCAGAAAGATTTGTGGTTATTTATAAATTAAATTTCAACTGAAAACAAGAATCAGGTTTGCATATGAATGTGTGACATAAACAGATAAATATTCTATTCCACTGATAGTGATCTAAAATTATAACAAAAGTATATTTTTTACTTGTAAAATGGCTGCTGAAAACTATCTACACATTCAAGATAATGTCTTCCTCAAGAATCTACCTTGAGAAAATCAGAAAAGGTTTCCTCATCAATATTTTAAATATGTTTTAAGGATACAAATCTAAATAGCAGATTTATTTCTCTGCAACAAACAGTCACCAGGTAAATTAGTTTTTAGGTATGTGTGCTAAGATATATGTCTAATGTCCACAATTATATTAGCACTTGAGAATATGGTCTTAGTTTTAGTCTCTTTAATTAAAAAAGCAGCTCCTTAATTAAAAAAAGCACTCACCTACAAAGGTAAGCAGGATCACCAGCAAAAGGATAAGGGCACAGATGCATGGAATCAGTATCAGGAGCAAAAGTCGAAGGAACTTGGCAGAAGCCAGTTTCTGAGAGCAACCATCCCCCATATTATCCTCATCTGTTCCTAAGACCTGAAAGACAAAAATGCAGTTTTATTATGCTGGTGACCATCAGTAACTCCTATGCTTTCAATAGCAGTGCTCCATCCCTATTACACAGCTTCATGATTTAAATATACGTTGCAAATGGCTAATAGATTCTTAATCACAAGTTGTATGTAAATTTTCTTTCCAGTGAACAGTCTAGTGCAACCTATATAATTTATTAAATTTTACTCAATATCCACAGACTTATAGCTTCATTGAAATTTCTAAACATTTCTGATGAACTGGATGTTGGATAGGCATTTCATTTGAAAAAAAAATGTAAAATATGCAATAAACTTAAGGAATAAGACTAAATACAGATTATTTTATAATTAAAAATAATCCACTACTAATTATTGAAGCACTCCATGTTCTTGTGTCTTTTATTAAAGAATCAAGATACTATTATAACTTTTTTTTTAAGTGCCAATAGAAGACTTATTCTGCACAGTAATGATGTCTGATTTTTTTAAGTCCTTTATAAAATTATAACTTAACACAGTATTCTGTAGAGTTTGCAAATCACATTTTCTGTTCTATGAGTGTAATACAAGAAGAGAGAAAAACAATTTTCCGAATACAAGAATAGAGAAAAACAATTTTCTGAATTCAATGGAGCTGCACAAAGTACAAAAATTCAAACCCTTGCAAAAGCCTAAACATGCATCTTTTTTAAAACTTAGCTCCATTAATACTATGATCTCATATACTGGAGAAATGTCATACTTTTTGAACATAAACAAAAACAACATTCCAAATTAATATTTAATAGCAAGATTGAAACTGTTATGAAGTCAATGCCCCTTTATTTTGACCAAAAAAATAAAATCTTCCCTGTGATAGCGTGAAACTGGATGATAGGTTTATTCATTCCAGACAGTGTCTTCCCAAAGGATGACTAATCATTTATCCTCTTTGTCAGGAAGATCAATCACATCAAAGTTGGTTGTGTCAGGACACAAGAGTAGAGGCATCCGTTACCCTGACAGCCTCTCCCTGAAGAACCTCAAGGGTCTGAAGTCTACAACGTAAATAATATTAGTCTTGTAAATGCCAGTCTCTGTGGGTTATCCCTTTGGCTGGCTCTGCTGAACGTGCCTTTCTGTAAAGAGCAGGTCATCAGAATGACTGGCACAAACCAAAAAGGAATTGCTGCAAAGAGACTGGATGCATACCATCCCACAATCTAATTGCCCATTTACTGCCTTGAATGAGAAGACTGTAGGCATAAATAGGAATTGCAGAATAATTTTCCATCATTCTGCAATGTCTCTTGTTCCAGCATGACACAAAGACTATTTGGAAGGAAAATTTCCTTGCTGATAATAGAATTAGCAACTATTCCTGAAACCCTGGTTACTAGACACTGCAGACCCTCAACAGACAGCAGAAGCTAAGAATACTGCATTTGTGAAGCTGTATATATCTTTTCTGACACTGCTAAGTATCACGTCATCTCACCACTTCGAGACTCATCAGGGCAGCGTCAGTCCCATTTGACTTCTTTACTTCCACTGTTCAAAGTAAAGGCATTAATGCTGAAAATTCATATGGTACTGGTACGGTGTGAGCTGCTAGTAGTATCTCACTTGATAATCTTCCATTCCAGTGATTCAGTCTCAACACAGTCCTACTATTAGATTTACCTAGCCAGCAGGAAGGTAAACCTAGAGATGTTGGATTTGTTTGAAACAGCCAGCTCAGGATGAGAATAAAGAGTGTATGTGGAAACAGTCTGAGTGAGATGACAAGGTCTGTAATCTGATCCTCATTTCCCACAAGAGAAATATAAATATTGGAGAGAGTTAATTGGTGGTCAGAATTGTTTTTTCTTAATCAGCAGCTTATTCAGAAGTTGTAAATGTTTCAAACCATGACTTCTGGACATATCAACTTTAACTACTGCCCTTGTCCGCAAGCGACATCTAAAACATTCAGTCACAGATAAAGTTAAGGATTTAGGTGAATATTAGGAACTTCAATCCATGTGACATTTAGACAATACCTGCTTGACTCCCTGCTTGTCTACCTTTTCATATTAAAGTCTTCAGTGTCTGCCTGACATTTTGCTTCTAGCAATGCTGGAATCCAGCAGCTTTAGCTGCTGTACTCATGGCAGGCTTCCCTGAATTCCACAAACTGAGTTTGCACAGCCTATATTGGGCACCCTTGTGAGTTCTGAGTACAGGTAACAGAGGAATTACACAACTCTGCTATGAACACAGATCTCCCAAAACACTGCCATAATGACTTCTGAAAGCACAGACAGCAGTGCAGTAGATGCAGTACTCCCACAGGAAACAGGGCAATTGAGTTTAATACCCTCTTTCGCCTGAAGCAGTTAAAAATTAGATCTTCAACTCAGCAAACTATCACAACCACAGGAACACAGACTCCTCTTGAATCAGAGCATGCCATGCCTTGAAATAATGATTTTCTGTAAAAAGAACCCAGTTCTTCTGGGCCAAACAACTTGGAGCAGGACCATCACTACACAGCCCAGCAATCAAGGCACTCAGGAGCTGATTTTTAGTTTCTTCAAGACAAACAAATTTTATATCCAGCTCATTTTCCTAAAGAAATTACTCCCAACCAAGAGACACTTCTTGCAAGTCCCAAGGAGAAATGTCCAATTCTATCCAGTGTAATACAAAGTAAATTCTGATGACTCCACAAAGAGTTTGTCTTAGCAGTAAAAACTTAGCAAGAAAGAACAAATGTTATTGTCAAATATTTGAAAAAGCATTCAGAAATGGTATCCACTATCACTTTTTGACTCTTTTTGTGAGAAGGGGTGCCTGAATATTCTGGAGGTACATGAGATCTTAATAACCTCCAGCAAAATTTTTTAACTGACCGCTGTTACCACCACTGTTGGACATCTCCCTTAGAGTTAACCTAGCAGAAATATTAAATGTGTGCCAGCTAAAACAGTGAGCTTCTGGTGATCCTCTGTTTCTGTAAGAAATGTTTTCTAAAGTCTAGTGGCATTGTGAATACTACTTACTTTACATAAGTTTCCAATACTAAATGAGAACATCCAACATTTTCTTTCTTGTCCACTCCTGAAAGTAATATATCTCAATATTTGTATTGACAACTCACTGCCACAGATTTTAAAATGGGCTGTTGTATCCAAATTTGCTTTCAGTGACTGCTCAAGAAAAGAATGCTGTATTGTTAGACATGCTTTTCTAAGCAACATGATTGCTTGCTCTGTAGAACAGCAAAGTAAATATTTATAGGAAACTAAACAGCATGTTGTATTTTTCCCTTCTATGAGAAAAAACCTTGGGAAAAACAATACACCTGTTTAAATCATCATCAGTGACTATGTAAGCATAAACTTAATTTTTCCAATTTCCCAATTTTACCATTTTCCATCACTTTAACATCTGCATTAATTTTTTTCTGTCAATTTCTCTGATGAATATGAACTAAAACTAGAGCTATGAGAATTTAATAGTGTTCTATAGATAAACATGGATGTATTACATTTACTGTTTGTATATCCCCTGATAATATTCCTTTTCCTCTTGCCACCAAATATTGCAATACACAAAGAATACATGCACCAGCTTGAAGTGTTCAGTATGACAATGGTATTTGCATAAACTTCAGAACTCTCAGTTCTAATAAATAATAGAGGAACAAATAATAGACTAAAGACATAAATAATGGAATCTTCAGATAAAAATGGGCCTATGGAAGGAAACAGGAGTGCAAAATGCTTATTCCTTGGCTCACTTCAAGCTTCTAGTTAGTGGCTGAGAGAAGAAACCAGTCTCCCTCAATTCCCTGCATAGTTAATACTTATCTCTGACTCATTCTCTAAGTCTGTAAGACTGAGAATGGTACCTGATAGAGGTACCTGTTAGATACATATTTATCTCCCTTTCCAAGGGAAGGAAAAGACTTAAAAGCAGAATCCTTGAGGGCCCACTGAAAGAAATTAACCCCAGATGATCAAGATTCCAACATAAAATAGATTTAGCCA
This sequence comes from Certhia americana, assembly GCA_018697195.1. Lineage (NCBI taxonomy): Eukaryota > Metazoa > Chordata > Aves > Passeriformes > Certhiidae > Certhia > Certhia americana. Next base: position 40,760,705 of record CM031860.1, on the reverse strand, counting down.
AAAATCTATAGCCCTGACCTAAAACATATTCTCAATACCTGATGGACACTGATGCAAGTTCTCTTCCTACCAATGTTGTTAGAAAACTCAATCCAAGAAATATTTTTCTGAATTAAATACTACGTGCGCTACAGTTAGGAAATAACAGTGTTTGGGTTTTTAGGCCAAGAAGTCATTTTCTTTTAATACAAACAGGTTTTGTCTTTAACAAGAATATAGTCAGAAGAGAGTATGCCTAAAAACATCAGATAATTTCTTCTGACAGCTAAGAAGTTTTGTCCCTAACTAAATTACATTAACCACTGCTTATCTGAGTGGCATTCTTTCAGTAACGATGACAATAAAGGAAATAGACTAAAAAGAAACTCTGAGCTAATTTCAGTGCAGATTTTTTAAAAATTCTAGGTTTATCTAGGACTGCTGGATCAGACTACTCAGTTTATTTCCTGGAACCAGAGGCAGAAAAAAAGAAAAATGAAAAAGAGTGTGTAGTCCCATCTAACTACAAAAAGACTAAAAATTCATTGGACCAAAATTCACAGCTTATTTTCTGCAAGGCATGAAAAGAATCTGATCTCATGGCTGTCATTTCAATAACATGCCTGTCATATTAAAGCAGAGAAATGACAGATTACATTAAGATTTATGGGTGAAAAGCCTATGGAAGCATGCAATTTTCCTTTTAGATACTAAAAGTATCTAAGTTACTAGTCTATAAAACAGCCTGAATCATGGTATAAGCACTCGACAAAAATATCTCCTGCTGTTGTCACCACAGAATTAACAGATGTTCTCCCAATAAAGAAGTATCATTAGGGCTAATTGCCTACTGTCAGTATCTTCTGTGCACGATGAGTCTCTACACAGAAATGTAGAAGACCTCTTAGATCAGAAGCATTAATATATCTTGAGCAAGCCATACACCAAAGCATTATTTAGTGTTCACAATGAAAAGAAATGGAAGGGGATAGTAAACAGGTGACCTCACAATGCCATTGTCCTCAGAAGTCCTCATAATGCCATTGAGGAATCTGCTATCCAGCCAAGCAATAAATATGTAAGATTATGAAAACCATCTGTAGCTCTTTCCACATCCTCAGTATTGTTCCTCTTCTAATGTTGAAACAGTGCTCAACTCTTGTCAGCTCTTGTGATTTCATCTGCTCCTATGAGGAAATGCTGATCTTAAATCTCTAGATACTGGACTGACAAGACTATATCAACCATTATAGTGGTCCCTTTGCCATTAAAGGAAGATGGTTCCCACTTGTTATGGCTACAGAGCAAAAACTGAACACGTGAAGTGTCAATGTTTAAAGCATAAAACACCATATATACATAAATATATATATGTGTGTATATATATATATGTATATGTATATGTATGTATTTATATATATATGTGTGTGTGTATACATATATATATGTATATATATGTGTGCATATATATGTATATAAAAATTCAACTATACTCATCCTTACAGCCTTTTCTGATCAACTCATAACATTCAAAGGCCTGGTAATGAGTAACAGAAGCTGAAAAGGGCTTACATTTTTTATCAGTTCTGTCCTGTTTACGTGAATATTAGAAGTCAGCAATGCACCTTCATCTGACTATTTTATTGTCAAAAAAATCGAACACCGTACTTCAACAGTCATTGTAACAAGTATAAAGTGTAAGATAAATCCTCCAAAGGTACAGAGTCACACGCTAAACATACAAACAGGCAAAAAGTTGCAAAAGATTTCATTTTCAGTGTTAGAGGAATTAGCCAAACTGAAATGGACCCTAAAGAATGAATGTGAAGGCAGCATAAGAAACTGGATGTTAAGTAGCCTTTGTCTGCAAATACAAGCAGTAACCAAATTCTAGTGTACACAAATTGAATAACAGTAATGTCATAGTTATTCTAAAAGGAAACAGTGCCACTTAGAGAGAAAAAATTACTTCTCATGCAGCAAAGCAGCAAAAAAAAACCCAAACACCTTTTCATACAGGAGGCAGGGAAAAACAGCAACCAACCAACCAACCCTTTTCATACAACAAGTTGGCAAACATGAAAAGCATGTTATTATCACAAGTTGTTATTTGCCAGTGAAATGCAATATTTTCCTGATAGTTCAAGTTCAGTGTAATCCTGTAATTTCTCCCACGGAATTCCATATCCTCAGACAAGTTACAAATTGCTGACATAATTCATTAGAAGTTCATTTTGACCATCAGACCTCCTTTCTCTTCCACGAAATTAATCAATCCAAAATACACAGTATCCCACTAAGGGAGATGTCATATAAAACTGGGCATATCTTTCCAGAAGAAATATTTGTTAGTGCTAGACTCAATGTACACACAGATTTTTTGGTTGAAGCATAAACCTGAAACACATTTAATCTTCCTGATGTACATTTTCACTTAAAATAAGTAAAGTGTAACTGTGTCAGTGATGTTTCATCTGTGTTGAAGAAGACACAAGGTATAAAATACGGTGATGTTTTGCCTTTCACACTAGCATACAGACCCATTGTCCACTTCTGTTCAGAAGATTTTTCAAGCTGTTTTTATTTTGAGAAACAGTGTTGCAAAAATCAAACTGGGTATGGCCACAAGTCAGTCACCAATTCAGATTTACAAATGTTTATGTGATTTTCTTTCCTTCATTTCTGCTGCACAAATTTGGACTTCCAACAATTTCAGCAGTTTTGTGAGCTACTGGAACAATTTTGGGACTGAGTAACTGAGGAGGAATGCGGGACAAGCTCAGAAGGGACAAGGTGATGTTCAGGTATGTCTCTCCACGTTCAGTGACAACACTGTTCTTATGCTGCTCCAGCTCCAGTTCGAGCGAGCCAGTGGAAAGTCTGCTGAGACCAAATCCAAAGGCACACCTATGGTGTTCCACTCCCTGTGTGTGGGAAACCCTGCACTGCCACCTGCCAAGCCAGATCTCCTCTGGTGCGTTCCTGCTGTGCTGTCCAGCGTGACTGCAGATACCTCCTACACAACCCACCCTCACTCTGCATTTCTACCTGAGGAATGACCAGCTAGATCACCAGTCACCAACACACACTTCCAAATCTGCTTCCATCTGGGATGACGGATAAACACTGTGCTGCCAGTGGTGTTGCCAGCACCCAAATTACTGTCTTCACAGCGTATGCTCAATTAAGAGAGCCTGCTTATGGTGCAATTTCTCTTTCATAATTCATTCTTCCCTTTCTGAAGGCTTTGAGGGAGGTGAAAATAAGCTGGCCACTCAGACAAGGGCACTGTGGCCAGGTGATTTGGATCTGTGATCTGCGTTTATTCTCATTTCATCTAATTCTTTAGGGAAAGAATACACTGTTCTATCCTGGCAATGTAGTGGCCTATAAAGGCACTTTGAAAAACATCTCTTTGCTATCAAAATCAACATTAAAAAAAAGGAATTTAATAATTGATCTCCCTGGAAAAATTTTATTTAGAAATCAGAAAGTTATTGACAAGCAAACTATTGATTCTTCATTACAGGTAACCTATGATTAACATCTCATGCAAAAGATGAAAGTGGAAAAGAAAGAATTTTCTTGGAGTCCATGTGTGATATCAGTAACTGTTCTCCATCTCATTATAAATAAGAATTAGACACGGTGTTAGCCAACACATACAGTCAGTACAAATCAGTCTTCAAATTTTGAATTCGAAAACAGATAAAAAAGGATATTTGTCATTACTAGAGAACAGTCACTTATCACTCTTAAATACCAGTATGTTATAATCCCTTCATTTTTAAAAAGAAGTGCTGCTGAATAATGATTCTGTTTTGGCATAAATGCTAATTGTTTACATTATTTACTTATATATTGTATATATTTACAATTATTTCTAATTCCACTGATGTAAACCTACAATTACTGTGGAGATACTTCCCACATTTACAATGGAACTTTGTTGAATTCTCAAGAATGTTCAGATCACGAAATAGTACAGCTGACAGCAAAGTTACTACAATTCTAAGTTCTCTCTTCTTTGTTACTCACAGCTGGTGGCAAAGACTTGCGATGTTGCCATGCCTCATAAGATAAGCAAGGTTCAGTAAACATATGGAATATAGCAAAGCTTTTTTAAAAACTGAAGTGTGTATGAAAGGCATTTATTTTAAGGATTAGACTATGGTTAGCATTATCTGATATTTCTCAGTGCCAGAACACGAACATCCATTCAGCCAGTGGGAAATTGTTCTGGGGAAAGTACTCTTTAACCAATGCATACTTCATGCTCTAGGAGTTATTAGTTTTCTTTAAGTTGCTACAGCTTGCAAAAATTACTCTTGAAAGTTTCCACAGTGCCGTGCTGTTTTACTGAACACACAGAGAGACAATTCTAATGGTTTCCTGACTACCCAGATGTTCACTGCATTGAGCGACGCACGTTGAACAGTGATGTCAAGCCTCTGGCTACACACTGCTGAGAATCACAACCCAGCAAGCAGGGAGTAACACAGTACCCTCTTCAGGTTTCTGCCTTGCTGGGAATTCAATGAGCAGATGTTTGCAGAAGAGCCATTAGCACCAGAAAGGCAAAATTGAAAACCATAAAAAAAAAAAAACAAAAAAACAAAAAAAACCCACAGAAAAATCTTAGTAGCCTACTTTCTGACAATTAAAAAAAAAAGGGAAAAAAAAATCATTTTGAGGGGGTGGAGGGATACTGTTAGAGGCAAACCTCTTAAAAGAATCTTCCAAGCTTGGAAAACTAGAAAGGGCAAAGAGAAATCCTGTCTGTCTTGTGGCTCACATTCAGTGTATCAGTCACCCACTGACTGTGTAGAAATCCCCATCCTACACAAGGCAGTTAAAGCTCATAATTGGAAATACCTTTTTTTCCTGCTAATGCCTCATCAGTAGGCTTAACCTTCTGTGCCATGTCTACTGCTGATTATGCAATTGCTTAACCCATTTAGAATCAGAAGCTTTCAATTACATTAACTGCATAGTAAACTAGAATGCAAGCTAAAAAATTGCAGGAAGCTTCTTAGAAACATTTGTCTCTTTATCTTTCATGCATTTTTTATTAATTTTTCATTAAAATGCATAATTATTCTTCAGTTATAAACATCTGCCTAGAAGAAATTAAAATTTAGGATTTGAATGCATAATGTTAACTTTACTGACTTTTTTCTGAATTGCGAATAAAAAAGATACTTAACCCTTGGACTAAAGATAAGGCCAACAGCAATATTAATCAAAGGAAAGGACATGATTTAGTGTCAAAGCAAAGCCTTATCTGTTCAGCATAGCTGGATTTTTATCTGACCTCCTCCCAGAGATGAAAATGGGTTTACACAATGTCACAAAGGTCGATAACCTACTACCTAAAACATTTGGAGGTGACTCATTCATTTTTCAGTAGGATACCACTTTGTTCAGAAACATGTCATCTTTGAACATTTTGCTTCAGCAAAAGAAAATAAAGAGAAGGATATTTTTTGAAACTACCAGGACATTGTGACAGAAATAACTGGAGAGACTAGAGATTAAACCTATTCAATATTGTTGAACTTACAAAAAAAATGAGCTGATACAGAAAACTCAAGATTAAGTGGGTTAACAAGGCACTTACATTGGTGTATATATTTGACTATCACTTTGATACAATACTAAAGTTTTATGCATCACATAAAGATTTATGGGAAAAAACATCCATCTAAGTCTCCAAAACAATAACAATCTGATTAATTATTTTGTCAAATAAGAAAAATTCTACTGCATTTATGGCTAGGAATATTCAATTTGTCATCACTAGAACAGATGCCAGGTATCCTTCCATTCACATTTTCTTTGGAAAACCCCAAGAGTCATAGAATAATCCTATCTATGATACGGAAAAAGCAAATGGAAACCATCTGGATTCTCAAACCATCCAGACTGCCATCAACACTAGTCCATATCTCTCCCTTTATAGGGAAAAGGATTTGTTAACAACTTTGAAACACATTCAGTCCTCATTTCAGACTTCTTTTCCAGTCTACATGCACTAAAAATTATTTAAGCTAGCACCCTCAAAATGGCTGAGCAGGGACAAAACAAAGCTTAAGAAAAGGCATTTACTACTTAATTCTTCTGTTACATAGTTACTGCAACTCAAAAAGCAATGTGAGAAGGAGAAGAAAAAAAAAAAAAAAAAAAGAAAAAGAAAAAAAGAAGACAGCTACTCACTCTACAGTTCCTAACATTATATTATCCACTTAGACAATATTTTCAGACTCACAGAACTAGCATCTTTCAAACAATAAAATATCTCTTAGCAACATCTGTCCCTCAATACTGTGTCATGGCAAAAATGCACATGTTGTTAAGGCAAGGTGGGCTCAGCTGTCTGTGTTTCTTCCTGGAGATGTGAAAATGCAGGAGGCTGGGGAAAGCCTGAGAATGTAGCATGTGCTGCTTCTATAATCTCCAGGTGCCACTGGGTTTGGGACAACTTTAACGCAGGCAAAATAATCCACCCAGCAAAAAATCTGATAGCAAAAGCAGCAGCAGTGGAAGACATCTCCATGTAGCTCCACTGTCCCACAGAAGTCTGGAGAAAACGTAATTGTGTACTACAGCTTTATGTTGCAACATTTCATGAATAGAGAGCTCAGAGATGTGGGATGGAAAACTCCTCAATGCTACCTACCAGTGGTTTTATTTCCAAGAGAAAGACCTGACTTCTTTCTGAAATCTAGAGAGCTGAACAATGCAAGGAGCACACAAGCAATTTCTCACTGCTTTCTTCAGAAGCAGAAAAGGGGGAAAATGAGAGTCTCTTTCCTTAGGAAATGCTTCCTGAGTCCTTGATGTTATCAAGTAACTTTCAATAATATTAGAGTGACAGTATAGGCTATTTTGAAACTGGGAGTTCTTTGAGGTGATGAACAGTAATAGGAATTGCTCTGGGCAGTTACTGCTACTGCTAAATCCCTGCCAAGTGGAATCTCTCTCTGGCATCAAACAAATCAGTTTGGAAAGATTCTAGCACATTAATTTTCAAAACACTGGGTTCTGTTTATGGCAGAACTGAGTGTTACAGGTTTTAGGAAGGGAAGAAGGGAAAGACAGACTTTGACTAACACTAGCTAGTTGATCCCAAAGCAAGAGCGCCATACACTGAATATTGAAATCTCCCTGAACTACAACACATGAATTGGAGTAGATGAAATCTGAGGCAGTCCTAAGAAAAGGAAACTCTACCTTCACTTCCATGCCCTTAAAGGACTAGGTGAAGATTAATTAAATGTTCAATATAAGAAATACTTATTTTTCAAGAAAACATTAGCCTTGGAATTCTGGAAGAGCAATAGCTTACAGGAGCACCTGCAGTGATGCAACCTGACAGTCTTTTTTCCCCACAGACTTACAAGAGCTGTACCCCAGGGGCAGCACTTGAATCGTCACAGCATAAACTTCACCATTCAAAAGCAGCTCTCTCAGTATCTGATTTTCAGCCTCTATTCACTTTCTAAAGGTCAATGTGCTACCTTATGCTGGAAACAACTGTAAACTGTGTGGCACCCAAACAAGCAGATGATGCAAAGGTTCCACTGTAATGACAGAAATGATGAAAAGGAACAGAAGGATAATGATGAGTAGGAACTGATGGGACGGATTCTTTTCATCCCTTCATGATTGAGGGATAGGGGAAGAGGGACAGGGAAGCAGACAACCACAGAAGCAACACTGCTACTCTGGTCAGTGCTCTGGCCACCACTTCTGTCCTAATTACATGGACATCCATGTAGGTGGCAAGCTGCTAGCAGTGGGGGGACTGCAAGGTTGGCCTCCTTGAGAAGAGAGTGGGAGCTGCTGTGTACCAGATATGTCCATTTCCACCTGGATCCACACCACAGAACACAGCTGAGCCCATCAACCAAGTTACTGGTGCCGCCGTGAAAAAGTATTTAAGAAAGGGCACACACACCCCACAGGCAGAGAAGCAAGAAGAGAGTGAGAAACAGCAGTGCCAACATTAAGGTCAGGGAAGTATGTGCTCCACGGTAGAGCAAATACTCCCAAAAGGACTGCAGCCCACAGAGGATCCACACCAGAGCAGAGGATGAGTAAGAATGAAGGAATAGCAGAGAACCACAGTCCTTCCCTGCACTGTTCACTGCCTCATTGAAAGGACTGAGTGCCACCTATGGTGACAACAAGGGGGAAGGAGCGGAGTCTGGAGTGAAGCTGAGTCTGGGAAGTGGAGATGAGAGGTGTTTTCCTGAAGTGTTTTAATGCTTGCTTCTTTTTTTTGTTTTTGTTTCACAGTATCTGAATCAGTCAATATGTATTAATCAGTAATAAATTAATTTACTCCACTCGAGTTTGTTTTGTCCATGATGGTAATCAGGAAGGGATCTGCCTTATCTTGACCCTGTGAGCTTTTTCTTTCTATTTTCTCTCCCATCCCACAGAATGGGTAGGGAGGGAGCAAGTGGCCACGTGGTTCTTGGCTGTGGGATGAGGCCACCTCACCACCGCCCCTCGAGTCCGCAGTGCCCCAACAGGGACTGAGGGCCAAGAACTGTGACATGGATGCACCAGAAGGACTAGGCATAGCAGCATCAGACAGGATTTTCTGATGTCTGTTGCTGGCTTTAACCTCCAGATATTCAAGTTTCAAAGGTAAAACAACCAGAAATAATACAAGCACAATTTAGTTATGAGCATTGCTTTAAATTAGAATGGCTTGAAACCATAGCCAAGAAGCATCTATCCCTTCAGGGAGCAGTTGTCTGCACAAGGTAGGCACAGGATTGGAGTCCAATTCAGACTTCAGAGGTAGCAACGTTCTCACCTCTTTTTGAAATGAGAATCTTTTGCTTGAAAGTCATCTCATTATTATTTTTACATTTAGAATATTAAACCATTATTCGCATGTCTTTCACCTTTGCTGGTTAGAAAGGCAAGCCGAAATTAAAAGCGCTACTTAGAACTATCTGTCCCACAGCAAAAATGAATTATGCTTCCATTCGACAGCGAGAAAAGCATTCACCGCTGGGGCATTAAAGTGTACATAGATTTAGGAGCAGCGGGGAGCTCAGTGCCGACGGGAGAGCCCAGGGGACAGCGGGAGCCGAGCACGGCGCGGCACCGAGAGCCGCCGGGACCTGCCGGCGGGGCTCCCCGGCCACTCTATTTTTACTGCGGTATGTTTTGCATTCAGACTTTCCACTGCAGGCGGCCCGGGTCAGGGGATCCGCTCTGCCGGGGGAATCTGACAGGTCAGCTCAGCCAGAGTTATTTATAGAGGACGGGGGACTGAGGGAAAGGATGCGATCGGCATCGTATTCTTCTGCCGCGGGGCTGCGGACTGGGAGAGGCACCCAGGAGCAGCCTCCCTTCGCCCCCCAGCACAGCCGGGCAAGGCGGCCGCGGACAGCGCGCTGGACACAGGGGCTGCTGCCGCGAGAGCCAAAGGGACAAAGCCCAGGCGCTCTGCCTTCCCCCTTTGCCCCCACCTGAACTCAGGCAGCCTCTCGGGGGAGAGGGCCGCCCCACACATGTGCTGGCCCGCAGTCACAGTCCCAGCAAGTCCCCCCAGCAAGAGGGGACTCTCACGCCCTGGCACCCAGAGTGAGGCTCGGGACAGTTCCAGGTGAAACTGCACACGCTCACAGGAGAACAGCCAACTGCAGAGGGCCAAGAGAATCAAAAATTCAGAGCCAACGAGAGTAATCAGTCTGGAGCTATCTGGATACTGTCTTCAGTCACTGTTCTGAGTGTGAAATCTTTACAAGGAGGATTTAAGCTTTTGTTGTCCTACTATGACAATCCATCACTTCACAGTGGGTTATCACCTACCCTGCTCTCCCATCACTGGAGAACTGTATGTACCCAGCCTGCCACTTATGAGGTCCATTTCTTTTTGGTAGGGAAAGAAACTAGGACAGACTACAAGCATCAGTATTTCAAGCTGTAATCAGACTGCCCCCCTGCTTACTTAGCTGCTTCATCCTTAAGGCATTTAAATATCAGGAGGTGTCTGGCAGCCACATTTGGAAGGGACTAAGCTGCATCTGCAAGTCTAAAACTGCCCTGCTGCAAGTGGCCTGACATCCGCCCCTGCTAAACCCTGGCTGGCATTCAGAAACAAGACATTCATCTGGCCTTGTAAGCACTTGCTAAGGATACCTGACACGCTGACAGGACTCTTCCCACACAATGTAGCTAGTACTACCATCCTTTAAAGCCTAACCACGCTAAGAGATAGTGCCATTGAATGCCTAACAGCATGATCTGTTCAGCCTGAAAGCAGATGACCTGGTACCCAGGGTCTCTTGATCCCGGTGGGGTCAAAGCCACAGCTCCCACCTCTTAAGGAAGTGCCAGTAGGGCTTAAATTGTGTCTTCTGGATTGGGATGATCTGAATCTGCTGGGCCCCAGCACGGCAAAGATTCAGAGCGCTCAAACATCCACATAGCCACACTGCTTGAAGCACTGTCTTCCTGCTTGTGTACAAATGGATTGTTTATGGCTCGGCATTTGTTGGTTAGAGCAGTTGAGCAGAAGCTGCTGGATTTCTCTGCCGGATATAACCATCCCAACATTCCCTTGCCTGTTCCACCTTTGCGTGAAAGGACCATTCTCCTTCTGACAAATGAGATTTCTATATAGGTGCTTACCCACCTTAGCCTCTGCACACATTCCTTGTCTAGCTATGCTAGTAATGACAAGAAATTATGTGTCTGGCTTAATATAATGCCAGGACAGTAATGTTCCTCAAGGGAGCTGAGTGCTAAGAACTAAACATGTATATCAGCTTAGCAGGAAAATAAAAAAAAATTTAAAAGGGTAACTCCTACATTCAACTAAACCCACATTTTAAAATAATTACTGGCACTGGAAACAGTCCTGGCTTTCACTTGTGTCTGCAGATATCATCTAATACATAATTAGCAGCCAAACAATAACAGAGAAATATGAAATTGCCCTGTGCACATTTTACAGAACACCTCCAATCATGACACATTTCAAACCATCTACATACAATATTTCTAATTCACGGGACACTCAAGTTATCTGCATACAGTTGAGTTCCAGCTAAGACTTGTGGAAAGGAAGTGAATGTTTTCTTCAGTATTTTATAGTACCAGATCCAAAAGACTCAGGAAAAACAATATTTTGTCCTGATGGCCTCATGAGATACTAAGAGCACAAGCAAACTTCTCTAACAAGGGAAAGCATGCTGTGCTGCCTGGCTCACAACCGTGAGAGTCTCCTCAGGAAAATGAGTGCTGGTGGCTTCTTTAGAAATGCATGCTGAGTGAGGATTATATGTGGGGTTGGAGGGCCAGGCTTCTCCACAGGCAGAAAGACTCATCTGCCTGTTGCAGTACTTCATAAATGGCCTTTGGAGGAAGAAAAAGTCATGAGCATTTCATTTCTAAAGAGGTTTGAACACTGTTTAGGATTCCCTTGTTCACCTGGAGAAGTCCCCCATCTTTCTACAGAATCTACGTGTCCAAGGTCCTCCAGGGATGCCACCAGCTTTTATAAGGACACAGGCAGAGCAGTTCTCTGATTTCTTGTAACTCAACTTGTTGTTGTTACTAGTTGTTTGGACTGTCGCAGTGATACATTCATTCATCTGTGTGCCACAGTACCCAAAAAGCTTATAACAGAGATCTCCAACTAGAGCATCCATTACAAAAACAAACTAAAGAATTTAGTCATGCTGACTGGTCCATCTTTTAGGAACACAGGAAGGGTGTATGTACCCATATGGAAAAACCCACTACCATACTCTTTCTGCTGAAAACCAAAACTTCCCAAGAGATACTGTGAACGCATTAAAAGCTGTAGATATTTGAGTTCGCTTCAGAATTTCACCATCTCAACCAGACTCCTACCAATTGAAGTTATTAATTAATCACCTGTCATGAAATGCATCTAAGGATTCTGCTTTTTAAATCAACTGGAGCAGTGATACTACTACAGTATACTGCCGTATTTATAAACTTGTGAAACCCCTTGCTGTGCCATTTCGGTCGCGTACGATCGGTGTGACAGCGCGAGAAGCTCCGTCGCTCTCCCCACGAGTGCCACGCACCAGGCTCCGCACTCCCTCGCGGTCCGTCCCTGCGGACGCTCCCGCTCGTTCACGGCGGCCCCGCTGTACCGCTGCGGCCGTGTCTGCCCCTCTGACAGCGCCATCCGCGCCGGGGACACTGCGGAGACACCTGCGCCCCGGATGGCGGAGGGAAGGGCAGGCTGAAGGGGACCCACCACCCTGCAAGCTCGCACTAGCCCAGCAGCCACCTCCTGCAAGTTCCCTCTCCCCCGCTCTTACGCAGCCTCTCCCGCAAGGGCAGACCCCCTCACCCCTCCCCACAGGTGTGTGCTGGGAGACTGCCCACGCCATCCCCTTCGGACAACTTGCAACCACACAGGCTGGCTCTCCCTGGAAGGATTAAGTGCCCCCTCTGTGATCCCGTACAGGATAACCTCCTCCCGGGGCAGGTGGCGGCCAGCGGTACCATCCCGCCGGACAGCCGTGGGACGGGAGTGGGGGTCCCTCCACCCGACTCCAGGATGCACAGACGCAAGGGTAAAGCCAGCTCCCGCTGATGCCGGGAGGGAGCGCCGGGGTCACGGTGCATCGGCTCCCCGGGAGCCCGGCCGCCGATGGAGCAGCCAAGACAGCCCCGCCAGAGGTTAAACCCAAACTTTGCTCCTGCAAATCCTGGCCGGATCTGCTGTCGCCGGGTCGGCCAACTCCTCCCCGCTCCTTCCAGCGGCAGAGCACTTAAGGCTCACAGCAGCCCGCTGATCTCCCGCGCCTGCTGAGAAAAGCGGGGCGAGGGCGCCGCTCGACTCTCCCTGAGACGCTGACAACGAGCGCTTGTTGGCTGCGGCTCACCTGCATCCCGCGCCTCTGAACGAGGCCGTGCCCGGCGCCTCCCCGCAAGTTTCGGCACAGGAGCGCTCCGGGACGGCCCCATCGCGGCAGGTTGGACGCGGACGGTCACTTGTCCCCGGCCGTCCCTCAGGCCGCGCCTGCGGGAGACGCGGCTCCGTCCCTGCCTGCGAGCCACGGGTCCGCTCTCGCTACAAAAGCTTGGCGTGCTCGGAGAGGGGGTTGACCCTTCTCCGCTTGCCCGAGCAACCTGCCGCTGAGCCCCGCGGCAGCAGCGCAGGCTGTGCGCCGCACACGGGAATTGCCCGCTGGGCCGGCGGCGGCCGGGAGTGTCCCCTGAGCTCGCTGTCGCCGCCCGCAGCCCGGGGGTCGCCGAGCGGCGCAGCCAGCCGCCCTCCCAGGCCCCCGGCCCGCGGAACCCAGGCGGCCCCCGCCAGGAGGGCAGCGCCCTGAGCTTCGCCTTACCCGGCTGGCGGAGAGGACCTGCCGGTAGCGCTCCTCCTCCGCAGGCAGGGCAGGGAACTGTTGCGTGGAGAGCATGCTCTGGCTGCTGCTGACCCCTCTCCACTTCGGCCGCCCCCTCACCCTTCTCTACCTCGGGCGAACTACGTCCACCCGCCTCCCGCACAGACACACTTGCGGGGAGGGCTTCGCATTTTGTGCGCTCTGCAGACTCCCCCTCCCCGCTCCTCCACCCAATAATAATAAACCTCTGCGAGAGAGAGCCACATCCCCACCCCTTTCGCACACAAGGCTCTACCCCTTGGGGACAAGCTGAGAGACAGCCCACTTGCTAATTTCGCCCTAAAGCCGTCCCCCAGGGAGGGCGGATGGAGTGGGCACAGCCTTTGCGCCCCCCCATCCGGTTAAGGGACGCCTCGTCACGCTGCGAAGAGCTTCAGGTGGCCAGACAAGCCTTAGTCAGAGATGCCCTCGCACCCCTTACCCTGTCTCGCCGGGGCTCCGCCGCGCCCTGGCCCCCGAACCTCCCGGTCGCGCACTTGAGGCTGAAGCCATCCGAAGCCAGCCCAGCGCACGGACCTGCGGGCGCTCTCGGCCCACCGAATCGAGGCGCACAGTTCAGAGCGGAGGTTGGCAAGCGTGCCCCACACTCCCGGGTCCTTTCATTCATCCGCGATTCCCGGGTGGACGTCCCTGTGCTTTATTTTACGTTATGGTCAGGTAAAGGCTTTACTTTCAGCCCAGAGACAGACAGTTTCGCGCCTGCAGGGACTGCAACGTTTCCCTCTGTAGCACGGCGGCTGGCTGTGGCAGCCCAGCCTCTAAGGTTCCAAAGAGAGCAGAAAGAGGCACGGGCTCCACAGAAGCGGAGGGGAAGGAGCTCCGGCAGGAGCAGCCTCCCGGAACCACCGACAGGTTTTCTCCAGCTTCTTCCCCGCAGGAAGGCTCCGGTCCCAGCCCCCTGGCGACAAGCCTGCCGTGCCCCGTCTCTCCCCTGCGCGGGAGAACAGCGGCCAGCCGACAACGGAACCCCTTGTGCCCGCGCCCGTCCTGGTCCTACCCGGCCCTAAGGATCCGGAGCTGGAGGGATGGTTGCATATCTGTCGAATCAAAATTCTCAGGCCAAGAGACAAGTGCCGCCTGAAGCTGCAAATGGCGGAGCAAAAGTCCTACCCCCATAAGGTATCAGCCTTGCATTTGATCCATTTGTCCCGTTGCCCTGTATTTGCATTCAAAGACGTCAAGTCTGACTGAAGCCCTGGTCTGTGCACACAACGGAGCTCGCCAATACTATCCAAGAATGATAAAGCCAACAGGATGAAAGGCAAAACAATGAGTACAAAATGGGCAGAAGTGTGCACTACCAGAATAGAAACAGGACCCTTCCAAGAGTCACAGAAAGAGGTCACTGGCACTGCAGCTGGGTTCTGAGATGACATCTGTAAACTAGAAAGGCTTCTAGTTTTTATTGTGCATGATTTAGTGCTTCTGAAATGCTACCATTCAAAATGTGAATCAAAAAAACACCCAAGAAAATGTGAACCACCACCTTTCTATGAATACGGCTTCCAGTCCTGCCACCACACTTAATAATCAGTGAGGGATACCCCTCTAAGTGTTTATATTTGTAAATATAAACGCACAGTATTATATATGTTTATATATAAACAATAAATAAGATGAACTTAGCTTTCCTTTCCATACCTGTATTTCCATACCTTCAGATTTAGGTGCTGTTAATTTGTGTGCAAACATTACGGTACAGACAGTGTTCTCTATGCTTCTGGAGTGCCAACATACATAAGAGGCTTCTGTTCATGGTAATTCAGTGCTGTACTTACTACCCAACCTCCACACCAACCCCTAGCATCTGGAGGAAAACAGTGGTGGCTTTAAAACAATTGCACAAAAAATAGGAAAAGCATGGAAAGCGAGAGAAGCAAGTCCATTTATGCAAAATCATCATATTGCTTAATGTAGAACAAATATTTTGTGCTGCAATGCAGGAATCTAACCATAATTTGTGGCTCCTTACAGAGATTAGGTAGCCCTGTCAGAACTTCTAATAACAACAAATGAAAACTTGTATCTAAGAGGTGCAATACATGACTCAGACTGCAAAGCCAGCCTGGCCTTAGCTGAGGACAGCTTCAGCTGGAGAACTGTGAATTCCAAACCCCAAGCCAGTCTTGACTCCTAATCTCATACTAATTTCCTCCAATAGGAGAGCCATTGAAACTGGAGTTTCACAAGATTCAGCAGCACACAAAGCAAGACTAAGTTCCAGTGTTGTTGGTGATTTTATAGAAATCACTGCATGAGCAAGAATTATTTAGTTTAAATAATGCTTGGTTGAAGCAAGCCACAGTTCCTGCAGAGTATGACTTATTTCTACAGAGCTGCTGTTTAGCCTAGCTTACAGCTGAGTTTGATGCATCACAGTTCATATACATACACTATCCATACCACAGACTTGTTTTCTAGTACCATGGCATATAGACATCTTAATGCAGTGTTCAAATAATTCATTAAAATCTAACCAGCTCTCCATCTTTGTGAAAAGAAGCATATCTCATTATCTTGTAATTAACTTGATTTAATTTGATTTTTTCCCTAATTTTTACCTTGCATTTCTTTTCCTAGGAAATACAGGTTCTTAATGTTCTAATTCTCTAGAGCAACTGACTAATTTACCTGAAAAAGGGCAGACAAGAATACAAATACATTCATGAAGCAAGAAAAGGGCGCAATTGAATGCTTATAGATAACTGGTAACAGGATGAAAGCAAAGCAGAAGAGGGATATCCAAACTAAATGAAAATGTGGACAGGGTCACATATGAACTGCCCAAACAAGAATGCTCCACCCTAAAGCACACACAAGAGTGTAGCTGCCACACACATGAAGCTTCCTCTGCCTGGCACTGGAACACACTTCAGACCAAGCATCTCTGTGCTCTAAGCTCACAACACACATGCTCATCACTCAGAGAAAGCTGGCACAGGGCAGATGTTTTGGAGCCTGAACTACTGCTGAGATAATAAACTCAGTTTATGGCGTTAGAGCCACAATCAAACACGCATGCTTTTATGAACAAATTTTGTTGTTATCTGCTTAGTAGCATTTCCTTCTCTAGTAGTTAAGGTCAGCACACATGTCTAATACATCAGCTGTATTTCTCCCTTTGAGGCCAAAACAATCTTAAGTCCATTCCCGTTTGTTTCATCTTCATCAACTTCCCCAAACCATGCTTATAATTTCATGAGAGCAGTAACAAGAAGAAAAAAAAAAAATCATTTAAGGTACAGGATTTTGGGGAAAGTTATAAAGCAGGCTTCAGGAGCAGAAAAGATGAGAAAACTTAAGAGTTATGCTGTAGATGCTGATTCTGAAAGTAGAAGGATACTTTAGAGCGTGAGCAAGGACTTATAACAGTAAGTAGTTTGTTGAAAATAGGTCATGCAAACTTTAGAACAGCAGAAAAACATATCTGTCAAGATATAGAAAGTTTTAGGTCTAATAGTGGAGTACTGTCCATTGTATTCTAAGGCTAACAAGCAAGCATTGTTTTTAGCAAGCATAAGTGTGCTTTTTATAATTGGCTAAAGCAAGTGTTAATGTGCTTTGTGCTTTCTGCTATAGGCTGAGAGACTCTTGAAGTGTATTGTAACATAGAACTTAGCGCCTGTTGTCTGGGACGTGAGCCACTGTCATCTTCCTAGAGTCTCAATCACGTAATGAGATTTCTGGAAAATAAACTTGGCTCAAGACACATCCAGGAGCAGTCCCGTCTCATTCAGGAATTGTAAATACTATCACTGGCCAACACAGAAAACAATTGCATAATTCCAGCATTAATCTGAGAAGTAAGAACTATCACTGCCAGAGAAGGGGGCAGAAAGCATACCTAAACCTTGGGCTGCAGTATGTCAGTCATCATTACCTGGGAAGTTTGCTACTTCACTGCATCAGTCCTTGAGAACAAACAATTTTTCAAGTTGCTTTTGATACATTTATTATCTGACTTGGTTTTTACATTAAATTAACAAACACAATGGATTTAATATTATTACAGGGAAAAAATTTGCCCTAGGAGTTTCCAATCCCAAACATACTGACCATATGTAAGAACCTTGGCTCAGTGGAAGGACAAATTTTCACCACAATGCATCCAGAATCCAGGAAAAGCCCCAAGTTTTTTTCATTTCACACATAGCTAAATAGTCTTCATGTTAATAAATCATCAAGCTTCTATTGCTGTAATTTCCCTTCAAGAGCTGGTCAGATTATATAATTTATTTTAACGTATACTGATCAATATGCATTTTTTTGGTAAGATGTTAACATTCAAAATATTTGCTCATTACATTATGTAACAGTACATTACATATAAACTGCTACCAAACCCTACCTTCAGTTCAAAATTTCTTTTCTAAAATTATCTTTCATTAATACTAAATAAAAGGGGATTTTATCTGTACCTTTCACTTCAAAGGTTGTTGACAACATGCTGCAGTTCTAACCAAAGAAATGCAAAATATTAACTATCAAAGTATCTTAAAGAAACAAACAAAAACCTAGTGATTTATTAAACTGCAGATTGCTTGAACCCCCACACTTTTTTTTTATGCCAAGTAATAAATATCTGGTTCAGCAGGCAGACCAATAGAGTGCAAATGACTCAGATGGTTGGATAACATACACAGAACTATTTTGAATAAAATGTCAAAAATAGTATATGCAATTTCTTTGCATATGCCTTGCATATGCAAGGTTCAGAAGAGATACAAATCCTTTAAGAAAGGGAATATGCCCACTCACACATACCTTTGTACAAACAGAATGAATTTGTATAGTAAAAAAGCATGGCAATCTTTAATGAAGATGATCAATGAGAAGCCTTTTCCTCTCCAGTATTACCCACAAATATGCAGAAAAGAATACTTAGAACTTCTTTAAATATATAACTTGTTAGAGAGAGGTTTCATCTATCTGCTGTAGAACCAATGATAAACTTTCTGTTGTACTTATTTTAAAGCTAGCAGAAATAGAAAAATTAGTGATAGTCATGCAAGATAGAAGCTGTTTCCACAATGTTCTCATTCATGTTGCTTTCCATATTTCAACCAGAAAGGTCTCTCTTTGTACTTTTGGGTAACCCATCACATTTTACCTCATCTGAACAGAAATATCTCTCCTTTTTCCTTAGTGACAAAAGAGTTACTGACATACACAGTCACACAATAGCATCACCTCACTCTGTTAAAGAAAACATATCTGGAATTATCTTTCAGGCATTATTATGATAGAAAAAAAAGTTAAAGCAACAATATGAAAAGTTTACTTTTTATACCAGAAAATAAGAAATTCAATGGACATGCAACTTTGCATAGTATAATTTCAATTATTTCTACATCTTTAAATACTAATGACAATACTAAGACAACACATAACTAATATGCACCTCTAAAATGTCAATTTAAAAAAAATAAAGTACTATAAAATAGCATCAATCCATGCTAAATATTGCCAAGTTTTGCCCATCTTTCTCCTTATCCACCAAAGTTTGTGAAAAATTGAAAAGAAACTGATTTTATTCCAGTTTTCTTAATCCATGTAATCAAAAGCTTCTGCCTTTTTGCAGCTTTTCTATTTTATTTTCTTGCTGCTGAATCAGAATTACAATTGGATATTTGTTCAAATTAATACTGTGTCCCTTTACAAGTAAGTGAAAATAAACCAGAAGAGCTTCCAAGCAAACTGCAACATTTTCTACTCATACAAATGGTCCCACTGCTTTTGCCGGATTTGTGATGAAATTATATTCCTGAATTACATAGGTATAATACTAATACCCCTTGGCTATGCACCCCAATTTTTGCAGGAGCTTGTAATCACTTTGCATTAACTGCAATGCTCAAGAATCAGCAAAAAGTTTCTAGGAGAGGTTTAAAAATTCAGTTTTCTGATTTCCCCATTTCTGAATTAAACTTGCAGTCTCTCAGCTGAGACTACATAGCTTCTCTGACAATCCTGAAGCCAGATAAAAACCTTGCAGTTCTACCAACCAATAGTGATAACCTAAAGCAAGTTATTCAGAACTGCCCATAAGAAAATACTTAAACATTTAAAAATTTAACTAGATGGTCTAAATGTGACTACCAAGCACCATCCAGATGGCTTCATAACATCATATAACTGTATTGTTACACTATGCAATTACATTTTTGCACACCCATGCAAATATCCAGCTCTGACATTTAGCCATGTGAATAGTCAATCGATACTCTTAAGTTTAATTTCAAATTTTTTCTGCTGCTGGCAATTGGGGCAACAGTGAGAATTGGGGAACAGTGAGAACAGGGCACCCCTGTACCCTGAAACTCCTTCACATCCATGTTCAGCATGTGTATCTGTCCACTAAAGGAACTCTTCAGTTAGTTCCATTTTGGGGAAGCAAGGGTGGGAAGGGGTAGGGTGAAACAACAAAAAAGCAAACTCCACAGTTTATGGGGGGGGAAGCACTATTTTGTTTGTGATACAGCTGAATTGAAAGACAGTTAACATTTCCTTTACCTGAACAAAGCTCTGAACAAGGTCCCAGAATATTTAAGCCTAAGCAACCCAAGGTTCCCTGCTAGTTGTCATAATTAAAACCAGCGTGAAGTGCAGAAATTATTGCGTGATACAACATAAAGATTAGCATAAGAACACTAACCTTCAATAAACCACTAAGCTGATTTTACAGAAAACATATATTCAACAAAGCATTTATACTAAGCTATTCTTTATATTATGAAATGGAGACATGGAAAAATAACATTACGAATAGAAGAGATTTGTCACCAAATTTCAGTCAAACTATCAACACTTCAGTGTAGACTAGAATCTACTATTACTTTCAGTGTCCGAGTTCAGTTTTGTGCTGTGTATGTAATAACACAAAATGTAATATTTCTTCCCTCCTCTGCATTTTTCTTATCAAATAGTATACATAAACCAATCTATTATGTTACATACAGACTAACATTTCAGGAATAATAGCTACCTAAAGTCCAACTGAGGTATATTAAATATTGAGTTGTTTTCAGTCATTGTAGACCATGAGCCATGCAACCATCACAACAGCAACTCCGAACATTGGCAGCATAATGAGGTTCTTGTACTTTTGCCATGATGATTGTTCAACTTCCACTTCATCCTTTCTTCTCTTATTCTTTCTTCGCCCTTTTAGTCTGTTTTCGAAAGCTTCCAGTTCAGCCTAAATAAAGAGAACCACAAGTAGTTGACATTTGTGTCAGAATGAAAAACAAGGAAATGTGAAGGTTTTAAGTAACATTACTAAATAGCATTTAATAGAAGAAGCTGTCAGCCAGTGGAGTTACACAACTCAGAGATGAGATGGTAGCACTACATCCCACAGGTACAAAGCACATTGATTTCAAGTATTAAGCCATTGTTTAGATTCCTATAAAAACATTGCCAAAAATGCAGCCAACTGAAGTTTTGCATGCTCGTTTTTTTTAACTTAGGCTGGATATGTTAAGCTAAAATAAGACTGTTAAATTTCCATGAAATATGTTAAAGACACATTTTTTTTCCCTATTAAAAACACACTTGCATTTAAGCTATTTTACTAACTTCTATAAGGGCAAAGGCTGAAATCTGCAAAGACATTCCCTTGTAATAAAGATGCATTCTGCCAAAATAAATTAATAAAACATAAATAACTAAAAATCTATGCTATTTCTCTCAATTCTTTATATTTGCATGCTTACTAAATATTCGACTAATTGCTATAATCTTAGATATGCACAAAAATATTCCATTTGTTAAGTGTTTTAACTTGAACATTTAATCACTCATATGACTGTAAGAGGTGTATAATATCCTCCAATAGGAAGCACACACTTACAGGACCAAAAATGGAGCAAAACAATTGCAAAAGTAAAAACGCCATTGCTTCCAATAAAGAATGGCAGTTTCACGGTCCTGTCAGGAATAAACAGTAGGATCTCTGATCCCTGTTCCTCATCCCCCTCCACATTTTTTTTAAAAGAGCACAAAAAAAGAATCACTTACGAAGGTACAAAGCAGAAATAAAACTGGAAGTAGGCAGACTAGAATAAAGAGTGAAGACTAGGATGAGGCTCCAATGAGAAGGCATCTAATTGCTCGCAGAATTAGAAGAGATGCTCTAAAGACCTGACACAGACTAAAATCAGAAAAAGCCTGATGATTACCTGGATTTTTGGTCAAGTTGTTAGGACAAGGCACTAGGGATCAGAGAAATCAGATGGAGTGAAAGGGATAAGAGATGGGAGCAGCAGAGCGCAGCAAGCCGGGACTGGCTGAGCCAAAGGCGCAAGGCTGAGCTGAAGCAGAGGAATCATGGACAGTGAACAGAGACAAAGCCTGGCCATGAGAGGAAATAAATCTATGTGACTGTGACTGCAGTGCTGCCAGGAAGAGGGACTAAGAAAATACCGTAGGTGCATTAAAAAAACAAGAAAAAGTTTGTTTTGGGAAATGGAAAGAGTAGTAGTAGTAGTTCAGTAAATAAAATTTTCTCTCAGAACTCAAGGTTGCCTGATGTCTGGTCTTCCTCCACTGACAGCAAATATTTGCAGTTTCACAAAGCAGCTCTTCCCTTCTTGTGCCAGATACCACAGTTAGCAGGAAAAAGGGACCTATTTTGATGTCTATTCCTTTGTACCTAATAAAGGCAGAAATTGTTGGCACTTCTTGGATGATATGGGAGAAGAGCTCAGACAAAGTCACAGCCTATTTGAAACAAGATTACTCTCAACTAGCTAATCCTCCCTTAGAAAAGCAAAGTATTTTAATGAAACAGTTTTTCAAAATCCAAAATCTGGAGGCAAGGGCAGAGCTTTTATTGTTTTATAGACAACATGGAAGTATTTCATTTTAGACAGACAAGTAAAATTTGGGGCTTCTACAGTTACTATATTCTTGTGAGCAGTACATTTTAAAAGAAGAAAGCTCTATGAATTGCAATAGTTAAATTAAAATACAAGACTCAAAATTCTGTAATAGCTATTGAATTGCTTTCCTAGTGAACTCTACAAAAAACTGTCTAAAAATAAATCTATAATTAAAAAAGAAAACACAGAATGAAAAATAGTTGTAGGCAGAGAACATGAGAGAAAAGCCATCACTATCCCTGAAAAGTTACCTACAGATTTTCTGTAACTGTCACATTCCTCAAGTGTCACCTTAATGACCTGTGAAGTAATAGTTGTGCCCAGTCTTCAAACAAGCTGAACTTTTCAAGCTAAACAACCCTAGAGTTTTTATTCAGATAAGAACCCAAGTTCTTTGTATATAAACATAATAAAATTAAAATTAAATGTATTTATTTAAACGGTATACCCAAAACATCTAGTTCACAGTTGCTCAGCCATTGGATTTTGTTCTTTCCTGTGTTATTCATTATATTCGTCCTGCACTGAAAGGAGCAGCATTCCCATGGGATAATGTAGCTAAATGAATGCAAATAACAGTGACAAAACGTATTTTCTAAAAGTGAGGATATATTTTTATTAATAGGGGAGGGGAACACTTGACTTGTTAACTCCTAAGGATCTGTTAAAATTTTTTCTTTGTACATAGTAAAAAGGAAACAAAATCTTTCATAGAAGTCAGTAAATTACACTTTAGGTTCAAGACCCTAACTTCCAGTACTGAAATTCTAAACAGCTTGAAAATTTAACCAAATCTTTTACAAGGGAGAGGGAGAGAGAGAGAGCTTGGTCTGAGTTGTTAAATAATCAAAGTGCTGATCTTTTTTCCACCTCTAGCAATTGTGAAAATCCTGGCCTCACAGGGTGCCTCTGAATCAGAAGCAGAGGGGAAGTTTGGCTGCTAGGGTCATGACAAGAAGCCTAGCCAAGCCGTCTCTTCCACTAAGAAACAAGTGATTCCATCTGTAAATGGCATTAGCAAAAGTCGCTACCAAATATAGCAAATACCAAAATATAAATGCACAGACTTACTAGAGCACTAGCTGATTTGTATATAAAACATTCACTGAAGTATTAATCAAAATACGTTTGAGAAACTGTGATTATTAGATGAACAGTCTCTACAAAAAAGTGCTAATAACATTGAGAAAGGTGGTACAAGACGCAAACTTTTGTCTGATGGGAGTACACTCTTAATGTGACCCAACAACCTATGATAGTGATGTCCTCCAACATCCATCAGATGGCAGATTATGAGTTCTAACTGGATGGGAACCAATGTTACATAAAAAGGCTGCAGTTGAGATTAGTACTTGTATGCAGTTCTAAAGCCTATTAATTAGTTACAGCTGTCCCTTTTTTTATTTTGTCCTTTTTTTTTTTTTACTGCTTTTGTCCTACTGTTTCCTAATGCGCTAAATAACTAACAACTCTTAATTAATCTTTTAATAGGGTTCATTATGTAGAGGTGAAGTTTTCTTCACTTCATTATGTATAGGTGAAGTTGCATCCATCACAAAACACATATGCAGGAGCAGTTGCCATATATTGCATGAAGTTGCTACAGTTGAGTCGGAACTGCGAGACTTCAGAGAAATGTACAAGTAGAAAGCAATAGTGGTGAGACTGCAGAGAGAACAACCACTGCTGAAGAACCCAGCCAAAATCCAGCACACTATGTTGGCAGAGTGAGTCTGCTACTGTTTCAGAGGAGGCTCCTTACTGAGACTTAACTAGAGGGACTGTAAGTTAAGTGATTTTGAGCAGAAATCATTAGTATTTGGGTGGGATGCCTTCTGGAATGCATGAAAACACTCAGTGCAAGAGGAACATCAGCAACTTTGGCTTTCTAGCTCTAGGACTGTAAATGTGTTCTTTACATGTTTAAATGGCCATTAGCACACTTCAGTACTTAGCTTGCAGAACCAACACCTACAGACTTCCTCTGCCCAATTTGTTTCAGACATCTGTATGTAAGTTACACTTCCAGACCTATATGCCAGAAGTAACATTTCCAGGGTCAGCTTAGAGAACAAGAAGAATTAGATGAACTGTGTAGGAGTTATATGAAGGAATATGAGCTCAATACTGTAGACAGCTGAGATATGAATGTTGCAGGATGATCGTAGGACAGCGCCTGGCGCTCTGGACACTAGATGCATAAACCATGCTTTTCTTGCAGGATGAACAGACAAGGTTCTCCTCTGACAAACAAAAAAGGACCTTGCCAGAGTATTTTAGATGTAACATTTTCATTAATTGCTGAGAGAACTTACAAAGTGTGTATAACAGAAGTTATGACCCAGAGAGAAACTGTCTATCCTAATGAGATTAGGGAAATGACACAAGTGGATCAGCTCTGTAAGCCTCCCTTGGCTCCCTTTCAAGAAGGGAGCAAGCCACTGATCCCTGATAAAAACAGTGTGACATGCAGGTGAAAACACAGTGTAAAACTAAATACATAGATGCTGAGTAAAAGGAGTCAGAAAGCACACACTGGACATGGAATATAATTTGGTGTCAAATGCTCACTCAGGCACAGGCACACATATGTGAACTGGCTGGAAGGCGTGCAGGCTCCAGATGACCTAGCCATTACCATCAACTGAGCTTGCAGAGTTTGCCTGAATACAAGAAGTGCATCAGGCAGAGTTTGCCTGAATACAAGGTGCATCAGCACCTCCAGGCAGCTGGCACAGCAACTTTGTGGATTACACTTCCAACCACATACCCTTACCACCAAAAGCAATTACAGTAAATACATGTTTCCCCCCCACCCCAGAGACCTTGAAGGACAATGACTCATCTAACTTGTTCTTTCATGATAGGAAGGAGAAGGGGAGCTTCACCCAACATTTACATCTTGCAGAGGCTATTCAGTATTCTGTGGTGTTTATGCTGTATAAAGTGCATAATTAAAATAAAGCATATGTCGTATTTCAAAAATAAGTTATATTATAAAAACTTATAGTAATACAAAGTTACCATTTTGCACAAAATTATGAAAATTGTTTGGGAAAATGTGGCCTTAACCATTGTAAATAATTTACAGCACACAGAGTATGGTAACAGCTGACAAGAATGACTGTGCATATCACATTAAAAACTACATATCTTAAATTGCATGTAAATTACATTATTTACTAACGAGAACAAGGTAAGGAAGATGTGGATGAGGAAGAAGAAAGGCTGATACCTGTTGTCTTCGCTTCTCCTCTTCAAGAGCAGCTTTGGCTTCTGCTTCTTTTATCTGTCCAGACACACAAAGTTATAATAAACTGTTGTAAACAGCAGCTAAACCTATTTTCTTAAGGAGTCATAATGGTTCTCAACAAAAGTCTGAGAATTTTCCATCATGTAAATGATGGTAAGTTCCACCATCTGGAAGTCAAGTGTAAAGTAGTCATGGGAGTTACAATTGATAATTCTTTTAAAAATATTTTGCAGTGTTCAAGATAGCAAATTAAATACTAGAAACTATTTAGAAAAAATGGTGCAGAAAAAATTGTCAATGCGTAAAGATACCACATGCTTGAATCTTAGCACCTGCATTCCACTTTGGTCCTACAATAATAAATAAACATGAAACCTGAACATCTACAAAAGACAACAGGATGGAATGGCTTTCATCTGAAGAGATGCACAACTAGGATTCATCAGGTGACCAACAGGACATCAAATCCTGGAGAGTATGCAGATGCCAAACAGGGATAAAACATCAATAATTATTTTTCATAACGCAAACGCATAAAATGAATTTACCAGGAGGTTGGCTCACAACAGAGGAAAGAATTCTACTCCCACAGAGTATTCGGCTAAATCTAGAATTTCAGTGCTACAGGACATTTGTAGATGCCAAAAGTTTATGTCAACTGAAAAACAACCAGGCATGCTAATAGGAGATAAATCCAGTAAAGGACATTAGACAGAAAGTCACCATCTCACCCTCTTAAGTTCCCACAGAAAGTGTACATGACAGAAGTTTATGTATCTCCTTTTTTTACACCTTTTTTAGGCTTTTAGCATTGCAGTAACTGAATCACTACCTTAGAAAAGTTAGATGTAAAAACCTATTAATAATTTGAAATGAAAAAGATCTTGATCCTAGTAGCTGGATGATTTGCATACTAACAATGAAACAGCTTACTGAATACAGTTTGCACAGGTAGAATTGGTCACAAATAATTTCCAATTCAACAGCTTTTGATGATTAAGGAGAAAGCACACTAGCTCATGCTTTAGGCCACTGTAGCTCAAACAGCAGGCACTGGGGGCAGGGCCAAAAGCACAGTCCTATTTCCAGGTTTTCAGACAAATTTTTAAATTACTAAACCTTGTATCAAATAAAAGCACTAATGAGAATTTCATTAATCTAGATACAAAGGCAGAGTCTCTTTAGAAATGTGTATAGAGGACCTTTTCAGCCATACACATCTGAAATCTGAAAGTCTGGTGTGCAAAAAACTACACAACAAGCCCCCTCATTTTTCACTGTCATCTAATGGCAAAACTTCAGCTACAAAAGGTGACCTTCAAATGTGGAAAAGAACAACAGAAAAGGCTTCTTCTTACACTAGTGTCATCATATTTGTGTAAGAAACATAGGTATAATGTACACAGATAAAGGGAACCTTAATAATCACAGCATGGAAAAACATTTCTAGGACTATTTCTTTACTAAAATGTACAGTAAAAGACTCATTCAATTCCTAGGCACCTAGTGAGTTAGAAGTGCTTACTCGCTAGGTGCCAGACATGAAAAGTTTCATTAAGAATTAATGCACATCAGTTTTAGAAATTAATGGATTTTTTGCAAATGTACAAACTAATTTAACATTGTAAATGTCTGCAGTTTTCAACAAGTTTTTTTCTGGTCTGTAAATTAAACATTAAACAGTAATAGACCATAATAAATAAACCACTTTCACCAAGTGCCTATAAAACGAGATGATGCTAATATGCCATTTGCATAGTAAGTCAACACAGGTAACAAGAAAGTGCCTAGAAAGAATTTAAATAAAACTTTATCACTTTATATAAAAACTCCAAAACAAGTAAATACACATCCTTCTGGGAAGAAGGTACACAAAGAGAGGTTGTGCCACCCAGTTTGTCTGTGCCATTGCTTATAGCAGAAATTTGTAGCCATTTGCTGACTGCATTAGACCACTTCCCCCTGTGGATTGCATCAGGGCAAGAAATTGGTAGTCATATCTGCTCCAGTCAAACAGCACCAACACTGCATCACTGAAACATGCTGCTGGGTCTCAGCTCATTCAGTCTTACTGTGAGTTCACCTTGCTTTCAAGGGACTCCAAATACTATGAACTTACCTTCACATTCTTACTGGAACTGTTTGTTATGGTTGGGATTCCCTAAAGGCATATCCCAAGAGCTTTAGCATTCAACCTGCTTGCAAAGTTGCAGGATTTGGTCAGTGTGGTACTTGTTAGAACTTGTCAATCAGTCCTGAAAATCTAAGCAGAAGTTGACTAGTTGACTTGTCAGCCTTACCCATTGAATTCTTGAGTTGTACATGTATTACATCAATTCTTTTTGTGTATGTTTTTATTAAAGGTTTATAACAGCAAGGATCCCTATGTGACAGCACACAGCAAATTCTTTACTTCATGAAACAGCTGAGCTCAGGAGAAGTCATGTTAACAGCAGCCTAAGTAGTATTCTGCAGTTGCTGGAAAGTCTCCATTCTTCCTGTATAGGATAACTAATACCATGTGGCAGGATTATACTGAACACTGGACAAGCCAATCAACTGATAGCTTTAAAACCTTCATTGGAAAGACAGATCTTACAAAGCCCTGTGAAACAGTCTGACTCTAGTCTAACAGCACTAATGACTGATATCATCACTGATCATCACTTGTTCTCAGTGAAAGAGGAAAGAATCAGCAATTTAAAGGGAAAAAGAAAGGAAAATAACACAGTACTGTTTTAAAATAGTATTTGAGTCAATTAACACTGTTCATAAACTCAAGTCTGAAAAAATAGCTACTATTCAACAGCGCATCCACTTACATTGCATTTCTGCAGGTATTGCCTTGAAAAATAATGTGTTCTTTTTTATAATTTTCTTGAAGCTCTGAGAAGAATTACAGCTACAATGGATATATTACCTCATATGCCTTCCGCTTCATTTCCTTGCATAATGCATCGCATTCCAGTGAAACTTGGCCTTCTTGTATCTTGCTGCACTGTACTTCCTGTTAAGTATAATTTGTCTTTTATAATCATTTCCCTATATGACTTCAGTTGTCAACTTCTTTATGAATATAAAAAAAATTTTCTTATTCAGTAAAACATTGGTTTTACATATAAAATAAAGCTATGTCAACATGTAATTATGTATTAAATTGTCCTTTTTATTTTCCCTTCCTTCTACTAAGCTAAACTGAAAGGGAGAATAAATCAATAGCCCAGTTTCATTTTCCTCCTCTTCATTCATTTGTTTGCCTTAGACAACCAGGATTACCTTCTGAACCTCTGGCAGAAAGAGTTGGCATTCAGAGTCTCAGTAATTTCATATACATTATCTTAACTTGCTTAGATTACAGCACAAAGTCTGGTCATGGGGGAAGGAAAATTAAGTAATTCTCAGTCATACTTTCTCCCCTTCTCCTAGTATTGAAGAAGTTATTAAAAAAAACCAAAAAACAACAAAGTGGTTATCTGTAAGCAGAGGCTGATCAATTTTAAGCACTCATTCTATGTATGTCATCTTTCCTCCTGCTGAGCATCCCACCTGCAAGACTTCTTAGATACACAAGACATATTTTGGAGAAACTGAGGACTCTGGGGAACTGCTGGAAGGTTCAGAAGTTAACTGGGGCCAGAGAAGTAATTTAAACACCTTTTAATTAAGACAGATCACGTTTTTTTTTTTTTTCCATTAAGACATTATTATTTGTCAAGACTTCATATCAATTTCTGTTGTTCCCCTCATAATAGTTTATAACTACAGTGAACTTGTTGTATTACTTTGTCCTTATCTGTGTTAGAAGCTAAGGATGCTGCTTCTAAGCTAACGCCCATACTTGCTTTTAGGTTTGCGGGGAACCTTGATTAATTACATTAGTTCAGGTTTCACAACATCTGCGCTAATTCCAACTTCCATAAATTTTCCCAGTATCATCATAAAAAATGTAATTTTTATTCCCAAATCACTCCAGGTCATCTGAGTACTTTTATCACAAAACTGCAAACTTCTTAGTGTGCATGAAGACAAAGCTATTGTAAGTCAGGCAGTACTTTAGAATTAAAGAGAGTTTATATTCTCCAGTGAATCTCCTGCTAGAGCAGCCCAGATCTTCAGCTGATGTGAACTGTTACAGCTCTGCTAGAGTAACTGTCCCTATTCCAATCTGCAGAATCCATGTGATCTATCCATACAAGCCCAGGAACATGCAAAGAATATACATCCTTCAAAAACTGCAACTTGAAAATTTACCTTTTTCAGTCTCTTACAGAGACATCGGAGTTTAACCTTCTGGCTGCAGTTAAGAGGACAGCTACCTGAATGGCAAATCTCTTTACATCGGTGACCACAGGGCAACTGTAAGGAACAAAACACAAATAAAACGCCCACAACAATAAAACAGTGTAAAATTGCCAAGAACCTATGAATTGGTTTTATTTCAGACAGATTTTTAACAGAAAACTCCTTCAGTTAATCTGTCTTTTAACTTGTGAAATAATTGATTTTTCTTTTTTTGTGGGGTGAAATGATTGCTTCTTATTTACTGATTTTTCAGTTCCTGTAGGATTTCTCTTTCACTGACACTGCTTGATTAGAAGAAAATTTCTCCTTTCACAGTTTCAAGAACAGTCATTTCCACAGTAATGTATACAACAATCACCCTAGCTATTTCTATGCTTGGGGAATACAAATGGGTAAGGTAAAAAAACCCTGAAAACTGAAATTACATGTACTGTAGCTACTTGTAGATTAGACAGAGTATTAAAGGAAGAGGAAAGAATCAGAAGCAAAAAACCACACAAGAAATCTTGTATTTAGGTATTATCTGAACTACGCAAAAGTCAAATAAAGGTCACCAAAATTCTTATCATGTCCAAAATAATTTCACGAAATCCTAAATTTCTGCATTTGGCAGATTATCTCATTTCTGCCATCAGAAAGATAAAGACTGTTTTTAACTACCAGTATAACTTTTAACTTACAAAGAAAATATTATCATTTATTTACTGTGTAAGAATTGAGTTACTGATTTAAGTATACTGACTGATAAGAACGTAGCAGTGCTCCCAGCATGATATTAGATAAAATGTCAGGAAAGTAAACACATTATTTTTTCATTGTTAAGAACTTGACTAAAAATATTCCTTGCTCATATGCTCATAAGAAGTCTTCACAATAATAATTTTTCATTTTCAATTACATAATGCAATACTGTTAATAACCAAAGGTGGAATCTCACAGAAGACATCTAAGCAATTTACATACAGAGAGCTTTACAGCCCCCAACTACTAAAAATAACATCAGATAGTATTCTTTACTAAAAGTAAAATTTCACCTCTTCCTTGTCATCAAGGGATTAAAACAAATTGCAAAATCTCTAAGACATACAATTTTAAGATATGTTTTTCACATTCATTAAAAATTCAAAATGTATACATACTACATCACTTCATCTACAAGAATGAAAATAGTAAGCAAGTATCAAACCCAGGTGGGTACACTTTGATTAGTAATCTGGGCTCTCAGAAATCTATTGGAACTGGCACAACATCTGAACTAGCATCATGAAACACATATACATGTCTTCATGTCCATGACAGTCACAAGCTATTATAGATACCTTGTGGTTTCAGCTCAGTTTTTTAGTTACTGTTTCAGCATATTTCATACAGGACTAGAAGAAACCTTTAAGTCAGCATGTTCAGTCCTGAAATCCAGTCCTCCTACAGGAAGGTATACCCCATATATCCTTCCAGGACTGGATAAAAGCTTACCATGTAAACAGTCCTCCATTCTGAACCTACTCTACTTCACTAAGGAGGGTGCTCCAGGAGCTCGCTACACATTGTGAGCTTTTTTTCAAGTGTCCTAGGTTTGTTCTTGCTAGTCTAAGCCGCAGTTCTTATCCTCATATTGAAGTATTTCTGTCTTTTCTAAAAAGGCTCTTTATTATCATAGTATTCCCTTAACTGAATTTCAACTATGTTCAATGAATGTTTCTTGAATACATAGCCAGAACTGCATGTAATATTTCAAATGGCATGTCAGCAAGGACTTTGTACAGTGCCTTAATTGCACCTCATTCTTAGTAGAGTACCTTCTCCAAAACATCTTCAGCTGTCACTGCATTTCTCTCCAGCTAATCATGCTGTGAAAATAAGAATATCTGCTGTTTCCAGGGAGCTTATTATAAGCTTCACATGTATGAACTTATTGTTTCATTTTTTTCTGTATTTAATAACGTGACCCAAGTACATGTGTTCTACAGATGCACTTCCTGAATTCTCATTCACTCACAATACCCCACAACTTTTCATCAGAAAATTACAATGTTTTTGCTGCCAAGGTCATTACCAAAAACAATGCAAAGTTAAGTGTCAGTTCAGTCCTTGGGAAATCTTCCTTACTGTTAATATCTCTTGCTCCAGCTTTTCTTTTGTTTTGATGTTGTTTTGGGGAAGAGAGTTGGGTGGTTTTTTCAAAAGATAATCAAATACAGTTGTTTCCTTTAGCCACCTTCTTGCTGGTATTAACCCTCTCCTGTATCTGTACCAGATACTCACTAAGTAGCACTGATTCACTCACTCTGCTGAAGCCTTATGCAGCAGATCTCATCTATTCATTTTATCTGGAGGGAAAAATATAAAATTGCTCATCTTGTCAAAGAAGGAATTTAGTTTTTTTCAGGCACAACTGTTCATCAGCAAACATCTTTCCCTGAAATCAAAGAAATATTTTGCCTCATTTTGAAAATATAAGGGGAGAAGATTGTCTAAGCCTTGTATGCTACCAAGGTCAGACTACCACCCAGAACATGGAGTCTAATGGCTGAGTCTCCTCACAAGTGACCACAGTCTTTGCAAAACCAATCTCCTACTGCATGAACACTGCAGTAAGAGGTCCTATCTCCTGGCTCCCTACACAAGCGCATCATATGCAGTAATTCCATCTAGTCTCACCTGCAAGTCACCTCATGCTGGCTAGAACAAGCCATGGCTAGAACTATTATTTCCAGCTTACTCTTCCATAGCAATTAGGTACATTTTCATTGTAGTGTCAAAGCCCAAACAGTTTGTCCTAACTGACATGTCAGAGCTGCAAATTCAAGACAGTAACCCTCACCTTAACTTCTAAGTACTACAGGCAATAAAATTCTTAGATACCATTAGACAAAAATATGTATAGCACAGAAGTATGTTGAATCCAGTACCGAAAAACAAATGTACACACTTAAGTTTCCCTGCCAGCTTTTTTGTTGTCTTATATCTCTGTGCAGGAAACTCTCTTCTTATTCCCTCCACTGTAAAACCAACACTAAAAAAAAAATCAAGGGAAGCTGAGAAATGAATGGCAAAACAACATTCCCCCCCATCTCAGAAAACAAAAGCAATCATTCTGCTGCTTCTGCTGGATAAAAAAAAGGTAATGGGAAAGGATTTTTTTTTTTCTTTTTTTTTTTTTTGCTTGTTTGTAAGTGTTAGTGCTGAACTACTTGGTGCTAAAACAGAAAGTGTGTGCCCTCTTTAGATACTTTTCTACTGTACAAGATCTCTTGTCAATAGCTTCTGGACTAAAGCCCAAATGGAAGAGGCTTTATGTTTGATATGGCAAGGCCATTAAAAGAAGGGATTTAATCCACAGCTCTGGAAAAAAAAACAAACAACAAAACCAACCAATCAAAAAATGTCCTACAAATAACTTTTGCCATAGGCAATGCATTTAAATCTTAACATTATACCTGATGATGATAAACTCTGTCAACACTTATGGAGACTTAAGCAAACTCAAACAGAAGGTAATAAACACAACCTGTTAATACACATCTGATAATAAAGAAAATAGCCTGGTATTAAAGAAAACAGCACTTTTGAGCACTGATCCCAAAAGCAAAGTACAAAAGAGA
This sequence comes from Certhia americana, assembly GCA_018697195.1. Classification (NCBI taxonomy): domain Eukaryota; kingdom Metazoa; phylum Chordata; class Aves; order Passeriformes; family Certhiidae; genus Certhia; species Certhia americana. The sequence continues at coordinate 40,727,269 of CM031860.1, read as the reverse complement.
ATTTTAGCACTTCCAAAGACAAAGCTAAATTTTTGCAATCTACATACATTTCCAGTGTATGTTTACAGAATTATATTTTATTTCCAGAATGCTTAATTAATTCAGTGCATTAAAAACCAAAAACATATATACATACTTCTAAATTTTATAGAATCACAGCATTGTTAAGGTTGCAAAAGACTTTTAAGATCACTGGGTCCCTTAAGTTAACTGTGGGTAAGAGGGCTTTTACAGGGCTGTGAAAGAAGGCCTCAGAAACAGAATAGAACAGACAATTTAGAATTAAGCTGGAGTTGCAAGGTTTCAAAGTTTACTTCAGTATAGAAAGCAAGGACATGAAACAATAGCTTTAGTCTTAGGTTTGGCTAAGTTAGACCTTAAGACTGTAGAAAAATACGCCTAGCAAGATAGTTTTAAGCTTAATAATGAAAGTTTTAGGCTTTATAATGAAATACTGTGTATTGGTATTATAAAGCATACAAACAAGCATTGTGTGAAGCAGGTGTACGCGTGCTTCTAGTGACCGGCTAGAACAACTGTCTGTAAGCTTTGGCTTTATACTATTGGCTAAGAAGTTTTTTTAATTATCTGTAACAGAAATCTTCGGCTGCTGCTGGTGAGATGGGAGCTGTTGTTATCTTTCCATTGTCTCAACCATGTAATGAGATGGATGCCTCAATAAAGACCTTGAGACACATCTACCACCAGTTCTGTCCCATTTGTGCCATAGAAATTCCAACAGTTAACCACTAAACATCTTCCCAAGTGCCACATCCACACATTTTTGTTGACCACTCCCAAGGATGATGACTCTACCATTTTCCATTCCCCTGAGCACAGTACAATACTTGACAACCTGTGAAGACATTTTTCCCAATACCCAATCTAAACCCCCACTGGCACTCGAGGCCACTTCCTCTTGTACTGTCACTTGTGTGAAATTAAATCCCCACCTGTCTACAAACTCCTATCAGACAGTTGTGGAGCATGATCAGGTCCTTCCTGAGCCTCCTGTTCTCCAGGCTAAACACCCCCAGCTCCCTCAGTCCCTCATCAGACTTGTGCTCCAGACCCTTCACCAGCAATGTCACTCTTCTCTGGACATGTTCCAGCACCTCAATGTCCTTCCTGTAGTGAGGGGCCCAAAACCGAAAACAGGATTCTCGATGAAGCCTTACCAGTGCTGAGTATAGGGGGGAAAATGACATTGTCCCTATTGCACTATCATGTTAAATTAAATTTTTCATAACCTGGTCCCATATTTAACATCAAGACAAAAGCAGAGTGGACAGTAAAACTACAAAGTATGGCTATTTTGTCAAAATATACTAACTACAGGGAATAAAGTGTTAAACAGAGTTTCACAAATACGAACAGAAAAACATTAACAATGAAAACTGATAAAAATTAAAATTTCTATGTAAGAATGGTCTCAAAACATCTGCAAGCATGATCATAAGAATTTAATCACCCTGATTAAGGAAAAAAAAAAAAAAGTTAAATTTCCTTCAGCAGGATATCTTGTTATTATTACCAAACAAGAGAATTAACTTTTTAATTAAAATATCTCATATATAACATCTGTGGTAGCATTAAAGACTCTGCTTCTCCCTAAAGCAGAAAGGAAATAATGAGCTGTACTATGTTATGCCGGAAGTCACATTTTTAGTTTTATACTGCCATAACCAAAAGAAAAGCATGAAACTTCTCAAGTTTTGCAAGTTTCCATAGCATTTTTTTCAAAGGAACAGACAATATAATTGGTTTTCTTTATCCCCAAATGTACTGTGGTAACTGTAAAACAAATATGGTAGCATACTATCTACTGCAATTTCCATTAACCAAAAACATCTCAAAATGACAACTGCAGTAAAACACTGCATTCTACTGAACCCAAGGTGCTAGTGCACACTGATTTACAGCAAACACCAACTTCACTGAGCTCTGGGAATGCCTCCATGTCAGCTTCTGACATTGAATAACAAAATTCTCAAGAAACACTAAGGTGAAATTTACTTGAGGCTTCCAGAATTACGCACATAATCACTTCCAAATAAGTTTTGTGCAGACATTTTAGATTTGCAATATGTAAATGCTCTAAATTTAGCAGTCTGATCCATCTTATCTCTGGCCAAGTTCTTGTCTCACAAGACAGAAACTTAAAAACAACAAAATGGGCTCAGCCTGTATTTGATGGGGAGAGGTGGGAGTGGCAGGGTGGTGTCAATTAAGGCTGCTCCTCCAAATTGAGTTTATCAATGACTCATATAAAAGAGAACTATCAGTATAATTTGTATTATGATACAGGTATCTGATTATCTCAAAGCTGCAGAGATATATTTTGTTTATGAAACAGAAAGACAAAACATCCCTATTCAGTATTCAGAGAAACGGAACAGATTTTTTAGAAAAAAAAAATAGTAAAAACCCCATATAGTACCCAAGTAGTTACCAAAGTAGGATCTGAAGAAAGTAGAATAAACTGCAACACCAAGATATGAACTACCTGAAGCAAGAAGGTACTAATAGCTAGTAAATTCTGTATTTCGTAAAAGACAGTAAGAATAGAGCTAGCATCACAGGAGAGGAAGAAGATGCATTTTTCCATCATCAGTTACACTAAAACAATTCCCTAGATAGCAGAAGCTGCAAAAAAACTCGTTTTCCAAAGCATTTATAGGAGTAAGAATTTTAGAATTAAGTTAAAGCTTTATAAAACTAATGCAAAATCTGTTGCCATACTCTTTATTTCACATCCCACCAAACTAAGCAAAAAAGACATCATCTGGAACAGGGCAATTCTAAATTGCAAGCTAAGGTTTGGGACCACAGCTAGGTGGATTTTAAATCCCAGACCAAGTCTGGGAATATGTTCTAAAAAAATTACAACAGTTAAATTAATCAAAGATGAGCTACAGGAAAAAAAAATTCTTTGAAGAGGATCTGAAGTACAAAACATACCAGTTCATGATAAGAGATTACATGCACTCTTGAAAATACAGAGAAGGAAATCGTGGAGCAATAAAACCAAAGTGACAACAAAGGACATGAAAGGATAAAATTAAGAGGTAAATAGACAATTAAATCATATCCCAAAGTGTTTCCCCACTAGGAAGAGAGTTTTCAGACATCCACATGAGAAAATTGTGACAGGAACATTCATTTACAGAAAAAAAATCCATCAGATAGGCATCTACAAGGGCAAACAGCAGAAGACCCAAGTATGTACAGAGCACAGCCTTCCTGCTGAGGTTAACACAATCTTGTCTGAAAACCAGAGAAACACAGTTGGGAAAGCAGGAGGAATTTGCAAGACTCCTTGCCTTTATTCAAAATCAAAGAAAAAAAAAAATTTTTGCATTTACTCAAAATCAAAGAAAAAAAAAGTTTTCTAATAAAGACAAAGACTCAAATTTGAAGTTTCTGACACTAGATGATAATGAAATTCCTGCTTTTCCACTTTACACGTTTTCTAACCCTCCAGTGGGAAATGGAGTAAAGAAAGAGCCGTCACTCAGCACAATTAATGACAACTAAGGAGCAAACATAAAATAGTAAGAAATGCAAGGATGAAAGCACACAAGCAGCACACAACCACAGCCCTGGGAGCGACAAGGACAAAGTCCTTTGGCCCATCCCTCACGTCCAGTTGTGGGTAACACTGCTGTAAGAGAAATCCTGAAACATTTCTAAGTTGCTTCTGATGAAAATCTGGTAGCCCCTCCAACCAGCTCCTGTCCTGTTCCACAAAGTTTATTACTCAAATGTAGTGTTGAACAGGAATCTTCTTTACTAATGCTACTGGTTCATAGTATAAGTATCATATAGTAAGGATATTATTCTTCTCTTCTTCTCAGCAAACTTTTAGATGTACCCAGATACAGCAGACAGACTGACTGGCTTGTCTTCCAATTTACACTACTTAACATATATTTCACTAACACACCAGGGCATTATTAGCTCATCTCACTTATTACATATAAAATCTCTTAGCCTCCAAATTGAAAAGAGAGGGATTCTAAATCTGCACTTAGATGAGAATAGCAAGCACAATTCTCAGCATTTTTCCTAATCAAACAGCATTCTACAATTTTTGAGATATAAATTGATGACCAGTTTTTAACCATGTGAGAGGATATACTCGTTCCACATTCAACCTCACCTGCACGCTTAAGCATTCAAGCCATTAGTGCCTTGGAGACAAACCTCTGTTCCCTTAATATAACCCTCCTAGTTGGCAGCAATACATTATTAAATGTCCTTCAAGCACAGTGCACTAACCACCTTCACGTCTATCATTTAATATATTCACTTAGACTAAGCTTCTCTAGTTGGCTTGGCCTATATTCACAAAATTCCACATACTCATCAACTCAAGTATTTTGTTAATATGGCTTACCTCTTTTGGACACTGATTTCTGCAGGAAATAAGAAGCTCCTTTTCTTTCAAATCAGCACATGTTAGTTTTCTGTAAAATCAAAGACATATTTGTGTTAAAAAAAAATTCCAAATTTAAACCCAACAAAAGTCAATGCAATTAGGAGTGTATTTTCAGTATATTTCACTGTAAAGAAAAGTGGACTCATTTGTCCACATCCTATGTGACTAATATAAACTGTCCTGCTTTACAGACAAACCCACACAACTTTAGAGGACTTGAGGTATTTTAAAGAAAATGAACCAAGAAAAACATACTTGCATATGATGAATATTTTCAGAACAATCCCCAAGTTCCAACTTACATGTCATGAACCTTAGTTTAACGTCTGTCCACACACAAATGATTAAAAAGTTGTACAAACTGTAAAACTAAGCAGTTTTTCAATTAGGTCAGCTAGAAATTGAAAGACGTTCACTGCAAAGACAAAGACCTTTTAGACCAATTATATTCTAATACTTGTATAAAATTCTTCTTTACATACTCTAAAAGAAGCGCATACAGAATAAATGTTAGGTAGATTACTATATATTTGTGTAATTCAAAGGATTATCTGTGTTATAAAAACAATTTCTGTTCATGAGACTCCATGCATTTATAGCAACTTTATCAGTAATACAAAATAAAATACTTGTAAAATTTAAATAGAAAAAAATTAACTTAGAAATTATAATCATGAGAAATTTTATAATACGCCATAAGAGTAGATCCCATCCCCAGACATTTCAATTTTTTTCCAGTTAATAGCGTTCAAATGAAAAGCTGGGTTGTGTTCTGACACTTACAAGCATTCAATATACAGTACTGATAGTTTGCAGTGACACTTTATTTTAAGCATCTGGAGACACGATGGGCAATCCCCAGGATGACAGGGCAAAACACAACGGTGAGGACAGCCAGCTGGCCGGGGCTTGGTGCACTCCTCTTCACACTGTGAGCATTCTGGACCCGCCTAACAAAATAAAAACAAAGTACTAAAGAAAATGCCAAGTATTTGTTTTGTGAGGTGTCATTAACGACATGTTACATAGAAGAAAGAGTTGGGGCGTTTTTGCTATGAGAATCAAGCTATTTGGTAAGATATTTCACAAGCAAGAATAATTATTAAAGGATGTTTTTTAAGAGAAACCAGAAATGCCAGCGTTTGTCAGTCAAAGAGAATTCTATTTTCCCTCCTGGGCGTAAAAGAACATCTTTAATATTAGTGCTTTGGAAAATGACCATAACCCCTGTCAATTCTCTAAGGAAAATTGTTAGAAAAATAAGTCATTACACATTCAATACTAACTTATCACACTCACCGTGTTCTTGTAATGCTTGAGTCATTACATACTATTCTCTAACACAGGGGTGGAGGGATTGGTTTGCTTGATTTTAAGAAGCAAACTTTAAGTCATTCCATTTCCATACACACATGATATTCTGTATAATATTCCTAGAAGGATTAACTTGGGTATATCCTAGGAGCTGTCTAAGGTCTTGCTCCTATTCCACAGATGACACAAATCTACCAGAGCTGTGACGTCCCTCTCATTCCAGATGATATCACTGGCACAGTGTGATGAACATCACAGCACAGCGAATAAAGCTTCACTTCTGCTCATATTCTTAACAAGACTTCCAGAACCTCAGTCTGCGATCAGATACACCCAGACAGATTGACATGATTTATCAACTGAACCTACACAGCACAACATGTAAGGCCCACTATCACATTCAATGTTCAGTTTCCAAGAAGTCAGCCAAAGTAAACCAAATTTATCCAAGACTGAAGCTACACAAAACTTCCCCGAAAGGACTATTCCAACACCATTTTTCCACTTCATGCTGTTCAAAATAACAGCTTAAGAATTTTAAGGTTTTCATAGTTTTCCCCCAGACCCCTTTCCTTCTCCTTCTATGTAGTCGAACAATTTTTGCTTAAGTTTAAAAAAAAACCTTTGTACAATGATTGTTTACAAATCTTAACTCACAAAATTCAGATCTAAGAAAAACAACAGCAACTAAAACCATTTAGAAAGCTGTCATTTAACATTTAACTGTAGGTAAAAGCAAACAGCTGGCCTTTCTGCAACATTTTTCTAACACAATATGCAGAACAAACTGAAATTCTAGACAGAAAAATCACTACTCAGACATATAAACCAGAAATTTAATCAGCCCTGACTACATTTAGTCTACCAAAACAAGAGAACAAAAGCTCTAAAGGTCAACATCAACTTGAGTTCGTAAGAATTGAAGAAAATTAAGAAATGAGATTTACCCATGCCTTGCAGGTACACAGACTCCCATTTTTCTGAGAATGTACTGCCTCATTCAAAATGGAGCTAGAAATAGTCCTGACTCATTCACATTTTAATTGACTTAACTGAAGCAGCAGGCGAGCAGCCTCTTATAGTCACAACTGGGGATGTTTAACTGTCACTTTCGCTATTTACTGATGTCACTCTGTTGCTGCAAGTTACTGTTCCAGCAGTTGCACTAAGCCCATACACTTCAGGAAAAATTTCCACAATCATAAATAAATGTGTTAGCTACGATATACAGCTATTAGATGACAACACCACCACTTCCAGGATACAAATCCACAGGGATATTATACTATTTAAGTTAAATATAACATCTAATTAAAGTACAACATTTCTGCTTTGTACCAACTGAATGCTTCTCTGTTTTCTAAATGCCCAGACTGCCCATGCTGCAACTTTTTCTAAAGTAATGCTTAAAAAACAACTTGAGAAGCTCTTTTCCTCCAAATCATGACTCTCCCAAACCACTCTGACTTCTCATAACTTTACCAGTTTTAAGCTTTATACTTTCTTTTCATATTATCTTCAGCACTTAACACCTACAACTTCTCAATTGCATAAATGACAGTTTCTAGTGGACACTGATATACATGGATGTATCATCCCAGTACTTTGAAAAGTCTTCAGCAATTCTGCAACATTTCCTGTGCTCCTCAAAAGGGTCTCCCAGCCTCCTCAACCCATTTAAGCTCTCCTTAGTAAAATAGTTTCCTAGTAGACTGCAGGTGCATTTGTAGACAGGGATTATCAGAAGTTCCCTTGATCTCGACAGTTACAAAAAGTAACTTTAGAAGAGACTTCTCAAGGGTGTTAAATCAGGTTCTGATGAAATCAAAGCAATGTCATCACAAAACAAAAGTTATAGAATTTGCAAAAAATGCAATATTGTCTCAGATTTATAGTCTAAGGAAATATAGATTAACTAACTGTCACAGCATCAATGGGAACTGCACACATGCAAGTCTCCCAGTGGGATCTGGAATAGATCTCTACCTTCCAGCTACAAATTCTTTATTTTCCAAGTAAAACTGAAGACAATGCATATCCATAGAAAATACATTAAAATAAAAGCAAAAAGGAAATTAACCTACCTTCTTTCCATCTGCATTACTGTTCAGTTTAGTAACATGATGACATTCTTTCATACAGGTATGATTCTGACAATCAAGAAGCCGCCCACAAAATCTCTTACATGAGTAAGGATTTGCAGAGTGACATGGTAACGGACTAACCTAAAAGTTAGAAATAAATAAATAAATATAGATATGCAGGTGGGATATGTATACAAACATTGCACATATGTAGTTTGTGAGATATATATATTTACACACACAGAGAATTATTACAGAGAAGCTTTGGTTCTCCAGTATCTTTGTAAAAGAAAAAACACCAATGAAATTCTATTTGATTTTTTTTTTTAAGTATCATTTGGGTTCCTGTCCACATAACAATGTATCCATACAAATTTGGTTTACACTGATTATAACAGGGGAAAAAAAAGCACACTTCATTAAACAAGCTAACTTTTGCAGCATAGTTTCCCTTTATTTTTGAAAGGCTATTATACTCAAATCTTTTAGTGTCATTTGCTCCATCTTTCTGAATTACACTCATGTCTTCCAGTAAAGGCTCCTAGGGTGCTTTACTATTATTGCAGAAGACAGTAACAGTTTGCTTTCACAGGGCTAATTGTGTTACGGTCACCATAAACCCAAAATATTTTCCATTTTGAAAAACAAGCAAGCCAGAAATTCTAAAAAGCAAATACTGACTTCATCAAGAATAACTCCCAGGAGAGGTAAGGAGAAGCAGAAATGACTCCATAACAGGACTTAGATTTTAATGTCTTATGTCACATTTGTACATTCCAATTTGAGGTCAGCACTCCAGTTAACAGCTCTGCAATGCTCTCCAGAGCATCTGCTTGGAAGCCATCACTCTTCATTGGTACTGGAACTAGTGTAAACTCCTAACTAGGTTGAATAGTGCAAGTTCCTCCATACAAAAGGATTAGGGGAAACTTGCTGTTAGCATTTTCCAACCATTATGTAACACTCATACAAAAAAAAATGAGTTTTCTGTGATGCTGTCAAAAAATATTGATTTTTTTTTTCTTAATTTCACGTCATTTTGCAGAGAAAAACAAAACTATTTGTGATGGTATTACACAAGAGGCTAATGTGACAATAACTCACTTTGACTAGACTAAGGGCGTGACTTTATGTTGCAACTGCAGTTGACTGAACAGCTTTGCAGGGTACCCATTCCTTTTCTCTCTTTGAACTCTACAGCCCTCACTGCAATCTCCTACCACTTTGAACGACTCCTACCACACATCTCTTGAAAGATGATTCAAATAATAAAAATTAAAGAAAAGGAATCAATAGAAAAACATTTCTTGTTTTTTGCCGGTGGCTTGGCCATACAAACACAGGTGAACACAGGAACTGAAAAGAAGAGAGATGGCCCCACAGGGCACAGTAAGGGACAGCCTCCCTTCAGCAGTGCCCATGTTACCTCCCTCAATCACACAAAGTACAATTTAAATCCACTTGCCTATATAAATTTTTCTGGGGCTCACCCAAAAAATACTACTCCACATCACATCATTGCAAAATCCAGTTCATTCAAGACTTCTGGACTACTCTTATCACCCTAACTCACCAAGACTGAAAAGAAGTCTGTATGGCAGACTGAACATCACGACATACACAGGAGAAAACCTTGAGGCCATCACATCCAACCACTTTCATAGTCCTGTGTCAGAGCTGAAGCTAATGCTGGCTAAAGCACATCAAATAGTCCCAACACCCAGTTCATACTGCCCCCTGCAAACATCCTACTCTGTCTCTGATGGATGTTTCTGATGACCAAAGGAGGAAAAGCCAACAAGCAGCAGGCTTAATAAAAACAGGGTCCAAAGCAGAGAATAGTACCATACCCAGAATGCACACACCAATTACCAAAGCTTTTAACGTTCCTAATATCCCTTCATATCCCCTACTCCATCTCCCACCTCAGAGCACAACATCCTTTCAGTAGCAATGTAAGTACTCAAAGGATGTTAAAAGATTGAAAGAAAAGATGTATTAAACATTACAATCTGCCCACTTCTCTACCTGTCCTTGCTCATCCATTGCCACTCAGTTTTTTATAACTGTGGTTCTGCCATGGCTCAGGCAATGACAGCAGATCAGGGCAGTAATAGCTCTAGGGCTGCACTGTTCCATAATGCTGGTGAGATTTTTTTTTTTACCAAGAGTTAATCTTCCATTAGATAAGGACACAACTACTAGCTCCAGTTAGAGCCAAGCACTTAGGCAGAAGTGGAACATCCCTTCCAGTAGCATCCCTCAAGTACACAGAGGAGAGGCACTGTTAAACAAAGGCAAGGGTGGTGAAGCCAGCCAGGCAACAATGGCAGCTTTCAGGGGGCTGACTGGAGGGAGCATTCCAGCCCTCTGGCTGTGTCCAGCAAGGGCTTCAGCTTGAGCTCAGTAAGATACGACAGTCCTCTGGAATCAACTGACACTAAGGAGAGGCACGTTAAACAAGACACGGGTGGTGAGCAGCCAGGCAACAATGGCAGCTTCAGGGGGCTGACTGGAGGGAGCATTCCAGCCCTCTGGCTGTGTCAGCAAGGCTCAGCTTGAGCTCAGTAAGTACGACAGTCATCTGGAATCAACTGACACTACAGCCAAAATGAAAATTTTCAATAATTTAAACCTACATATTAGGGTTTTTTTCTCCATTTCTCTGCGTGGATGTAAGTAATAAAGTAAAAGTAAAGTTTATTTTTACAGTTGGAATAAGCTTCTGAAATGTTAAAAGGGCTGGAATCTGCTACATAAGGACCAAACATCAAAGTAGCCACAACTCCAGGAGTGCTGATGAGCTGAAGAAATGAAGAAGACAGATGAGAATCCTAAGTATTATGGACAGCTGAATGGGAAAAAAAAAAACAAACAAAACAAAAAAAAAAAAAAAAAAAAAAACAAAAAAAAAAAAAAAAAAAAAAAAGGCGGCAAAAAAAAAACCTTTTTCAGACTCCAGGTCTTCCACAGGACAAAGGAAAGGAAGGAAGAAAAAAAAGCACATGACAACTTCAGAAGCCTTCCAGGACCAGGAAATCTTCAAAATGCATAAAAGTGATTAACAGATAAATCAACAGCAATATGAAAACCAAAATCAACAGGGCAAGGAAAATTTGGAAACCTTTATAAGGTGTTTAGCCATGAAGATGAATCTCATCAAGTCTCACATAAAATTTTACCTATAGGCATAGTAATGGTCTTCTTCCTATGAACAAACCAGAACTAAAACGTACCATTAAATTCCACCAAAAGGGAAAAAGAAAAAAAAAAAACACCCAAGAAGAAAGTTCAATAATATGCCCAGGAGAGAAAGCCTGATACAGGATATTTACAAGGAAGCAAAACCAGACCATATTCCTTCCTCTAAAACATTTAATGAGATGAAGCAACTAGAAGAAAATTATATACAGCAGGTAAATTGATATCATAGTCAGTAAAGATTTCCTTCTTGGTCTTCATTTACCTTGTATCAGCTTTAATTAATGTTTCCCATAAAAAGAAATTTAGAATAACTTGATTTTAAAAGAGCATATGTGTACTACTGCTACGAAATTCCAATATATGTAACAGTTAAAAAAAGGAAGAACATCATTTTCTTTTTTGGGGTGGCACCAATTGCTGATAGGTGATTTTTCTGACACACAACTTGAAACAAAATAGAGAGCTACTTTTAAGAACCTACAAATGGAAGAATGATGAGTTATTTATTTTTCTAAATATATATAAAATTATTTAAGAGAAGGCTGTAGATTTCAGCTAAAAGAAATGCTCTTTTAGCTTAAACATCATGTAGACTCATACTTACACTAAGCACAGGTTCTTACATAATTACATCATCTAAGAGTAACTTTAAGCCTGTTTTGAAGTGATAAATTACTTGTTCTAAATGCCAGAACATGTAAGAGCTCAAACTAAACTAACCTCTTAAAAATACTTCCTAAATTAAATACTAAAGAGAAATAACAAAAAAGCCAACAAACCCACACACAACCCCACAATAAACAACCAGCTCCAATATCTACACAAATTAATATTAATGGCAAATATTAAAAAATTAGACAGTAGATTTGATTGTTATACAAGTCCTAAGGTGGTTGCTTTTATTCTGTATTCTACACATTTTTAGCAGGCATCCTGTTAAAATACAGGACTTCACAGCTTGCTTCATTCCTAGTTTCTTTCTTTTTTGTATCTCTTCCATTATAGGAGGTATAACAAGAGTCCAACATAAGTACCAGCACAGTACAGCAATAAGCACCTGCTCACAACAGTATTTTGCTTAAGAAAATTGCTACTACTTTTATCACTTGTGTATAGTTCCCATTTCCCAGAGAAAATCTCCTCAGGGACTGGAAACTTCTACTGGAGGGAGACATGCCTAAATACATATGTTTTCTCTTATTAACAAAAGTGAATTAATTTGAGCTGAGATTATTTGTTAAGAACCAATGTGGCTGTAAAACAGCGAACAGACATTACATGCCCTTTTTTTCTTTCCAGAGATCTCAGAACAACACAAAAATTAAAAATGAGCACAAAATCTACTGCAAATAAAATACACTTCCCACACACATTAATTAATCATTCTTTTCCATAACTTCCACCAAAATCTCAAATGGGAGATAATTTCACTCGAGGAACTGCTGCTCTTCAGCAGGAAGGCAGCACCGCCCTCTGCTGGCTCAGAGAAGTAACAGTACCATGAACCAACAAAAAAATCTAAGGTCGGCTGTAAACTCACAGGGATTTGTCCTTATTTTCTATGCAAATCCATAAATAAAGCATGACCCAAAGCCACTGAATGATTTTGCCAAGACTAGTACGCAACAGAAAATGAAATATTTTTTTTAATTATTCTGAAACAAGTAGTAATAAATATGTAGTAATTGTTACTATTTTCTCTAGGAAGAGTAGTGATACTGTCCTGCTATGAAGAAGGACAAACTTCACAGCCACGTATATCTGAACAGGATCAAATCCTTTTATATTGTCTAGATTATGTTACAGACTGGGTCTACTGACCACAGCTTGGTTTTTTTTAAAACAAATTGATGGAAGTTCAGGTGAGGTTCAGTATGTCCTACCAAAAACCACATCACTGACTCAATAAAAAACTGGCTAATACACGTTAGTTGTCCTGTAAAAACAAAGCAAAGCCCATCTGCTTCAGCAACAGACAAGCACTGTTGTTCTTTTTGTCCACTTTCAGGACATGCTTTTCTTCAGTAACTTCAGTCAAGATGCAAAACAGCTCTATGGAAAAGCTGCATTCGCAGCCTGGACAGGTTAGTGAACATGCTGCCCTGACAGACTGCAGCTACACCAATGCTGGTAACAACATTTGAAGATGTCACCAAAACATAACCAAGGCACCATTACAACACACATTAAAAGATTATTAATAAAGGTCAAGGAAAAAAAAAAAAAAAGAGGTATCCTCAATATTTTTGTATTTTGTATTTTTGTATATTCTAAAATCTCTTACAAGAAATCCTAGGATCATTTTAAGCAAGTAATTGTTAGTCAGGCTTTGACAGTGAATTTATACTAGATGTATCAGTAGACAAAGCCATAACTGCAAAAAGATTTTTTAAAATAGTTTAGCAATCATCCTTTGAAATCAAGAAAAAATACTTGACCTTACATTTTATAAGTTCTAGAAATTATTGTGACTAATGATGACAGCTATTTAAGCATCAATTAGATTCTCTTCTCATGTAAGCCAAAATAGACAGCGACTTCATCTAAAACTACAGAAGGCTACACACCAGAAAGACAAGTTAGTAACTAACACTAAAGAAGTTTCGACTAGACTGTCTTATTTCATCCATGTGCTTAGATCCAAGGCACATGAGAATTTTCCTGTATGACATTATGTTCCTTATCCTTTTAAAATATACACAGCAGTTCACAGAACTCAGGAGTGTGACAGAGAATACTAACTACTGAACGAGTGAGAAAAAAGCATAAATATTTAATAAGAAGACCACTGAAAAACCCTTAAACACCTGCAAGAAAACACAAAGAGCTACATAAATCACGAGTTTTAATTTCAGTCCATGAATTCTACAAAGTCAAACAGTTATACATTCTTCAGAAAGGAACTAAAATACATTCTGATATGTAAGCTCTTATGTTAAGGTACTTCACTGATTTTAAAATATGTATTAAAAATCTATGATTTCTTTTTAATGCCTTTTGTTATGCAGACTGACAAAATAAGATATTTGCCATATTTCACTTCAGTTTCCATGACTTACCTCATGCTCTCCAAGACATTCCCTGTTAAAGAACAAAAAATCAGACATTTAGAAAGTGAGTATTTGGTTAGGGGACTTAAAACAGTGACAGTACTTTTCACACAGAAATTTGTGTAATCTATTTTTTAAAAGTGCTAACTAAGAAAATCACCCATCTATGCAGCTCAATGGCTCTTCCCTTCCAACAGTTGTTTGGATTGCTGTGCTTTATAACAAAATCCTCAAAATTTGTTTCATGTGCAAATTAATTGCAGTTATATATGAAATCAGTTACTTTTTAGAAGTAACCTGCTTTTTGTTCCAAATAGCATCTTTGTTGTCTCTACTAATACATGATATTTTTCAGTTATTTCAGAGATCTAGTCTAACGAAGAGTCATTTAAAAAAAAAATAACCCTGATATTTTGTGACCAAGAAGTTAACTATCTTTCCATGTAAAACCTCTCCTTTTAGTTTGTTTTTCTTTGATTTTAACACTTACACTGGTATAGGAACCTCACAGGGAGGGCATGGTAGTGCAGTCCGAATGAAGGCTGGCTCAGATGGCTGTTCCCAAGGCCCTGCAGACTGATGCTGAGAGCAAAAGACAACAGCTGAATACAAAACACAAATGGAACCATCTGTTTGACCATAAATATATGTAACATCTGAAGTGTTTCAAATTCTAAGAAATTCACCTTCTAGTACCTAGCTTTTTACTAAAGGAAATCTCCAAATCCCATAAAGACAAAAAAAAATTACAATTTTATCCTTAGCCTGGTTAGGGATAGGAAAAGAAAGTCCTGTGGCTCCTAGTGCTAAAAATTGAGCAGTTAATAAAGGCAAAAATACTTCACTTAGTAAGCTAGTTCAATTACTATCATGCAGTGCACAACATGTGTCATGTTAAAAACTGCCAATTTCTGACTTCTAACTTGTGCAAAATTTGATGAGTTTGTAAACACCAGACTCAATTTTTTTGTTCTTACGTTAAAATTTTTTTGTTCTTATGTTAAAAGCAATTGCTTAAAGCTGAAATTAGATGTTTTTAATGCAACTCCAACAAGAATCTTGTAATTCTTTGAGCAGTTCCTTTACATATTACAAAATCACCAAGATTGCAACAAAGGAGCTAGAACCTCTAGAACCACTTAGCATCATGCTGAGAGTGCTCCTACCTCTGTGCTTGATTATGTGTTTACTCTGAACTCCAAAAGCCTCAAAAATGCAGAAGATTCAGGTCAAATGATGCTCACTGTTCTGAATACAAATATAAACCATTTTTCACTGTTTACTTACTAATCCAGTTTGCTTTACAAGTGCTTCATCATGGCAGGGAACAGGGCACAAATGACCACACGTTAAGGTTTTCTGGCAAGGCTGACGACACGGAGGGCACCGCCCAAAGTGACAATAGTGTTTCTCCTGGGTAGAATGGTGACAGGTAGGTGGCCGACTGAAGTAAAATCCAAGAATGAATCAACATGACAGCAAGAAATATGAAGTTACAGTCACTGGGTGAGTATGTTCAACATACAAAGAACTGAAATGAACAAGTTGTCAGTGGTTTTTTTTAAATTAGTTTACTTCTCACCTTTAGCAGGTGGTTAACATTACAATAAAATTAGAGAGGAATTCTAAATAAAATTAAAAATCAAAGTTGGGTTTACATAGTCAAACAGCTGTTTCAATTCTAATTCTAACTCTGCACTACGTAATCTTGCTACACCCCAGCAGAAAATATTCTTTTTCCTTTCGCTAGCAAAGTTTTCTAGATGAACTGCCTCACTGAGGTCCTTCAAAACACACCAGAGATGATTTGAAGAAATGAGCTGGACTACACAGTTGGAAGAGCTTGGTGAGACAGAACCTCCCTCATGAAGCAGGCAAGCTGCTCATGAAACCTCAGTGTCAGAGAGGTATCTGATAGGAAGGATTATTGCTAATCTCCATCTGCATAGTCAAGGATGATCAGTCAGAAGACTGAGAAGTAATAACTGTAATAAGGAACAATTTTTGCCTTTCAAGGCCTATTTTACTTTCTTTAAGGACACTTTAGACTCTACATAAGAACAGGAAATAGACACACTTTCCATACTGACCTGCACAGCTGCTTGCATTTGGGAGGTTTGATGGTACGCTCTCTACCACAGGGCACTTTAATGACAGTTTTTCCACAACTGCATTTCACATCTACAGTCTCCGGACATGGATTACAACTACCTAAAGATAAACATATTAACAATATGAACAGAAAGTCAAAAATAACCCCCCTCTCACATTTTAAAAAGAAGTCCAGTCATTTGGATCACACAACATTTAAATGCTATCTACTTGTAGTTCAGTCTTACATACCTATGAAGAAATGTCATCTTTCATCTAAATTTAAAAAGGGACACTGAAAAACTGGTATAATAAAGTTTTGCAGATTTTTATGATAGTAATGTTCAGCTTATGAATAATGAATGCTTCCTTGAAAACATCCTCCATCTCTATCAAGTCACTAATGTTACTAATTTGATGCATTTTAAAAACTGGATATGTAAAAGATATGTGTTTTAATTTATGACTCTCCCACACCATTTCTTCACCAAGTGACAACTTCTAAGCTTTACTATTGAGAAATTAAACAGCAAGAATATGAATCTTTTTTAAAAAGCAAAGAGGAGATTTTAGCTTACTAATCATGTTGCATTCTGAAGCTTAAAGAAAACAACTGAAGCTATTGACTGCAAAAATTTAATGCAATTCTGACTCGTTAGCAGGATCTGAAAAGCAGCATTTAAGAAGCAGATGTCTCACTGGCAAAAGGCTGATGAAGAGAAAAGGATGGAAACACTACAGTCTTTATATTGCAAAGTAAATTAAATAGCAATATACTGTTCAGCATGTACAGAAACAGAATCATTTGGGTTGGAAGAGATCTTAGAAGATTATCTAGATCCAACTTGCCTGCCATAGGCAGGGACACCTTTCACTAGACCATACTGCTCAAAGCCCCACCCAACCCAGCCTCAAACACTGACAGGGATGGAGCATCCAAAATTCTTCTGAGCAACCTATTACAATGCCTCATCACCCTCACAGTAAAAAATCTCTTCCTAATATCTAATCTAAACATATTGTCTTTTCATTTAAAGCCATTTCCCCCTTGTCCTGCCACTACCTGTCCTTGTAAAAAGTCCTCCTTCATCTTTCTTGTAGGCTGCTTTAGGGACTGGAAGGCTGCCAGTCTTCTCCAGGCTGAACAACCCCAGTTCTCTCACTCTTTTCTAATAGGAGAGGTGCTCGATACCTCTAACCATCTTCATGGCCCTTCTCTGGACTCACTCCAGCATGTCCCTGTCCTTCCTGTGCTGGAACCCCATCTCTGGATGCAGTGTTCCAGGTGGGGTCTCAGCAGAGCAGAGCAGAGCAGAGGGGCAGAATCCCCTCCCTCCCCTGCTGCCCACGCTGCTCTGGATGCAGCCCAGGACACGTTTGGCTCTCTGGGCTGAGTGCACGTGGCTGGGTCATGCCCAGCCTCTCACAGCACCTCCAAGATCCTTTCAGCAGGGCTGCTCTGGATCTGTTCATTCCCCGGTCTGTGCTGATACCAGGGATTGCTCCTGCACCTGGTTGTTGAACCTCATGAGATTCTCAAGGGCCCACTTCTCAAGCTTGTCCAGCGGCTTTTGCAAAATAAATGGAAGGTCTAAAACTATACTGCCAAGAATGGCTAACATCCACAATCCACTTAAACATCCTATTAAGGAAGACAGCTGAGTACATTCTCAAAAATACAGAAAGGCAGAGATCAGACATTCAGAAAGCCTGAAGATAAGATGAGAGCACACTGTTCTCAAATCAAGTGTTACAACGTACTACAGTAGATAGCAAAACATTTCTATTCCATGGCAACACACTGTAAATTTCAGCAAGCACAGTAAATATTTAAGAAAAAAAGATAAGCAAAAAAACCCAGACCACAAACATAGTAGATTAAGTTACCTTTTCTCAGGGACTTCTACTAAAGGCCAAGGGTTTATTATCACCTGCCTCTACAAATTCTGAGTTTTGGTGCCTTTTAAAGGCAAATCTGGGAAGTTATTTTCTAGGAGGCATCTATTTCCTTTAATATCAGGGTCACTGTGATCTGACAGCTCACAAGAAAATTACCCTGACCTGGCATTACATAATAAAGACAAAATAATCTATCATAACTTTCAGTAGCTATTAAAATGTTAGTATATAGGGAGAAACATCTAAATATTTTTCAATTAAAATAATTGCCTTTATAAGGAATACTTTCAAACATTTATGAGGATATTACAAACTGTACAAGACTATTTTGTTACAATACAGAGAATTTAGAAAAGAAAATAAATTTATCATCTGGTATCATTAGTCATTACCTTCATTATATGCAACTTTAGTTAGTAAATAGACAATCATGCTCTTTTGATAAGTTACTCTTCAAAGTGTATATATATTTGATATTTACACTCTCAAAGATGACTTTTGTTTTCTTACAGACGTTGCTTTATTGTTTTTATGTTAACTATTAGAAATCTTTGTCATTTTTAGCCAGGCTGTAAAACGCAAACAGCATCGAATATAAACAATCGTTCAACATAAAAGTTTATCCTATAATACAGCATTAGCACTTTAGTTTTCCAATCAGAATTTTATTCTAGATTTAATTATCAGCCAAACTAATGTGGAAAAGCAATGCTGCCGGTTTCCTTCTGACAGTAAAAATTATGTATTACCAAAAATTAAGTATACAGAGAAAAACCAAACTGCTAGTTTGTGGTGACAGATCTAATAGCAAGTTAACAGGTACAACTACCACATTTACTTGTCCTCTCCTCCTAGGAGTCACTGCCTCAGAAGGAAAACTTGCTGAACAAGTTGTGATTTGTTTCCTGAGTCATTGCAATTTATACTTCAGAACACTAAGGGAAATTACAGAGGCTACTTGGCTGCTGTTTCAGCAGGGCAGCAGGTTCTATGGGGAGAATTGCTGAGAGGGCAGAATTTTCCAGTCATTCCAATTTAACCCCCTAGCAAGCAAATGTCAAAGCAATCTGCCAGGTAATTTTGCCCATTTCCAGCATCTTTCTAAACAAGCTCACTGGATTCAGAAGCAAACTTTTTTGTTATCCTTCTTATAGTCAGCAACAAGTTCTTATTTTCTTTTACCAATAGGATACCAACATACATTTAAATTGCATATTTTTTTTTTTTCCTTTTAAGCTGACTTGTACCACATGCTGCATTCTCAGATTTTTTAAAAACTATCCAGACTCAATCAGCATCAGTCATTTCTGTATGCATTTGGACTATGTTATGCATATTCACTGAACAGAATTATTGGCAAAAGGAAGTCACGTGACGGCTTTTGTATAACAAAGCTGGAAAGGAGACAAGTATTTTCAGAGGAAAAATATTAAGCAAAATCACCAGGTAAAAACTCAGGTTGCCACTATGTAAGTCCCTAAGTTCTAACCAGCACTTTCAAACACACTGCCCCCACAAAAAGCCCACATGCAACAACAGAGAGAATTCATTAAGCACCACACATAGCCATGCAAGCATGAAGTTTGGAAAAATAAACAATGTTCCATCACTACAGGGATTCTTCCCCTGTTCTTACCTCTGTGGCAGCCTGAAGGACATTTGTGATTTCTGCAGCCGAGAGTCCGCCCGCAGACTTGATCACAAGGAGGACAGTTTCCAGAACAACACTGTTAAAAAAAGCCCATGAAGTCTAATAACTGGAAACAAATTTCTGGTATACACTTTCCCTCTTCTACTATATCATTTTTTCAATACTTACTTAAAAAAAAACAGTGCACTTTAGTCAAATTTCCTCCAACTCATTTTTCATTCCAAAAAAAAGGCCACCCGAAAAGTGGCTAAAAGAAATTCTAATTACAAAATAAGAAAACACACATTTGAATTCACCATTTCAACACACTAAAAAGGCAGAAGGCTTCAAAAAATCATAAGTACATTTAAAACCTCAAAATGTAATATTTTAATCCCAAATAATTTCAGAAGATAGGACATCTAACAGTTTACCTCATTATTCTGCAATTTCTTCCACTTTTATGCTGTATTTTCCCCAGCACAATAATGTTGCTAACCATTTTTAATACACCTTTTACCTCTGTAGTTAACTTCAAGACCACTTATCTATTTTATGTTCTTAAATAAATTAGTAATGTGAAAGAATCAGAACATTTCACAAAAGTATCACATCAGTGGATGCCATGTCAGAGAGAATGTCACCTTTTCGATTAACTTGAAAGGTACCCTCCTTCCAACAAGAAACCTGGATTTTTCATCATAGAGGTGTCAAGATTGGCATTACTTATTTTGTAATCTTTTCACAGAAAATAAATTCACTATAACAGTAATATTCAAAGATACCTAAGAGTAAAACTGTATTTTTTCATGTCTATTTGTGGTAAGTAGTACAACTTTCACGATGTATTAATTCACAAATAGCAGGCAACTTACAGGCCCTCTTGAAAGAATAAACTGAGAAGATACTTCTCAGTATCAATCATTTCTTTTGACTTCAAATAAGATGGGAAACAAAACTCCAATTCTCAACTGTCAGACCACTGCTGCTTTCACTGGTGTGTATTAGAAGGTGGAATGGAATGCTGGGCTGTCAAAAATAAAGAGTGTATACCTGACAAAGTTATAATTGATTCACAGGTATTCATACAAAACAGGGAAAAAAACTGATTTAACTACTGCATAAAGCATCAGTGACTACTCAAGAATCTGAAAGCAAAACTGCCTTCAAGAACTGTAGAATTGTCAAAATCCCCTCCCTGTTTATAAGGCCAGTGAGTTTTACTTGACGTCATCCTTTTCAGAGAATTCTGGTACACTGAAAACTAGTTTCAGCGTCATGGAAAAATACTCCTTTTTCTACACAACAATATGAGGTGGAGCAACAAATTGATACAATTTGATCTAGATTTTTTTAAAAGGAAAGCTAAACAATGCATTTGAGAAAGATTATCTCTAGGAACCTACCTTCCTCCGGCACTGGTGCTTCTGACAATCACGGATTTTAGTACACTTTGTTTCACAGAGATATGGCTTATGGCACGGCATGCGCTTGGTGTGCTTCCCACAGCGACACTGTTTTTCAACCTCCTGGGCAGCAAGACAGGGAAAAACAGGCAGGTGTTTTCAGTACAAGAGAAAAAAAAAAGGAAAATAAAATGTTCTACTACTGTCTGTAAAGGAAAGTTCAAGGAAAAGTAACATTACAGTGCATACACAACTCAAGTGTGTCATGTAAGATAAGTGTAACTGCAAAACAAACTCATACAAAAAATTACCTCTCCTGCACATTAAAAGTAGAGTCACCCTTAGTGTATACAGATAATTTAAGAAGTAGATGAGTAGGGTTATCTGACCTTGATCATGGCAGTCATGTGATGATTAATATCACCCTAGACTTTGTAGCCAAAGCTAGTTCAAGAAGAGACAGCTGAGACCTAACAGAGCAATGGCTTTGTAGGCCAGACCACAGAAGCTTCAGAAATATCTAGAGCACAGTAAAACGTAATTTTCTTACAAAGAAGAAAATAACGTTATGTTCCACCACCTTGCATCTCACAAATGAAAGAATATCATAGAAAGACAAAGCCAGAAGGAAGCTAGAAAAGATGAGGAAAAAATTCAGTGTCTTTTAGGGCATAGTAATTTTAAAAAAGAAAATAAAACCAAGCCAAAGCAATACACTCATCCACAGGTACAGCCTCAACTCAACACAATGCTCAGCTACTTACTGAGAGTTGTGTTGGGGTGGGAGGGGAATAATGAAAGAACTTGTTGCTTTTAATAAACAAAGTCACAGACTTTGTGACATATATGATTTCATTTTCCTTAGGTGACTTGCACTGTTCCAGGCACATAAATTAAGAGCACAAACAAAATATGAACCTAATAAAGTAAGACTAACCTGTCTGCATATTTCACAGGGACCCCGATGACAGCGCTGTGAACATTTATGGATGCCACATTCCAGAACTTTGTCACAACTATCACCGCAGGTGGGCACATCTTCTGTACAAGGCAATGTAAACTCTAGATGAAGAGAGAGAAGTAGAAGTAAACATTTAGGGGAAAAAAAAGCCAAAATATTTAGGAAAAAATGCAACATATAGTAAGTTCAAATGACAGTCATCTTTTAGTTTTTTTAAAGTTTCTTTAGAATTAGTTTTTCACATCACAAATTAAACCCCTGGTGCTACATAAAAGTGTGAAAGCTATGCAAAAAAAGTTAATATACTGTCATGAATGACTGTAAGAACTTTTTATGGGCCCTGCCCTGCAGAATTAGCCTAAACTACTGACTGTGAAAGAATGGAGGACTTTTTATTCAATTTATCATTAAAAAAAAAAAAAAAAAAAAAAAAGAGTAGCTCACTTGTTTTTCCACATGGACAGGACCTTTTCCCAGAACGAGGACAGTCTCCACAGGGACCAGCATGACAAACTTGTTCACATGTGTGATTGCCACATGGCAAACATTTCCTACACACCTGAGAAATTCACAGAAACTAAGAGAATGCAATGTAATAAAACTACATGCCAAGCCAAAGCAAGCCAAGGGTAAAAAGCAGGAGTGCGATGCTTCTGGATGGAATTTCTCTTTTCTGAATTTCATCAATAAATGTTATATTTGCTTATTAAATAAATATGAGCTTATTAAATAACACTGATGATCCCTGCTCCCTGCAGTGATCCTGCCTGGAAGACCACAGTACAGCAGGAATTAGTGATTCAGAAAACCTGAGTAGTCACAGGTCTGTGCTGTGCTGCACGTACAGCTCAGCCTTCAGGCCTGCATTGTGCTACACGTACACTTTGGCCACAGGATAAACTTATGGTAGCAGAAGAGATTGAAGGCAGCGCCCACTTGGTACCAGTGATTATGCTGTCAGCATGTCCTTGTCTTTATCTAAAAGTGCAGCAGTAAGTTCTCATTTGAATACCCTTTATGTTTGACTCTAGAAATTAAGATCAAGGATGCTTTCTTGTAAGAAGATCCTACAATGCCTTCAACAACCAAAATGTGGTCTGCACTGCATGCTGCACATCTATCACAGCCCATTCATTGCTGCACAGCTTTGGGTTCCAGTGATCTAAAGGGACATACTAGTCTTTAGATTATACTCCTTTTCTCTGTAGTGTTAGCTGAAACAAACTGCATTTCAATTGATACTTCACAGAGGCCAAGTACCTTTCTTACTTGTATCAGAATAGCCAAGTACCTCCTGGTGCAGCCTCCCCACCACCACTTAGTTTTTCAATTATTTTTGTTTTTTCCAGTCTGTCAGTCCATAGCCTTGGTCTTAAGCACAGGCTGCAAATACACCTCAAAGAATCAATCCCAAAGCTTTAATTCTGCTACAGTCCTGAAAATAAGCAAGAAACTCTTGTCTACTAAGCTGTGGTTTCATTCTTACTTTTGAAGGCAACAGCTGAAATTTCAACCCCAAGTACAAGAAAAAGAGTATACAAAGTTAAATTAACTGCTAGCACAACCCAAGAACAATTTCAGAATAGTAACATTTTAACTACTATAAAAAACTTAATGGACCCACCAATTAAATCTCCTCAGACAAGGCTGTTTAAATTTTTGATTTTACTTTCAAAAGTTAAAAAATATTTTTTCTTACAGAATATGTTTTTCCAATCTTTAATACACCAAGTAATCAAATTTTGTAAAGGTGAGAAATCAGTTTAAAAGGATAACTTCAACATACCTGATCACACTGCCACTGAGGGCTTGCACAAAGTCTCTCCGCTGTCTGTCTCCCACAGACACACCGCTGTTTACTGACACGTGGACAAGGCTGACAATCTCCTGCATGCAATTGCAAAGTGAGATTGGGAGTAGCAATTGCAAAAGAATGATGTATCTTAACAACAGAAAATATTACTGCTCTGAAATTTAAAAAGGTTGGTCTACCTGCATGACAGGGATTCTCACAAGCATGCTGTCCACACAGCAATGTTCGCCCACACGGCAGGCGGCAAGACCACTCCTTGGCACTGCACCTTCGGGGCACTGGCTTGGCTTTCTTACAGTGACAGGTAGTTGTGACCATCTTTGGGCAAGGTGGACACGGTCCTAATTACAGGAAAAAGAGTATCTTGCTAATGACCATTCAGGAAATGCAGGCTTGACTACATCTCATTTACTCTGAGAATTTTAAATATACTTAACAGATGTTAAGTTGAATTGCATAACAGGTACCTAAATAGAGGTCACACAAGCAAGAAACAAAGGATTTACCTGGATGACAAAGCAGCAAACATTTATGACCACAGGAAGGTTTGAACTCCCTCTCACATATCTGACCACAGGAGTGAGGTACCAGCCATGGGTCCACTGTGGGATTCTCTACTTTTCCACAGTAACAGTAATACCTACTGGGAGTTTCAGAGCGTTTGTATTCAAACCTACATTTGGGACTATAACAAGGGAAAAAGGAGAAAAAACAAAAGCAACTTATTAAAACAAATTTTTTTTTAAAAAGCATTTTTTCCATTTGGCTTCCCAAGACTTCAATGTTTCAATGCTACCAATTAACATTTTTACAACTACTGTAATGAGTAACAACAATCTACAGTAATACAGAATAAAGGTCTTTGTATATGTCAGATTTTACAATTAATTAGAATGTCTAAGGAATTTCCTGTTAATGCAATTTCTTCTCTCTAAGAACACATATAGAGAAAAAATCAACACAGCAAAAATCAGAACAATTTTTATGTCAAGCAATATCAAAAAAATCCATGCAACAGTTAACCTACTTAAATAGAACCAATTAAAAAAAAAAAAAGATTAAAAACCAGGGGTTTACTAGTAGCAGTCTATTAGCTATGTAAAACAATGTTTAGCAATGCTATTAAAACCATGCATAATAATTAGAATTTTATCTGAAAAATTTTATATTCAAGATGCACACCTTCATTTTTCAGCCTTGATTTGATAGAAATTTAAAAATTTATGATTGCTGAAGGTAGGTTGACACTAGAGGCCTGGAATTTATCAAGTGCCACAGGCCCAACAGGCCCCATGCAAGCCACGGACATGATAGGCAACACAAAGAAGGAGAAACAAAACAATCCACATTGTTGGCTACACTGGGAAAGGACAACAGACAAGAAGGTCTACCTCAGAGAAGAACAGAAAGACTTTGAAAGACCTATGCACTCACTTTTATCAACTAAAACATCAATTTTCCCTGATGTAATATATTACTGACCATGAAGCATTTCTCAATAATGACAGCATAATTTTAGCATGTCCTTAACTGTAAAATAAAATACCATTTCATTTGCCTGGAATTTTTTCTTCATCATAAACATTATCTTTAAAAACACAACAAGTTCATAGTAGAAGAGGTATTATCAACTTGAGATGCTGCCAGCCAACAACTGACACTTTAATTTCCTAAACAAATCTCCTTAGGAAATTTTATTCATGTAGCCATATTACTACCTTCTCTCCTTTACACCATCTCAAGGAAAACAGACTTAGTGTTTGGATTATACTAAGACTAAAAAAATAAATAAACCCCTACACTTTGCTATTTGACTGTATTTTTAAAATTTATTTCATGGTGCCAGCTTCAAAAGTAAAAAATAGGTAAAGCCATTCAGAAATAAATGTCAAGCTGAGACACATGAGAGATATGTTATGACAGATAAGTTGCCTTCTCAGAGGTTAAAACAAATTTGATGCAGCAAGGTTTTAATATCACTGTGAAATTTTTCTGAATCATGTTAACGAAAACTAGAAAATAATTTTCAAAAGCAAAAGAATAGTCAGTCTTCTAAACTCTTTTTCTAGTAGTGCACATGATGTACAAGTACCACTCCTAAAGGAACACCAGTTCGCATGGTTTTCCCAACAGAGGTAACTTTATAAATGTACCATGAGGAGCTCACCATGGCCAGGGATAATCTTTCTTCCCAAAATCATCATCCGTCAAAGGAGAAGATACAAGGAAGAGGCTGTCCTTGGCCCACTTTTGGATACACACCAGATGAAATATACAAAAGCATCCACAACAGCTCCAGACCTAAAGAACAGACATCAAGTGTTACCTGCTTTGAATGAGGTTTCTGTTTCCACTGAAGAACACCCATATTGTCTAAAGAAATATTTCCCTTTAAAAATGGTTTTTCAAAGATAGATTATACCCACTGTTAGATCAACACAGACAGTTCCACTCTTGCAGATTCATGGGAAACTTTCCCATGGGAAGTTTTTGCCAAGGCTGACGGAACCCAATATGCTCAGATAACCAGGGAAACGTTGATTTAAACACACTGCTGGAGGTCATGTGGCACAAACCGATGCCCAAAGAAGGACTATGGCCAGCTTAGCTCTGTTCAGACACATCATTGCATAGCAAAGCTGGAAAGTCCTGAGGGATGGGGACTTCACAACCATTCTGAGCAAGCTACTGCAACTGTCATACTACCTTTCTAGTATCCCATCTGCACCTCCCAAGGCCCAGTTTGTGCCACTCTCCCTTATTAAACCACCTGGCACCATAAAGATGACTTTGGCTTTACCCAAAACTATAACCATTTGGCAAGAAAATGTAGAAGAAAATGTCAACTTATTTTATTTTTTTTTTATAACCTGAGACAATGTTATGAAATAATACTGTGAAAATACAGAGACTTTCCCCATTAACTTATAGAGGACAGTGCAAATGACTAAGTTGTTAGAACTATGGTAACTAACTTCACAAAACTAAAGCTAAGCAGGAGACATTACATAAACAAACAGACTTGGCTGAAATTATACAGATTCAAGATACCTAGGAAACCACTGAGTTATTAAAGAAGGCTTTCAAGTTACCAAATCATCTCACTTCTGCTGAGATAAGATTACTCTATCAAGAGCCACAGAACTTCAAGTATCAAGCTAAACATATTCATTAAGGTCTGAAAGAATATGGATTAAATATGTTATGAATTCATACAAAATATATTTCATTTCTTTTTAGAAAGAAGTTCTGGCTTCAGTTTCATTGGGTACTTGTAGTCTGCATATATCTCTCATAAGAAAATAAAATATTTTCTGCACTTCTTTTCTTTTTAATGTTAAACATACGGTTGCAAACATGGTTTTGATTCAAGTACCTTTAACAGAAAGAGGAAAAAATATTTGTCCTGAAATGTCTCCCATACAAAATGTATCTATATGAAATAGGACAAACTTCTCAGACACATACACTTCTTTTTCACCCGATCAGCATTGAGGGCAGCAAAGTTTATCTTAGCTTCCCTGCTGTACATCTAACAACAGTATCTCTTAACTTCCTAGTATTTCATGTTCTGCTTTGCTAGTCCATAGCTTATTGAATACACAATTCCAAGCACTGGCATTCGAGCAGTTATCTTTTATCACATGCTACTACCTAATATTTAAAAATAGCTATTTTTCACTATGATAACAAACATATGACAAAAAAAAAGACATACTCTGATTACAAGCTACACATATAACCACTACGTCTTCCAGTGTTTCAAAAGCCAAAGATGCAAAATTTGCATTTAGTACTTTTACCATTTAAAGCTATCAGTCCCAAGAATAACCTCAATAATATAATACAAGTTATTCAGACAGTTACATTTGTTTTGCTCTAAAAGATTACCGTAAAGTACTTACAGCTTGGTTTCTTTTAACTGAAGCAATGCAGATGAGACAAGTCATGGCCCCTGACTGAAAAGCCTCATTCATGTACTGTCTCGTACGTTCCAGTTCACTTGCATCTCCATCTTTAATGGACAAAGATTTTTAAAGCAATCAGTAATGTTTGATCTGTTATTTTGTACACGTTGAGACTGCTGCAAAAGCATTTTTTTCCCTGAATAAAGCCAGTCATGTATTATTAAAAAAGCCACACTTAAGACAGTTCAAAGCTATACCATTGCTTCTGCACAAAAAGACAAGAAGTACAGCCAGCATGCACTGCTGGGAAAAAATATTTTTAATGCAAGACATCATGATAGAGTGCCTTTCTTCCAATTACAGTAAAATTGTAATACACAACGATACTGCATTGCTTATGTTTTCATAACAAAATAGAAGCCAATAAATGAAAAAAGAATTACCAGTTTGACTGGTGTAAATTGTAAATGTTTTGTCCAAAATCTTCCCTTGTTTTACTTCAGCATCTTCATCATCATCTTCAGATGAGGAGCTTAATTGGTCTTCAACTAGCTTTTTTGCTGCAGCCTGATTAGCCTTCTTAATTTCATCAAATTTCTTCAGTGAAGAGAATTCTATTAAGAGAAAATACTAATGATGATTATAGTTAATTGTAAACACACATTCATTTTTCTTTAAAGAGTTTGTTAATTTTTTTAAGAATATTACATCACTACATTTCCAACACCACACAAGAAGAGAAATTGTATTTACTTCTTTACTGTGCATTATTAAAATGCACAGCAGGAATTATTATCTGTCAATTACTGTTGACAAATCCAAACTAACATATCAGAATATAAGCAACTATAATGCTGCTTTATGAAAAGGACACTTAAAAACCCCACGCATCCCACACAAACACAACTGTCACAACATGAGGAAGAAAAAAACAAAACACAACAAGCAGTTTTGTTTGTAACAAATTTACAGTTGTTACTAACTTGCAGTTAGTATAGGGCACAGGTATTTCCCCAGCATTTGGTATTTCTTAAATTATGACTTTCACTGATTTCCCTCAAACTCAACAAATCTTTATTACAATAGCGTGTTCATGCTATTTAACAGGAGATCACTACTTTTCCATATTAGACTACTAGATCCAATATATTTACTGGGGTTTCGTCAGGTTTAAAGGCTCTTCTTAAGAAACTATGCTGCCACTAAAAACAGCTGTGTCTTTGGCACTTCTCTGCTGTGTTTCCCGAGGATGAACTGGCACTCACAGCTGCCGATCACACTGAAAGCCCGCATGTTTCCCAGACCAAAGCGTTTCCCTGACCAGCGCACCTAACTCCCCTGGCTGTTTCCAACCAGAAACAGATGTTTCATCCATTACTTCACACTTGACTCTTCTGCTCCGAGAAGAAGACGCTGCACCCTGTGTACCCTGGCGAGGGCTTAGCCACTCGCTCCTCGCCACTTCCTGACGCCTCCGCATCTGTCCCCCGCAGCAACCTTCAGGCAGGACACGGCACACGGCCAACACCGGCTCGACACCTCCGAGCGGCGCGGGTCCGGGTCGGGGCCCGCCAGCCTCCCTTCCCCGGGGACAGCCCACAGGGCTCCAGGCCAGCGCCGGCTCCCCAGCCCGAGGCCCGGCAGCGCGGGGAGAGGGCAGAACGCGACACTCACCGCTGGCCCCCTCGCCCATGGTCCCCGCTGCCGCAGCGCGGGCACCGCCGCGGCCCACCGCGGACGGGGGCCGGGCGGCCACCCCAGAGCGAGCGGAGAGCTCATCCCCGGGCCTGGCGCGGCCGCGGCCCCGGCCGCCCTGACGCCACTTCGCCTCCATTTGTCCCTCGCCAGAGAGCGAAGGACGGCAGCGGGACCAGACCCTCCGCCTCTCCCGCACCGGCACAGCCGGCCGGGAAGCGCTCTGCCCGGGCCAACCCGGCCTGGCCGCTCCGCCGGGCGGTGGAGGCGGCGGGGCCGCCGATGCTCCCGCAGCAGCGCGACTACAGCTCCCGGCGCTCCGCGCGCGGCGGGCGGGCCGGTGCCAGCTCCGCCTCAGCCGGCCGGGCTCGGAGCAGGGCTGCGGCTCTGCCCGTGGGTCAC
This sequence comes from Certhia americana, assembly GCA_018697195.1. Lineage (NCBI taxonomy): Eukaryota > Metazoa > Chordata > Aves > Passeriformes > Certhiidae > Certhia > Certhia americana. Next base: position 40,697,371 of record CM031860.1, on the reverse strand, counting down.
GGAGTGTGCCAGCTTGGAAAGGGTGTGGGATCGCCCAGTCCATCATTCACCCAGCGCTGCCACGTCCGCCACTGAACCATTGAACTGCCACATCTATACGGCTTTTAAATATCTCAAGGGATGCTGACTCCACCACTTCCCTCGGCAGCCTGTTCCAGTGCTTGACAACCGTTTCGGCTGAAATTTTTCCTAGTAACTAGGAAACCTAGTTACTAATCTAACTAATATAAACAAATCTAACATCTCCTGGCGCCACTTGGGACCATTTTCTCTCGTCCTGTCTCTTGTTACCTCAGGGAAGACACACTCCCCACACATACACCCTCCCCGTCACTATCGCCTCCCTCCTGGTGCTTGTATGGAGCGCTGAGATCCCCCCGGAGCCTCCTTTTCTCCGCAGGAAATTTCGCGGCATGCGGCTCCTGCAGGCGTTTTCTTCACAGCTCCTGTAACTTCGTAGCTCCTGGAGTACGAGAGTTAAAAACCGACCACAAAAACCTGTCTAGGAACTTCTGTACTGAAGTACAGCCAGACTGTTTTAGTACACAGAAACATTGAGGAACCTGTGTGCCTCCCAAGTTCTGACAAATAAATTCCATTATTAATATTTCCTTACAGCATTTACATTATGTTGCGTGCCAGGAGGAAACTTTGCATTTAGCCTTTTTTCTGCAAATACCTTCTCATAAAAGTTGTTATAGAAGATTTCCAAATATAAGTAGTCTGAAAATAGTAAACAAACCACGGAGATCCATTCTGGTTTTCTGGTTTATTTTGAAGTGGTTTAAATCAGAGTTTTTATTCTCAAGAAAGAGGCAGCTAATGAATACAATTCATGTCTTAGACTGAAGGTTCAATACCAAAAAAAAAAAATTGTTAAGAGTAGATATCTGCCTTTTTTTAAAAAAAAAATTAAAGATTCATATCGCACATTTATCCTAATAAAAAGTCTTAAGCACGTCAACAAAAAAGAGAAGTGCTTCCTAAGTGCCTAATAGCCATCTAGGATAGGTTGCTGCTGACATAGAGATTGCAAATTATATTGAGCTGGGAGAAAGCTGATTGCAAAGTCCAACACTCACAATACAGCTAAATACCAGAATAATCCTTGTTCCTGTGTATAGAGATAGTCTTTACTGACAGGATGCAATAGCCTTTTCCCTTATCAGCTAATTAAGCCATTTATCATTCAAAACACAGGATCAACAGGGCATGAATAGCCATTTTGTATTTATATTTACCCTTCTTGTTCCATACATATCCTATGCATTCAGTACTTCATAAAATTTCTCCTTGCAGTAAATCAGGAGTTATTTCTAGATCTCGGGCATTCTGTAAAGCATCAACATTAAAAGCAAACAAACAACAACAACAACAACAACAACAACAACAACAACAACACAAAAAACCAAAAAAAACAAAAAAAAACCCAAACAAACCAAACAAACCCACAACCAAACACCAACCAGAAAGGGCTGCACTTTATAAAATACTCAATTTATATTATCTCAATCTCATTAAGGAGAGAATGCAAGTGTAGAGATATTATTGACAGTAGCATGTACATATGTATTTTTACAGTTGTACTTGCTCAGGATAATCAAATTTCCCTAAATAGAGAATTATGCATTCTCTCATTGCAGTCCCTTTCTTCACTTGCTTTCATCAAACTTATCCAATGTTACATGCCTATGATCAAATTCTACTGAAAATACCCAGCTGCAAATACTCAGCTGAGACCATAACTATGCAAACCATTTTTTTTTTGCTGATGAAAAAAGACATAAATATAAATTAGGGGGAAATCCAAGGAGATAGTAAAATCTATAGATTCATATGTTAGATCCATTTTCAACTGCTTTAAGATGCACTATCTCAGAAGTAGTTATGAAGAAAGAAATCCTCTATCAGTGGGAAAAAACAACCTCTTTAGTCATATTCTTCCCCCAACAGCATCTACAGAAGATGCTGTAGGAAGAATCTGTCCTGTTGCTGTCGTGTCTTCCCCTTGAACTCTGCCAGGATAAACAAGTGTTACATTAGGTACATAAACATTTTTAATTACAAACCTTCAAAACTTGATAGTCCATGTTCCACACCCACATGATTACATGAAACAGAACAATCTTTAATGTATATTTTTATTCATATATTATTTGTATATTTGTATATTATTTGTTATTATTGTGAAGAGAAGACTAGATTATGAGCCATCAATATCTTTCATATTGATAACTTGTGAAAATTTTCTTCTCTCTGTATTCCAGCCTTTGCATACATTATCCTGAAAAAAGGAATATTTCAAACTGCCCACTTATATTTCAAGAAATTAGCCAAGGTGGACCCAATGAAGTAATAGTAATTTCCAAATCTTACAGCTTTCACTACTTTCATCTACATTGTAGATATATCTAATTCTTTTTATAATATCCCATACTCAATTAATTTCATGTTAATCAACAGATATTAAAATGTGCTCATTTATACACAAATTTAATATAAAGGTTAATGACTTCAAAATATATAATTGTTGCCAAACCTTTCCTTCTTTCCATAAGCAGACACAAAGATACCATTTTAAAACAACCAGCAAAACTTCCAATATTTGCCAGTATATGCCGGTGTATGTGCATCTGCCACAGAGCAGAGTTACAGAGTACAAAACATATTAGCAAATAGTACCACCTGCTTATGCAAGAGCAAAGTGTTATCTTCCATTCTCATTCTTGATTCTTTTTCTGCCCCAAAACTGCCAAAGATGCGTTTCTTGTAGGACATTAGTGACATTGTCTCAACAAATAATTTTTTTGTAATTAATAGTCGGGTACTACAAAGATTAGAAATTGATGTATTCAGCCCCAGTCAGGATTTGACCCTCAGTCTTATTGGAAACTTCCATTGGTTTATTCTGCTTTTATTCTTTTTTTGCTTCTTCTAAGTCTGCAAACTCTTCCTCTATAACTGGCTTCAATATTTTCTCTATTTGTGTAAGTCTTTTTTTCACTTTTTGTTGTGCACCTTCATACTCAGCCAACAACCTGGCAAACTTTGTTTGTAACCTGTCTATAGCACGTTCCATGTAGGCAACCTTCTCTTCCAGATCTTTAGGATCACTTCCTAAATTTGCAATTTCAATGTCCAGCAACCCGTCTTTCATTAGGATTTGCTTGCCTTTTTCTTCCAGCATAGCCTTTGCATCTGGATACTCTGTTAAAGCCTCCATGAGATCATCTTTAGACAGACAAAACAAGTCCGAGTATCCAATACTTTTAATATTGGCTGTTCTTCGATTGCCAGCTTTGCTACCCTTGATATTAAGAATGCTGATTTCTCCAAAGTAGCTGCCATCACTTAGGACCACAAATTGGGTAATTCCATCATCAGCAACTACTGCCAGCTTGCCTTCTTTGATAATGTACATCTCTCGTCCAATGTCTCCTTTTCTGCAAATATAGTCTCCAGGACTGTATACTTGGGGCTGGAGTTTCAAAACCAGTTCAACCAGCAGACCAGCTTCACAGTCCGCAAAAATCCGAACTTTTTTTAGCGTTTCCAGGTGAACATTGATTGCAATCTCTGCTCTTAGTTTATCTGGCAGATACTTCAAGACTTCTCTTTCATCCACAGCCTTTTTGTTTGTCCAAAGGTAGTCAAACCACTTTATAACTCTTTTTTCCATGTCCTTACTCACATTCCGAAAGTGCATATACTGCTTGATAGCATCAATCCTTGCTTGAAACTCTGCCCTGGCAGCATTCATGTTGGAGATCATTGAGCCCACGTTACCAACGATGGTAGCGAAGATCAGTACTCCAACCAAGAAGTCGACGACCACGAAGAAATACTCAGAATCTCTTACAGGAGGGGGTGTTTCACCAATAGTAGTCAGTGTCAGTGTTGACCAGTAGAGACTGTAAACGTATTTTCTAGTCAGGCGGGCAAATTCAGGATCTGAGGTGTTGGGGTAGACCCATGTGTCAGACCCAAATCCAATGGCTTTTGAGATCGAGTAGTACACACAGGCATTCCAGTGAATAATAATCACAATGTACATGACAAGGTTAGAGATCCTGAAGATATTTGGGTAGTTGGTTCTTGTTTCAGTTCTCTGGAAGAATTCAAACATCCGAGCTACTCTGAGTAGTCTGTTTATTCTTAATTCTGGGTAATTCAATCCTAACTTTAAGTATAAGAGATCAGTTGGTATGATTGACAGAAAATCTAGTTTGAATTGAAAAGATTTCTTGTATTTCTCTCGTAGCTTTTGTTCTTCTTTCACCAGAAGACCTTGCTCCAGGTAACCTAAAATAAAATTGTAAGCAACAAAAAAACGCTACATGTTCAAATGTGTTGCGCTCGATATCAGTCCAAATCTACTCTGAAAAATATTTAAGGTGCAAATTCTGTATGGAACGTAACTTCTCTTATTTTTTTAATATTTAATTTCTCATTTCCAAATAGTCAGTTTAGTGCTATAGGGTTCAGCTTCAGCTACGAAAGATAAACAATTCTAGATCTGAATATTTTCCTCCACTTTTCCACTATGGTGAACATCTGAAAAAAAACCCATCTTCCCCTCCAAAGAAACCTCCACAAACTATAGGACAGGTGGTTAATGAGGAAAAGAATTTGAACACAGGAATTCCAATTCCATATTGAGTGTATCTACTTAATAGCTCCATAGGATAATATTTTAAAAGAAATAGTTGCAGCTGAAGTTAATGGGATGTCTTGCTTGCTCAATGGTCTTAAAAATCAAGCAAATACTTGAATCTCCCATTAATACAAAAACCAGATTTAGGTGATGGTTTTTCAGAACCCCTGATCCTCTCTTTGCTGCACCACGTTTCTTTTGTCCTGTTAAGTCAGCTGCAGGCAGAACAGCTTGTACCTGCATATTTCAAACTTTATGTGTTCTTTGAGTAATACATCAGAATTTCATCAGAATTTCTCCTATTTTTACCTCTTTACCTTTTTCCTTTTGTAAGGCTGCAGTCTTTCAGAAATCTATCTCAGTTTCTTTTTTTTCATTATTGCACCTTATCAAGGCTATTCAGGTAAGAGAAGTAGTAGTGTTTTGATTTTTAAAAAAAGTTGTCATAAATATTTAAAAAGGAATAGTTAATCCTTGAGTCTATTTACCTGTCTTTGTCCGTACAAACATATCAGCAACATAAATGGCATCAGAGACATAATCAATAACAAACCATGCCACTAAGTAATCCTGCTGAAGCTCATCAAAACAGGCTCTGAATATGAAAAAACCAAAAAATAAATTACCATAAAACAAGCATTGAATACTTGCATGAATAAGGGATTAATAGAATATTTTTTTATCTATTCAGGGATATTATGATTTTCCAGAAATTCTATGTATTCATTAAAGGAGTACCTCACCTAGCAATAATCATGGTCCAGTTGTACATGACAGGCATTGTGATGCAAAACAACCAGTTGTAATATATATTTCCTGCTGGATCAATGGTGTAAATATCTTCCTTATTCCTAAGTGGTAAGCAGGAGGAAAAAAGAGATATAATGAGAGACTTGAAATACATGTATCATTTTTGAGGAATTAAGCATTACAGAAATTATTATTGTGAAATAAATGGTCTTTATCAAAGTTAAACTTCCTTGCTCAAATGCATGGAAGATATGAAGCTGGTGTGACTTGGTGTGACACAAACTTTAGAATCTAAATTTTGCTGAGCAAAGTTATCTTGGCAGTCTCACTTTATAGTGGCACATATGATTTTAATTTTTTTTTTCCTACCCAAATAACTCTCTTGTCGGATAATTTATTTTATCATTAAAAAAAAAAAAAAAAAAAAAAAAAGAAAAAGATTATGTGACTACTAATTTTTAGATAAATAAAAGTTACGAGATGAATCATGCCTTTCTCACAGGGAAAAGTCTAGCCCTGAGGAAGAAAAACCATTGGCGTAGTTTACATAAAGAAACCAAAGAACTGGAAAGCATACAATACAGGTTTCTACTGCACTGTTTTAAGTTTCACTTTCTTAGCTGCAAAATTATGAATTAACCAAGTAGACTATAAAGCAACAACTTCTAGAGCACAGAAGAGTTTACTTGCTTGTAGGTGCCTTTGTGAGTGGAAGAGATTGCTTTATACTGGCACATCATTTGCTGCAGTGTGTTATCCAAGAAATACTAGATAATCAGAATCCAAAGGAGATATATCTTGATTAATGTTTTCAGATCACCTCCATGCATGCATATTTCTGTTGTCCACATATGAAGCTAAGTCAAAACAACTCTACGCTAGGGAGAACAACAGCAGTCTTTTTCTTCATTCACTGAGGTATAAACATCTTTACAGGACATCCGTGAATGAATTTGTTCTTACATCAAAAGCAATTTTATTATATAGCACGACTGGACCTAAATGAAAAATACTTACTTGTCTATATTTTCTTTCTTATTCAACTTATCTTTTTTTTTATTTTTCTCCTTTTTTTCTTTGTTCTTTTGTGTTTCTCCATCCTTCTTTTTTTCTGGCTTGCTAAGAAATAGATTAACATTTTCCATTGTTAAGGACCAAGTTAAAACATATTTAGAAAAAAAACTAAATATCTTAGAAATAGTAGTATTATTACTCATCATCTTACCTCTTCTTTTCTTTTTTCCTTTTCTTCTCCTCTCTAAGAAAAAGAAAAATATGATAGGATCATGGGATGCACATCTCATTTCTTCAACATCTATTTAAAAGAAGCATCTCAGTTCAGTAAGGATAACATTATATGTATGTGTTTGGCCTTCCAAAAAAGTGTTTTTCATACTATAATATATTATTTTAATATTTTCATATTCATATTATATTCACCTAGAACTACTTTTTTTTTTTAATTAATAGATCCTTTATCAGTAACTTTGGTAAGAAGGATAACCATCATCATAACTGATGTGCACGAAGTTGAAATGTATGTGCAGTCTCTTTTCTGTTTACCTGAATGACATAACTGTTTCTAATGAAACTATTAGATATTTATTATAATTATTTATTTCTACTTCTATAATCAAAATTACAGTACTCTCATGCTAACAAATGGCAAAGATACTTACTCATCTTTATTACTATTATTGTTAATATTGTAGCCAGCAAATACTCCAGGTAGATATTGTTGCCTGGGGAACAACAAAACAACACAGTTATATGATATGTGCTGAAATAAAAAAATCTCCTAAATATTTACAATAGGAATATACTACAATCTTAAAAACTTAGTTATTACTAAGAGTGGAGAAAATTCTATGCTAGCAAGTATATGTGTTTAGATAATCCTGTGTAAATCATCAAACTAAAAAAAACCAAAACTGACTCAAAATATATTTGACATACCTGTTTTCCCCTTTGTGGAAAGGTCCAAGGTCCTTATTGGTGTCATGCACTACCACGCTGGGAACAATTGTATGGGAGTGATGGGTCTCAATCACTCCTACCTTCATGGTCAGGTTTGTTTGAACTTGGGTAATTGAAGAAAACTGAATTAAAAAATAAGAAATAAATCATTTCACCACTAGAATGAGCAGCTTTTTTATTTTTCCCTAAGAAATGAATCCTTTACATCCTTGCTTTCCTGAAGACCAATAAGAATATTTGCAGTTTTCTGCCTCCCATGACATTCCCACCAGACAAGAAAATCACCTGGCAACTGCTGCTAAAGGGAATGTTGTACACATCTTTAGGGAAGCATTAATTTAGGATTTTCTCCAGAGTTTTTAACACATACTTTGAAAATATTTAATCAGTTGTTTTTGAAACATCTACCCCTGTTTCTTTGGGTTTTGAACCAAAGGCTTGAAACACTGTATCAAGATGGATAAACAGATTCATGAACAGATGACATCCTGAAAACCAGACTAAAAAGTATTCCCTAGTTGTAGGTCAAAGAAATCTCAGTGTATCTGATAAGTGAGACACATACTCTGTTGAGACCAAAGAGTGGGTTCTGAAAATAAGAGGGTAAGACCAAAGTAGTAGTTTCTTTATTCATACAGCAGGTGGTATATAAACACCTAAATAGAAATGTTAGTGGATCTTTATGTCTGGTCTGTTCATCTCAAAGACAAAAAAAAAAATCTGCAAATGTTTTATAGCTAATACAGTGCATTCTACTGCATAATTTTCTAGCATTGGTGTAATTAACCTCTCCTCTCCTATTCCACCACTTATTCCTACAATGCTGTCAGTTATATCTTGGCATCAGTGAGACTGCCAGCTCTTTCGGCAAGAATTCTACCAGTGTGATTTGCTCTTGCCGGGGCCATTTAAGGAGGATTATAAAACAGGTATTGATACTGCTATCCAAATACCCTTATATGTGTGAAATCAGAGCATAGAGATCTCTGTAAGCCAAAAACTGACAAATGAGTGTCTGTACCACTGACAAGTGAAGTCAAATTCCATGGGGATCAGCCTTAAAGCAGTGTATTCTGGCACACCACAAAGGAGAAGCAGAATGATACAGCTGGCATTACTGCCAGACTTATTTGACTTCCCTTATTTGTCAGTGAAACTAAAAATACACCTATACGGGACATAGGAGGGGAAATCCATGTTTCCAACACTCATCAGACAAGAATGACACATGGTGTAAAAAATAATACAGCAGTATTACAAAATAACAGAATATTCTGATTTGGAAGGGATCCACAAGGACAACTGAGTCCAACTCCTAAGTGAATAGCCTGTACAGGGATCAAACCCACAATCTTGGTGTTATTAGCACCATGCTCTGACCAACTGAGATATAACATTCTACAAAACAGAAAGATAAAGATTGAAGATTAAGATGTGTTTTTCTGTGAATAGTCCTAAATATAGTCCAATATTACTGGTCAGTCTTTAAATGCTTGCCAGCAAGGATCAGGTCCAAGATAAATAGACATAAAAATATTCTAAATATTTAAGATATGTTAAACTTCAGGTTAGATTCATCAGGAGACTAAGAGCTGTACTAGGGTTTCCACTGACTTACTGCTCGAAAGTGAGAGGATTGAAATTACACCAGGTTCAATTAAGTAGCTTTATATTTGCTTACAGGTGCTCTGAAAGCTCTACTAATGCTGGCACACAAAATTCCATCCTGATTAAACCTACATCCTCCACAGAGCCACACAAATAATGGTGCAAAATAAAGCTATGTTCAACTCAGCACCAGAAAAATGCAAATGCATTAGTCTCAAGGGAAATAATTGCTCTGACAGACTGGGGTCTAAGCCAGTCAGTTCATGTTAGTACCCACAGTACCAGCATTTCTACATAGGCATATATTTTTCATGTTTACTTTTGCTCTTTGTGTCTTCTTTAGTTTCAAGAACAAAAAAAAACAAAGAAGAAATTTGACTTTGTGCTCTCCAAACATACTGATTTACACTTGTACTAGAGTTTAAAGATGATGATAAGTATGATAAAATATATTGTATCCAAAATCACACAGAGGATGTAGCCTGAAGGCTGGGGGAAAAATCCGTATCCTCTACATTCCCATGCTTTTCAGGTTAATAGGATTTTCTGCGCATTTTTTCAAATAAACAAATTCCTCTGGCTCTGTTGGTGTCTCTTGTAAGTGGAGGCATTATGGGATACTGGGTGTTCTGGGGAAGTAGCCATGGCATAGGACTTGCTGGGAAAGAGGAGCTGCCATTTAAGGCAGGGCTGGACATTTCATATTACTGAGGCACTGAAAACATTAAGTGGCATAGAAATTGAAGTACTACCTTGTAGTCTCAAAATACCAAATTTGAATGTTAAGCTTAGATAAATGCTGCACTGGGTTATTTTCCTTGTCAATCAGTCAGGATGTGTAGCGCAAGAATATCTTCAAATTCCACAAGTCTAAAAGCAAATTGTGGGGAGTTTAATTTCCCGAGTCTAAGACACAGAAGTGCTAATACAGCATGTGCCTAGTGCAAGTTGGACAGACACAGTAATTAGATCCAGTTTGGGGACTATTGTTGTCTTGTTACACTATTTTCCCATACTGGGCACAGTAGAAAATATCACATTAAGCTCAGTGGGTCTGAACTCATCTTAATGTATTTTCAAGCATTTCAAATTTTTTACTAAATTCTATCACTATCATGTTTCCTATTCTGTAGTCACACAAGTATTTTCTTATCTTAAACTGATACACTGTCACAACTTGTTACAGTGGTTTTTAATATTGGGATGCGCATTTTCACATTATCATATTTAGGCAGAAAATTCAAAAGGCAAAAGATGCTTTCTTTAGACATATTTTAGATTTCTACCATGTGGTTTTATTCTATCATCCCAAATTGTTTCCTTTTACTACTTCAAAATTTTTAAAATGTAACTACTATTATAAACAATCAAGTTTTCAAGCATTATGACCTGAAAACTAATTATATTAATTACTATATATCAAAATCTTTAGGGCTGCAAGAAAAGGAAGGCAGAATTATCCTTTTACAGGATTGTGATGAGTGGAAGATCAGCTTCTGCCACTTTTGCTCTTTTATTTTACTTATTTCTCCCTTTCTTACTGGACCACCACATTCATATCTTTAATCATTATTTTCATAGAGAAAATTCTTTAAATAAGGATACCCTGGAACAGATTTTGGCATCATACAAAGATCTAATTTTTTCTTTACAAAAAAGCAGCATAAAAATCTTCATTGACATAGAAACCTGCAGCATGCTACAGCATGAACTGTCTTTTCTAACATGCTAAGAGTCCTTAGCAGTTCTGCAATAAGCAGTTTCAACAAGCAATGTACATGCTTACCTTGGAAATGTAATCTGCTGCTTCTAAGAGAGATTTCAGTCCTTTAAATCAGCCACATTTCCTTACTACATAAGCAGAATCACCATGAAAAACTAAATATTATCAACATTTCATAAATAAATCCCTTAATGACTGATTTCACAAAGAGCCAGCCCCCTGTGCGGTTCTCTGAATTATTCCCAAGGAAGGACATCATTATTAGAGAAGGATTTCCTTAACCTAGTGATGGATTTTGAGATTTAGAGGGAGATGAAAGTGACAGTGGCAGTCAGTATTATCTTTCACCTGAGCAGAAGCTTACTAGCTCTATCTACGAGCACAAAAAGTGACAAATACTGCAGTGTGCTCTGGTTTGAAACTGAAAAAATATTGTAAATAACTATATATTAAGTATTGTCTGCTCACTGGTTTTCTTAATATTGCAGATGCTTTTTAACTGTACTAACAATTTTTTTTATTCTAACAGATAAAACACCATGAATGGAAATTTCCTGTTTATTTTAATGTGTATGCCATATGGCTGAAGAAAAGAAAATAACATTTTAAACTACTTAAAGTTCTTAAATAATATAACATAACATACTTTGATGCTTGAAAAATCCAGTAAATTGTGCATACATTTTTAGTGAAAATGCCTTGATGATGAAGTCTTAAGACACTGAACTGATCTTCAACTTCAGTATGGATTATGACTTTGCAAAATGGTTTAAGTAGCTGCATTCCTCCCCCATTAGAAACGTGCAAGAGTGCATCTGTAGTGGCCAGAGAGTCAAGAAAGGCCCAATGAGGATCTTAGCATATATTTCAAAAGAGAAGATAGTATTTGCATACCTCACCTTTCATATTTCACTGCTGGATACTGTATGAATAAGGAAAATAATGTTCTCTGACGTTTGAGTGATTGGTTTTTCAATCTGGAATCTTGTATATGGCCCATTTTTGTAAAAGGAAAAAAAAAGGTTCTTATGCAGCAAAAAGAGGTAAATTTTGAAACTTGAATTTGTATCACAATTCAGACATAGCTAAAGTTACTGAATTACATTTTAATTTTGCTTCACAAAAAGCAGAATCCAGGAAAGCAGTTCAGCCCCTGGGACTCCAGGATTATGACACATTTGTTTCTATAACCAAGGGCAGCAGGAAAAAAATGCCAGTAAGCAATCACAGGAACTAACTTAAATCTTGCAGCCCAGGTGAGTAAGTTTATGGATTTAATCAGAAAACAAAAGCCCAGCACAGATCAGTCTCCTGATGATAGAAACAAATTAGACACATCTGCTGCTATGACTTTCCAACCCTGAAGACCGTCATTCCATTTTTCAGAAAAGAGAACATGCATCTGAAATTTAAAGAATAAAAATAATTTTAAATTAGATAGCAATGGGCAACAAGGAAATGCATACTCTTATTCACAATGAAGCCACCTACACCAGTTTTATATGACATGCAACATAAGAAATAGATAAAGAAGTGAATAATCTTCTAAATTCTGGCATATGCTTTACTGTTGTCTTTGAAGAACTGAAATGCATCTCTTCTCCTAAGATCATAGCTATGAAAGGAATCTATGAAGGTTACTGCATCCAAACAGTATTGAATCTTGATCAGTTTTACTTCTGTCATTCTCCAGGGTTTTTCCCTGTCTTGCCATCTGAAAGATGTCAATGCTCAGTGCTGAGCAGTGATTCTGTGAATATGTGGTGGCACTAAATGTTTGGGACATATACCTTGTTATATATATTTGGGATATATACCTTGTGCCACTAAAGAGTTGATACACCTTTTTAATCTGGAATAGAACTGCCAGTTTTCTTATAAAATAATAAATCCTGCAAAGCAATGCTAACTTTTTTTTTCTTAATTGGCTTACCCTGGAATTTTTCGACGCTCTCAAAGAGAGGAAGATGAGTCCTACTAGGCCTGGCCAGTTCCTTGTCTGACAGTGGCTAGGACCTCACTAACCTGTAAAAAAGTTTGCAGGACAGATTCTGGATGAGCTCAACACAGTGGTGTCAATTCCGCCCTCCTTTAAAAAAGCAGTTGCATAGTTCTCATTAACTTCACTGATCATTGTATTGATGTCAGTATTTTTTCATGGATATTTTCCTTGTCATTCTGTATTCCAGTGAAGTAACCTTCACTGGAATGATGGTAGAATGGCTGCAGTAATGGATTATTGTTTTAGTAGGCCAACTATAATCTATTTTTGCATCTTGCATTTTCATCATCTGTAATTCTTCTCAATCCTATTAAGGCTGTATGTAGTTCCAGATACCCATAGCAGAACACTAGATACATTACACATATACATGACTTAAAATAAGCAGGTTTTAATGGCACAACATTGCCTTTCAGCTTACTGTGTTGAACCTTTGGATTGGGACCACAGTTTTGGCAGGTTTATTTTCTGCAAATACTGTTCTTTTTTTTCTAGTGCTGATGCGATTTCAGCAATTAATGTCATGTTGGAAGTGCTGTAGATGAGAAGACTCCAGTGCTTCTGGCTTATTTCTGCTCTTGTGCAGAATTCAGTGTCATGGAACTCAATTGGTCCCAATGAGGCTTGATGACTAGAAAACCATCAGTGCCAACAGTGCCTACACCAGCAGGTGGTACTGTATTTTTACTTTAGGGTGCATGATGGAGAGTGAAATAGAAGCAATTTAAGATGTGTGTTGGTCTGTTGGATTCTCATGTGCAGATGAGGCTGGAATCACAAAGCACTGCAAGTGCTCTCAGGAACAGAGCACAGCATCACACAGTGTGCTCCAACACTGTGTCAAAGCCTTTCACCATCATCCTCCAGGTCCAGACCCTAGCTTTTGCACGACTACTCTGCACAGGGACTAGCACTTCTGAAATGTCCACACTGTGTCTGGCCACACCTGCAAGTTTTTTCTGTGCCCTGAGATGACCCTGCAGTAAGACTATCCTTGTGCCTTCCAGGTTCAGTGAGTGTCTCACCCCTGAGATGTCTCTTCAACTCCCAGCCTGAAACCTGCAAGGAATGGGGAGAGTGGCTTATCAGAAAACTCTCCAGAAAATACTGTATCTCCATTCAATGGTATAACTGGGATAAAGAATAAATGTAGTGACTCTACAGGAGTTCCAGAAGCTCTGTACGGTCAGTACTTCTCTTTAGCAGAATTTTATTTCAAGTTAAAATAACATAGGTAGTCTTGGTTGGTTGCATAGAATAATGATGCTAAAAAGTTTACACATACAAAGGTGATTCAACAGGTATCAATTCTGCTTAAACAAAGATCATTAATATATAACACTGCCACCAATAAGAGTGGTAGAAAATGCACTGTAGATAAAAAAGGTTTAATAAATCTAGCTGTGCTTGTTATTCACTCTTCGTAGTATAGAAGGAGTTAAGGTGGCACTACCAGGGCATTTATAAGGGAACATGTATACAATTAATCTCTATACAGCAAGTACAGCAATCTAATAATTTTAAACTTCAGTCTAGAGATATTCTTTTTTTTCTCAGTTGAACTTAATTTCTTGACGTATTGCTCCTGCAGGTCAGCACTAGATCACCATGTAGTGGGGTAGATAAGAGTTCCCATGGTCAGAGCTTCATTCACAAATCTACTTCCATAATTTTTGTGTGGCTACATGCCAGGACAGGTAATAAATCTGTCTGTACCTTCTGTATTAAACAGAATTCATGTTTGGATGCTGTCTTGTAGCAGCAACTGCTGGCAGAGTAATGCAGAACAGGGAAGCTGAGCAATGATAACAGGATTAAAAAATGCCACAGGCAATTTTCCTAAATAATAATAAAAGAGATAGACTTGCTTCATGTCTGCACCTGAACTAGCTGCACAGTGAACAGGCTTTCTAACTATGGTGAAACTTTTTATCATAATCTTCAGTATTTACGATCATATAATTAAATACTGCATAAGGAACTCAACGTATATGCTCATAAGAAAAAAAATCCTCAACAAGATTAAAGAATTTATCACAAAGCCAAGGAGACACACAAATCATGGTAATTGTTCATGGCTAACACAGAGGTTAAGATGGGGTTTATTAAGGCACAAAAATGAGGTTCCCAACAACTGTTTCAGTTACAAATGTAAAACATTAAAACTGGCTAGTTTCTATTTTTATCAAATATCCACAAATAAAGTCAGTGCTTGCTGGCTTTAAGGAAAGTTTCATGAAATACTATATATATATATATATATAAAAATAGAGAGATATAAATATAATTATTACATATATAATTAATGCACTGTATAAAATATATACATATATATGAATAATCTATTAATGTTATTATTAAATATATAAATTAAATATATAAATTATATATATAATGTATTAATCATATACATTCTATAATTAATGAAGTTATGTAACTATGTAAGTAGCAGAATTTTAATATAAAATTTCTCTTGCATTTTCCACACATTTAATTGGGGGGGTGGGGGGGAATAGTGCAATAACACAGAAGGGCACAGCATTCATACACAAAAGGTTGATCTGTGCTTAGCTGTATCTGGCACAGCTCCAGGGAATTAAACGGGTCTGTGCTGATTTGCATTAGTCCATGATCCAGGCATGAGCTAAGCAGTCATAAGTGTAATTTTGAATGGTGAACTGGCATCTTTTTCCTCTTTATGTCAGTTGATAAGATTGTATATCAATAATTTTCTTTCCCATTTGACTTTTACATGTCATCCAAAATAAAGAAAAATATATCAATGTTGATAAATTATTTTTATGCAATTTCTTTCTTCCTGACATTGTCTCAAAGTTCTTCAAAACAAGTTGAGTATGAAAACTGCTAATCATCAGTGAAGTATTCACACATGAGTTATGCCTACTCTCTTCTCTAATAATATAGATTGCAAGTTTTTTGCGTCTGTCCATTGACTTGGATTGTTAGTCACAAGTTTTGTGTGACTTCATATTTTTTCTCAGAAGAAAAAGGGTTTCATAGTGGTTTTTGCAGTATATTAAAATATAAAAATATGAAACACTTAAAGATTTTCAGCCAAGAAACAATAGATATATAGAATCATTTAAGTTGGAAGATATTCTTAAGATCATTAAGTATGACTTAACCCAACACTATTGCGTTCACCATTAAACCATACCCATCATTACCACATCTTTGTATCTTTTAAATACCTCCAGGGATGGTGAGTCCACCATTTCCTTAGGTGGCCTGTTCCAATGCTTGACAACACTTTGGGTGAAGAAAAACCTCCCCTGGCACAACTTGAAGCTGTCTCTTCCTGTCCAGTCACTTTTGACTTGGGAGAAGAAACCAACCCTTTCCTAACTACAATCTCCTTCCAGTCGTAGAGAGAGGTGTAAGGTTTATCCTGAGCCTCCTTTTCTCCAGGCTAAGCACTCCCAGCTCCCTCAGCCACTTCTCATAGGACTTGTGCTCCAGACCTTCACCAGCTCCATTTCCCCTCTCTGGACTTGCTCCTGCACATCAATGTCTTTGTTGTAGTGATGGGCCCAGAACTGAACACAGGATTCACAGTGTGGCCTCATCAGTGTCAACTTCAGAGGGACAAAACTTTGCTGGCCACACTATTCCTGATACAGGGCAGGATACCATTGACGTTCTTAGCCACCTGGGCACACTGCTGGTTCATATTCAGCCAGCTGTCAACAAATGTGTAAATCAGATTAAATATTTTAGTCATTAATTAAATAGACTTTGATGTCCATGGTCTGCTAAAGGACTTGGCTGGTACAGAGGCCCATCTACAGAAGTGTTAGCTGTATTGTTTCTCAGTACTCTTGCTCTGGGTACTGCTCCACGGTGAGACCATGAGCAGCAGGTCAGCAAGAGCCGTTCCAGAGGAAGAGGTGGCCTTGGGCAGCTCACCCTCTCCCACCTTCTCTGCTGCTTCAGCAGGACTTTGTGGTATTTCCACTTCCCTTCTCAGTGGATCTGCCAACAGAGTCACTTGCAGGAGTGCAGCTAGCTCAAAAAATTGACCCATTTTGCAGAAACAGGGTGAACACACAGAGGTGACAGATCTGAGAAGAAATAGAAAATAGGAATTTGAAGCAGACTGCAAACGCACATCTGTCCATATATGTGGTTTTATCCTATGGACATGCTTATGTTGTACAAGAAGATCACAGCTTGCTCCCAAACTCTCAGCTTGTGTTTTAAATTTTGATTTAACTGTTTCAAATACCATTTAAAAGTATTGCTCTGGTTTTTTAGCAGTAACCTGCTTTAGAAATGTTAAAGCAGAGAAGTCAAACTTTTTATCATGCAGCCAGCACAGGGTCCAGGCCACCTTCCAGAGAAGTCATTATAGTGTTGACATAGTAAAGATAAAGCGGAATGGTAATTAAAATCACAAAAAAATGAATGCAGTGTTCCTTTTCTCCTAACATACACAGTGCTGGTTATACTAAAAAATAAATACATAAATAAAAATGAGACTAAGACATTGAAACTGATCTCTTGGTTAAACCACAGGACTGCAACGTCAAGGAAGCCTAAGGCTAGGAAAACCAAATTATTTTGCTGACAATGGCATTGTATTTCAGCAGTATGCCCCACTTTGCAAATTTTTCAAAACCAATAATGAATAGTTTCCGTACTGTGCTGCAAAGCCTGGTTACAGCTCTAATCTCAGTGCTGCATGTCCCTGTGGTGCTCTCTGGAGGTGTGTTAAATTTTCAATTTTGCCTTCAGTTAGAGAAAACCTTGTGCATGCTAAAGGTCTGCAGACTGTCCCAGGAAGTTTGCTGGGCAGCATGTAATGTTTTATTAACCCTTACATTTTGTAAATGTATTTCACTAATCATGTGAAAACCAATTTAGATTTCCATTTTGAAATTATTTATTGGGTAATAAAGATAATTATTTCTTATGACAACTTGGAGCCTGTTGAGCCACAGGAAGCCATCTCAGGGTATGCATCACCAGGCACTGCCCTTGTTCTACAACGCTGGCATAGTTTGGCCGGGGGATCCCCCTGCTTGCCCGCAGATCTACTGGCCAAAAGTGAGCGCTGGCAGCCTGTCACAGGCATAAGTGGTTGTCCATCAAGACTGCTCACCTCCTAGCTGCGAAGGGGAGGAAAATTACATCTACAGAAACTCCCAGGAGAGGAAAATGCTGCCAAGGCACTTCGGGAGAGAGCGCTCTTCTCTGGATTCAGTACTCAGGCGTTCAGAACTTCCCAGGTTTGACACTTGATCGAGAAAGCCCATTCGGGGTCACTCCTGGTGCCCCACTGCCCTTTCCCCCCAGGAGGGGTGGCGGGGATGCCGCCTCCATCTCCACCGGAGAGCGGGCGCGCCCAGGTGCGCCGGGCCGCGCCCGAGCGGGCGGAGCCCGCAGCCATGGGGCCCGGAGAGGCGCTGCCCGTCCGCCCGTCCTGCCGCACGGGTCAGTGTCTGCGGGGGCACCGGGGAGGGCACGGGGCACCGGGGGGCCGGGGAGGGCGCGGGGCTCCGTACGCGGAGGGTTCGCGGGGCGCGGGGGGCTGCGGGCGGGGAGGGTGTGCGGGACTCGGGGCTCGGCCGTGCGCTCCCGCAGCCCCGCCGTGTCCGCAGCCCCGCACCTGTAGGTTTCCCTCCGCCCTGACAGCGTCACCCGGTTGTTTCCCGAGGAGTGCCGGGCGGCCGGCGCCGGAGAGGCTCCTGCGCTTCTCCTGCGGTTGCCTAGGGTTAAAACATCTCTTCAGCTTTGTTTTGTGTTTTTTGGCGAGTCTCCACTCTAAGTGTGCCAGGGAAGGATTCCTTGCTGCTTCTTGGTACACTCACTTTTGGCCGCAGGAGCCGCGCCTTGGCAAAGGTGGGCTTGGTATTTCCCGGGTGGCCGAGAAAGGCGTTTCGTGTTTCTGCTCGCAGTGAGCTGAGTCGTGAGCTCAATAGAAGTGGTCAAATTATTGTCTAATCAAAGCAATTAGTTTTCGACATGACTTAGGACCAGTATTTTCCGTGGCAGGTTAAGAACCAAGCTGGCTGTCAGTAACCAGGGCAAGTCTGGACTGCAGAATGACAGCAAGTTAGACGTGTCACAAGCAGGGGTAGCACCGGGGTGGCTGATCTACCCAATTCAAATGGTGAATATTTAGGTGTTTGAGGAAAAAAAAATAAAATTTAAAAAGAAAATAAAATTAGCTGAATCACAAAAAAATGTTTAGAAGTTACACCAGCAGCTGTCGTAGCTCAGACTAGTTTCCGGTTGCTGCCAGCCTTGAGTCAGAGCTGGTAGAGATTACTTCTGCAAGGAGGGGTTCTGCTGACAGGGTCATGTTTGTTGACGTTTGGAAGCAGGAGGTGAAACTAGCTTAGCTATAGAAACTCTGAGCAAGCCAGGCAGCCTCAGTGGTTTGTCACCTTCCTCAGCCATTCCAAGTGATCCTCTGTTCACAAGGGTAATAAAATAACAGTAATTCCACTCCTCTTCCCATCTCTCAGGTGGTTCTTTGGTCAGTGACACGCCACTTTCCATACAAGTGGAACAGATTACTTTTTTTTTTTTTTAAATTAAAAGCTTCTCAGCACAGTAAACAGAGATCATACAGATTCAAAATTACTCTTCTTGGTGACAAATCCAAGGTTTCTTTGTGAATGTGGGCAAAGATTGTAATTCAGAAAGGAGAGAAACAATCCCTGGCAGTCACTGGGTGACTTAGTACAAATGGCATAATTAAATTTGCTTTGTTTGATGTCATAATGTATGCTGAGGAAAAAAAAAAGCTTCAGAACACAGAGAAAAAGTAGCAGTAGTGTCATGTGAAATGAACTAAGCCTGCCATTCATCTCCCGCTAAATAAAAGCATGCCAGTCACAAAAAAGGGGGAAGAAAATTGTTATTTTCTTCACTGTAGAAACCCAATGCACTGATAGAAAGCTGCCTTCACTGTTGCAGGTAGCTGAAAGACTCTACTTAGCAGGAGTGTTTCTCTTCATTTTTTCTTTTAATTAAAGGCAAGGAATGTTACTGCTTCTCACACCATCCTGGTTCAGCATCAGTATAGGTATTGGGAGCTGAGGGATTGCATTCATCTCTTCATTGCTTCTTTTTCACAGAATCATGTAATAGTGTGGATTAGAAGTGACCTTTGAAGGCTATCTAGAACAACTATAGGTTTTATGCCATGACCAGAGGCATTTTTGTCTTGCCCTGATTTGTGTTTACTAAGAGAAAATATATTTATGCTTAAAGGACTTTTCTGTAATTTCATTTTGTGATTTATTCTTCGCTAATTATGTCAAAACAAGTATATGCGAATTTTTTTTCATCTAAGACTATGCTGATAGTTTAGGATTTTAAAATACTTTCAGGTGTAAATGCTAATTCCGTATTTTTATGTTATCCAACTCTAATTTCTAGTAATGATAAGAGTGTAGAATAGTATCTGTCCTACATACTGTGCAACAGTAACTGCATGTTGATCTAAGTTCTCTAAGATTTTAATATTCAGCTGTGGAATATGAACATACTCATCTTGTGGGAACATTTTTTGTATGTCTGACTTACCAATACAAAACAACTCCTGTTATATGGAAACACTCTTGGCAAACAAGGGAATGTGTTTGCACAGCCTGCAAATCAAATTATAACTTCCTGTTATATGTTTGTTGTGTAGCATGGAATGAGAAAACAGGGAGAAGGCACTCACTCTAGTTCCTTACCTATAAAGAGTACTGTCTCCCAGAGTTGATACCAGCATTGCCAACTGCAAATATAATATTTTTAAGACTTATGTATTTTTACTGCTCCTTGTTAAACTGTATTAAATGAATTATCCAAGTCTGTTTCTTGTAAATTTTTTAGTGAAGTACTTTTGATATAACATTATTATTTCCAGAGCTCTGTGAACACAGAGGCACATCATTTTCTACCAAGTGGCATTTTTTTCGCTTGGGGGGGAAGGAAAGAAAAGAAAAAAAAAGGGAGTGTATTACTATGCTGCCACTCATTAGGTTGAATCCTTCATGTGTTGTTTTAGTTACAGGGAAAACATGGTAAACCAAACTGTTTGTTGCATCCCTTGTTTTATATGTATCACAATGGACTGAGGTTTTGTACTTCTGCAAACTCTTTCATATTTTAACAAATCTTCACAATAAGCCTTCTTTTCAGAAAAGGTTGTTCTTAAAAGTATTCCAGTCTAGATTCTGTAATCCACACTGGTTTCCTGATGCACTCTACTGTGACAAACTGAGACAGCCTAGACTGCCTAAGCACTGTTACAGCTTTGCTGCCTGATTCCTGCTTCCCCACACACAAAAAAAAGCAACTCCTTTTGTTCTTGGAAATACCTCTTCTTCCTTTAAAAACAAATCTAGGCTGATAACAGTGATGTCATTCCCACAGACTGTCATCATAGCGGTACTGATAATGTTTGGCTGGCTGAGAGTGTGAAACTTTGGTCTCTGCTCAGGATCACCCAGCTCTCCAGCAGTGTTGCAGGGATAGCTGGGGAAACTGTCCCCTGTGACCTGTGATCTACCTCCGCCCAGGGCTTATTGAGGTTAGATTAAACTTGCTGTGAGATGTAATGAAGGCTTCACCTGAAAATTTTGTGATTTGTTAAAGAAGACTTGGCTCACACAGTATTCACTGAGCAGCAAGAGTTTGCTCTCTGTTTGATTTTCCTTCCTTTTTTTTCCATTGTTTTTTCAATCTCAGCTACCAATGTAAAAATAGAAGCCTTGAGTAGCAGCAGGCTTACTTCAACTGGCAAAGTCCAAAATCATGGATTTGACTATGTGGTTGTGGTCTCTGCACAACAAAAAAGAGCCCTTTCATCTTGAGGTTTCAGGTTAGCTTTTAATGTTTTGAGTTGAATTTTAAATTGAAGCTAGTATTTTTTTGTTGCATTCCTTGGTATTTCCCTTATTGCTTGTCTGAACCAATGAAGTGCAAAATATATATGTAAAATAACGCAATCACCTGTGAGCTACAGGGGTGGGTAAGGATCCAGGGCAGTATTGTGTACATTTGTGTGAGTTTTATGTGTTATTTGCACAATCAGAAATTACAGGTGCTCTGCAAAGACATGAAAAGGAGTGAGCAGAGTGAAGACAGGGCTTTTCCAGAGCTGGGCCTGTGTCATGAATCATTTGTCCTTTTTTTTCTGCTCCCAGGTGCTGTGCTCACTTTTTCTTGCCGTGACTCCTGCCAAGCATGGTGCCAGATCATCAATATGTCTGAATCACTCTCTCCTTTCCTCACCTCTATGGAAGGGACTGGCAATGAAACAAACTGGAGCATTTCCATGCCTTCTGGAAGCAAATACCACCTCTACATTGGCTTGGCTTTGGCTATAGGTTCCAGTATCTTTATTGGTTCTAGTTTCATACTGAAGAAGAAAGGACTTTTGAAACTGGCAGACAGGGGAGTCACCCGAGCTGGTAAGTGATGGTGCCAGCAGTGCTCCTGCTGGGGACACAAACACCTCCTATAACTTGACAAAATCAAGGTTTGAGTCACAGATCACATGTTTAAAACTGTTTTAAGGGTGATCAGAAGTCCTTTCTTGGTGAAGGATGGAAACATGGTGTTATTTCTCTGTGTGTGATTACAAGGACTGGGATTGCAGAACTCATAGGACTATGGGAGGTGCAGGTGGTATTAAATCTACTGAGCTGATGCTATGTCCCCACTGGGAGCAATTAGTTACCAAATAAAATTCTCCATTTGTCTTACCCTTCAAAATGCCTTTTTTCTGCCTCATTTGAGATGGAAGGTCTTAAGCTGGTAATTAGGTTTAGCTTTTTGGTTTTACTCTGCTTTTTTTTTTTTTTTTTTGAATTAAAGTCAGTGCAATGAGTTGTAGAAACAACATTTATTACATAAGTTTCTACAGTTAGTAAAACGAGGCCTTCATCAAAGTCAACACAATTGCACTAATGTCATAATTTCCTTTGCATGGATTTAAATACATAGCATTAGCAGGTTTTCTTTTGTTTGTTTTGTTTATTGCAATATATTATTGCAGAGAATTTGGTTATTTGGAAAAACTCTGATACTGACTATTCCATATATTTATGTTTTATGTAAAAAAAAAAAAAATCCAAACATGTACACAGGGGCATTTTTCTTTCTAGTTTCTTCCAACCTAAAGTAAAAGCAGAGTCAAACTGCAGTTGACTGTATGAATATATTGGATCTGACCTGGAAAGGCATTTTGAAATATTTCTTAAACTAACCAACAATCTTTATAAACATTTTACTATTGGTTGAAACTTCCCCTCTGTGTGTATTTAGTCATATAGCAGTTTTTAGAAATCCAAGTCACAAAGCAGTAGAGTGGTTAATAAAATGTTGGTCAAAATCAAAAATTCTCTTGTTGCATCCAGGTAACATTCTCTTTTGGTACTTTGTAGATGCAAATGTAAAGCTGTTCTTTTTGTTTCTTACAGTAAGGTGTTCTGTTTTGTCTAAGATAAAGTTATTTTTTCTCTTTCAGGACAAGGTGGATATTCTTATTTGAAGGAATGGCTTTGGTGGGCTGGACTGCTATCAAGTAAGTCACCTCTTTCCTCTCAGGCTATATGTAAATATACAAAAAGCAGATTGTTTTAAAGAGATTTATTGCCTGATTTTTCATTCCCTTCACTTAAAAGAAATTTCCTTGCAATCACTCATGCCAAGCTGTTCCAATATACCATCTTTCAAATACTGCATTTGGTCTTCAGAACTCTTTGCAGAGTAACTGTCTTTTCTTTTTTATCTGGTCAAGTGCAGTGGAATTGCATCTGTCCAGCTCCTAGGAGTACTTAGAAGAAAAGTATTTAACTTTCTTCAGCATCTATTATTTCCAGAAGAGGTTGTGCAGCTAATTTTGGAACGAAAATGTGCATATATAGGGCAGAAAAAAGATTTGGGTTTGTATTTGCTATCATAGTTGTCTTACAAAATATTTACTATAGTGTGCCTTTTAATATCCTCTTCCAGGCTGACCCAAATATTCTTTCTTCTGCAGTGGGATTAGGAGAAGCTGCAAATTTTGCTGCCTATGCCTTTGCACCTGCAACCCTAGTCACCCCCTTGGGTGCACTGAGTGTTCTCATAAGGTCAGTACCAATTGAGAGCAAGCCTTGGCAAACAAACCACTCACTGCATGAGGGGAAAAAATACTGTCTTTGGCTGAAAGTAGAGATTTTTAATAAGAAAACTGAAAAGCCATTTATGGACAAAACATGATTTCTGTTGCTTGGTGGGAAGATATTTTTTCCTTATTTAGAACTGCGTTCTCTGGGTAGATAGAATAAAAAGTCTTGTTGCAAAGGGCATTGAATGCCTTACTAGTTGCATTCCACCTAGATTGCAAAGTAATTCTTGTCAGCATTTACCAGATATACTGCTGATAGAAGGTAATTTATCTCTTCCCAGAGAACTGGAGTGTTTTTAAAAACTGTTGTCCTGTTCTTCTGTTGTGACAAAACTTTAAATAAAAATACACATTTTCATAAAATAAATAAATTTAAAATATAATGTTTAAATAAATTTCAAATATAAATGTTTTCAAAAACATTTATATCTATAGGAACATAATTTCATATTAAGGCATGGTTAGTAAATCTTTTGGATTTGTTTTGTCTTTTTGAAATTCTTCTGGAAAGAAGGCAAAGAAAATTTCAGCTTTCTTCTGTATCCACAATTAAAACTTGTGGTTCTTTAGAAATATGAATGTCCTTCAGAGACTTACTGTTTCCTACGTATGTAGAAAAAAATAATTTCAAAGTTCTTAAGCACATACAGTAATGTGGCTATCATAGCAGCAGAAAAGACATGGACTTTGCATACAAAAATTTTATGGGAAATAATATTTTAGCAAAATGAAATTACTGTATTTTAAATGGAAAACTATAACTTTTAAGAACTGAGTATACTATATGAAACACTGTATGTGTGTTTATGTTTATGCATGTTTAAAACAACATGCACCACATATTAAAAAACAAAAAAAACCAAAAAAAAACCCCCAAAAACCCACCCTAAGATGCCTGCAATAGTCTACCTGATAAAACTGCAGCCATTCTGTCATAGCAAAACTAATCTAAGTCCCTGCAATGTGCTAGGGTCAGTGTGCTGGTAGATGCAGATTTACTGGCTGCTTAGTTGCTGCTGTGCAAAACAGCTTGACTTTTATTGCCCTCTTCTTTGATGGGGATAGCAATCATTCAATTTTTCATGAGACAGAGAGGTTGTTAGAACTTCATGTCAGTGAACTCATTACCCTTGTGTGGAAAAAATGTCTGTATTTTGATCAGTGGGTTGAATAACTATTTGTGAGTGTGTTCACACACCATTAAGCCTGTGTCTGTGCCCAAGGCTGTGCTGTAACAGCCTAATCATGCCCTGTGAATGGTGTCATTTAGGCCATGTTATTGTCCTTAGGTTAAATAATCAACCCCGTGGGGATCCTGAGGTTGATCCCTTCAAAGGGGGAGACGTGCCTTCCCTGTGTTTTGAGGGGAGTCCTGGCAAGCCAGGCAGAAAGTGGGACTGGGTGGGAGAGCCTGGGGAGGGATGAGGAGCAGTTTCCAAAACTCACGTGCATTGGTTGTAATGGCAAAAGAAGTGCTTCGAACCATTTTTGGAAGAAACAGCTCTTGTGGTTAATCTACAGTGAGAGTGCATGCCCTGACCCAGGCAATCAGGAATGAGAAGTTCCTTAGCAATTTGGACCCTATAACAACCTGGGGGGGGCTGATGAGAATTCCTAAACTGACTAAAACCTGACCTTACCTTCTTGGTCATGACCAACATTCTTGGAAAAATTCCTTACGGTTTGATTGTTTCAGGATGGTTTACCATATATCCAAATTAAAAAGTGGACCTAAACATTTTATTTCTATTTTGCTGTGCAGTGCTATATTGTCGTCCTATTTTTTAAATGAGAAGCTGAATATTCATGGAAAGCTGGGCTGTGTACTGAGCATTTTGGGGTCAACAGTCATGGTTATTCATGCCCCAGAGGAGGAGGAGGTCACCTCACTTGATGAGATGGAAAGAAAGCTGCAAGATCCAGGTATGTATGCAATTGCAGTGAACACATGCTACAGGTCATAGGGGAGTGTCCAGGACACTGAACAACTCTGAGCATGTTGGTGGACATAGCCTGGTATTTTATCTCACGTGCATTACTCTTCCCTTTCCTCTGTTTTACAGCATTTGTTACATTTGGTGTTCTCCTAACGGTTGTTGCCCTGGTGCTGATTGTTGTTGTGGCTCCAAAGAGAGGTCAGACAAATATACTGATCTACATTTTAATTTGCTCACTCATCGGGGCCTTCTCTGTCTCATCTGTGAAAGGCCTGGGCATTGCCATTAAACAGATGCTGGAGAGGAAGCCAGCCTATCGCCATCCGTTGGTTTACATCCTGGTGGGCATCTTGGTGCTCTCAGTCAGCACTCAGATCAACTATCTCAACAAAGCACTGGATGTGTTCAACACATCCCTTGTGACACCCATTTATTACGTGTGCTTCACTTCGACGGTGGTGACATGCTCCATCATCTTGTTCAAGGAGTGGAGTAGTATGGAACTGGGTGATATCATTGGAACCCTGAGTGGATTCTGCAGCATCATCATTGGCATTTTCCTATTGCACGCTTTCAAAAACACTAACATCACCTGGAGACAGTTGATGTCAGCGGTTGCCAAAGAACCGTCACTGCCACACCATGAATTTGAAACCAGTCACACTTTGCTGGAGAGAATGGAAGACCCAGCTCTGGCATATGAGGAGGACAACGTTTTGTTCAGTCAATGAAACACTCAAGCAGTGTTCATCATCAAACTACCATGAATTGCAAACTCAGCCCGCCTGTGTCTACTGGAATGCTCTACTTTTCTTCAGTCCTCTGGAAATTTTTCTGTGAGGCCTGTCATATGTCCTCTCTATGTCAGCTGTTGGCAGTAATGAATGAAAATGTTCAGTAATTAGCATGACAGACAGAAAACTGGTGGTGATTATATGTTAGGCAATGAAAAATGTGGTCTTTTTTTGATGCAGTATCTCTTCTTGGGAAATTTTAGCAAAAAAAGAATGGTCTTTGTAAGCCACGTTTAAGAAAGTGCAATTTTCTTTAAATGATAAAAGACAATCCTTGAAGAAGTGGCAGATCTCTGCTATTACCTTGGTAATGGCCTTAGTATTTCTGGCTTTCTTTATATTTTTATAATTTATTGCCAAGCAAGCTTGTAGATACTCTACATGAAGGATATTCATTGGAGACATAATATGAAGAAAACAGTGTTTAACCCTTTTAGTTTTTAATATAAAATTTTATGCAAGGTTTTTTCACTTTTGATGACCTGCCACTGAAAATTGATTAGATGTCACAAAAAAATTTTAGCAAATACAATTCTTGATAAGTCTCACCTTTTCTGCCCAAGGAATCCTGAATGTATTGTGAATCCCTAAATGTGCCTGTACTTTTTTATTTCAAAACTATGACCAAGTTTAAGGAAAACCAAAATTCATTAGAGGCCTGAAAACAGTTGCTACTGGCTTAAAAAGTTACATGAGGTTATAGAACTAAGTATTCAAAGGCAGGAGAAAAACAAAACATGCAATTAAAAATTTCCATTTTATTTTATATTATTTTGAGGATTAAGAAGAGGCTTTACTTTACTTCTTTCCATACTTCTTCCTAATACAGCCATCTATTAATTAGAACCCATTTAAGCTTTTCAAATTTTTTCCCTCGTTTTCTGGGAAGGTATTGTTCTTTATTAATAATAAAGCAGTCCTGTTAATTTTTTATTCTTTTATAAGTGCAAAATTCATTTTACAATCCATGCAATAATTAATAATTCTAGAAATACTAGGTAAAGGATGGGTTGTAGGCAAGGGATGAGAATTTTTTTTTTTTTTTTTTAATTGGTTTGGACTTTTCATCTTTTCTAAAAGTAATTATTCACCTCTGCTAGATGTTTAACAGTATGTTAACCCACCAGAGGCTTTGAAGATTGGTAACTGTACTACAGTACTGTAGTTCCTCAGCTGCGGTCACTGATCTTCCTGTCACAACAAAGCTTGCACAGTCCATGGTTTAGTCATTAAAATCCTCTTTGTTTTCCACTTTGTAAGTAAGTTACTTCAGCAGTCACACATGTGGGTGGTGACAAGCTCATCAGAAAGCAGTATTTGCAATCATTGGATTTTTAAGTGTGAGTCCAGAAAGTTTGCCAGAGTTTGCCAGCACTTCAGCAGTTAAAAACTGGTTTTAAACAGCTGAGATATATGGGCTAAGCAGAATTTCCTCATGAAGCAGGCTATATGTTTTCTGGTGTTCAAAAGGTTTAATAGAGAGGACAGTTTGGATGGATAGAAAATTATTCTGCCAAAGAAAATTCATTTTTTATCTGTAAGAACAAAAAGGTTGCTGCTTATATTTCATATATTTGTGTGGCATCACTGTTACCCAGCAAAAGGGACATTTTCACAAAAAATGTACTTGTCTTCAAAATATAATGACATTGTATCCCTTATTAGTTTGGAATATTTTTCAGCTTAATTGAGTGATGAGATTTGCAGCAATTTTTGTCTGTTAAAATGCTTGTGTTAAAAAAGCTTCAGACAAGAAAATCTACTAACAGGGTTTCATTACTTCTTAATTAATGTAGAGAATACTTTGGTTTTATTGACCAGATTCAAGCTTCAAAATTTTTATAGTTAAAACAAATAATACAAATAATAAAAAGACTGAAGATGGAGCAGGTTTTGGTTTTTAACAAAAACTTGAATTGCTTTTTACTCTGAATTACACAATTCAAAGAATAACCGAAGAAAATATTGACTGTAAAGAAAAAGAAATGCTTTTGCACCATTCATGGTCTCTTTATTTGCTTATAGATTCATCACTGTGGTGTGACCAAATGAGTTATTTGTAATAAAAAGCAACCAGTCCAGTTCTTGAATGGATGTGTGTTGGCATTTTTAAAAGGTATGTCATAATACTTTCTTTGAGAAGGGTGTGGACTCCTTATATACCAACTGCTGGCAATAATTAACTTATACCAAGCAAAATTCCTGTATTTTCTACTGGACATGTGTATCTGCTATTACACATAAGTAGCAACTAATAATAAAAGTATGTTATTTTCTAACAATGTCAGAAAAACAAAGTTAATTGTTATTTTCATGGTATACAAGTCCACCATGTTAGAAATAAATTAGTGATTAATTTTTTTGTATAAAAGTATTTGTTGTAAGAGTTGCTGTTTTTTTAAATGTTTATATTTAGTTACTAGTTTGGAATAACTTTGATTTTTTAATTGAAATTATGCTAATATTTCTCTTGTAATAAATTATTCATGATTATGTACTAAATTATCTGTGTTGTTTAAGCAAGAGCTAAAAAAAGTGTCATTCATATTTCTAAACTAGAGAAGAAAACCCAAAGCTGATGTATTAGACATGTCTGTCTGACAGCCAGTCTCAATGGAGAGAGTTTTAGTGAGTTGTCAGGTTTTCCAGGCAGCGGAATGAAGGACATTATATATGAAGTCAGCAGATGTGTTTTGGTATGTAGGGCAAATGGCTAAGAAGAACAAAGCAATCCTCAGAGGCAATACATTGCTAACCAAATTACAGCTTTTAAATGCTGATACTAAACAAATCTTGGCAGCTACTCATTATTACCATACCTCAGGATAAATTAATGGGCAATTAAGTTCATTACATAGCTGCACCAACTAAATGCAGGTTGGTCAAGAAGACTTGGATAGGTTAAAAAATCTGTACGATTTTGGAAGGAAATACATCAGTTACTAGTTTCTGTAGAAATATCTTCTACCATCTTCGTTTTCCGGCCACACTTGAAAGAACCATGCTATTAAAAACCTTCATCCTGAAGCGTACATATTCAAAACTTCAAACTCTACTGATCAGGGTTGCACCCTATGAGGAATTGCATACTTCTAGAAGATGCTGTTCTCTCACTCCATAAATTCCAGCAAAATAAAACTGGCAAGTGTGCTAGAAAATATTCTTCCAGCAGGGCAGGTTTGCAGCAGCTGACTCCTTTTGGGCAGGTTTTAAAATGGTGCCACAGCTCACATCATGGATTGGAGATGAGCAGGAGTCAGACTGGTGGTGCATGAAGGAGGAGAGATGGTGATGTGCTTTGGTGTGCCTGCAGGGCTTCCCTTCTGTGAAATCTGGGGGGAGGGAGGGGGAGGGAGAGGAGGCAGGAATTGGCCTGGAAACTAAATGAAACTGAAAACAAGTGTCACCAGCCCTGTACTTGCTAGTAGTTGCTCTGCATTGCTTCTCAGGAGTACTTTTGACTAATGAATTCATTTCACGTCCCAGAAATAAATTCCATTTTGTCAACAATCCATCTTTTTTATAGAAAAGAGATGTAGCCTAAGTGGCTACCTCAGAAAAGCCTGGAGCTCTGCATTTTCTTGTTCCATCCATAATACAGCCTTGTTCCAAGTTTTCTGATGTTTGATCAAGAAAGAGTAGCTAAATTTTTACAAATGCTGAACGCTCCTACTGCCTTTGACAGAAGGTTCCCTGTATGGAGGTGTCTCCTTTACTCTTTTTCCAGATATCATTTTTCTCACATGGAAGTTTAAAAAAAAATCGGCAAACAGACATCTCATGATGGTCAGTGACAAGGATGTCATTCACTATTCATCCATTTTTGCCTGTTAGAATTTGAACTAAGCTCCGTGAGGTGACTAAGGTGGCCTACTCAGTCTTTATTTAAGGGTGTAGCTGTTCTGGTAAATAAATACACTGTAGATACTTGACCTTTGTACTGCAGACCATTTCTTGCTGACAGTTAAGCACCAGTTTCACTGACTCTGAAGCAAGTTCTAGTGCTTTTCCATTTATTTACTGGCAGCTTGATGATAGCATGTGTTAAATTTATCTGTGTCAGAATGTTAATAACAGCTTCTTCAAGTTTTTTCCCAAGCAGCCTACAGAAAGATTATATTGGAAAGTGGAAGCATTTCCAAGTGGTAGGCAAGCATTATTTGCTCCAGGGATTAGACCAGCATGTTTCCAGGATGAGTGCATATTCACCATGGGACAACTCAGTGAGACAGGCAGGTGCTTTGAGTACATAAACCTAATGCAGCTGATTTTGCTGTGTGGTGCTATAACGTATTACATATTAACTTGCAGTAATATGGCAAAACCAGTTTTACAAGAGCTGTTAAAAAAGATGCCTCATTTATTATTCAAAGTCCTTATGTACTTTATATTGTGGAGTGAGTTTGAATTTCACATTTGTAGTGCATCACCTGCTTAAAAGCTTTGTACTTCTGTGGCCTGGGCATGAACTGTGGTGAGCTCCATGTGTGTACTGTGTCGTTGTCTTGATTTTGGCTGAGAGGGAGCAGAGCCAGGGGGATATTTCATACCATAGAACAACATGAATAGTGTTTAAACTGGTGGGGAGGGGCAAGAAAGTTGCCTGGGGGCTGCTGGTTTCTGCCTGTGGATGGTCTGGGCATCAGCCAGCAGGTGGTGAGCTCTGGTTCTGTGCATCACTTGTTTCTATTGGGTTTTATTCCTCTCTTTCTCCTTTTAATCACTATTGCTATTGGTACATTTAACTTTGTTTCGTTTATTAACCTCAACTCAACCCACAAAATTTGCCTTCTGATTCTCTATCCCACAGGGCAGAGGCAGTGAGCAAGCAGCTGAGTTCAGGCCAGCTGGGGTTAAAACACAACAGTTATAGATCCGCATTCAGTCATAAGTCTGATAAAGGATTGAATGCCCATAAATAAATTGATTATGAAAGTAAAGTGGCATCACTTAGTGGCAATTCTGCTGGCAAATTACATGAAATAATGAGAATATTATGCTTTACTTGATGCAGAAATGCCTTAGAAGTGTGTTTGAAGGTACTCTCAAAACTTCAAACAATGGGACTAACAATTTCCTTTCCCAAGGGTTGATAACTCTCAAAATACTTTTGCAGTAAAGATGACTGATTACTGCCAGGACTATATTTGATTATGAGATGCCATTCACCTTTTGGAAATTCAAAACTTTGTAGGGATTGTTATATTTAATTTTATTGTTACAGTTATCTTTTAAATTTGGAAATAAAAAATTAAACTGTGATGCAATTTGTGACAAAAAATAAATTGAACTGAATCATTCTTTATCTAGCATGTTTTACATATTTTGTTTACAAAGCTACAAAACTAAATATTGTGATGTATTTACCTATAAATAATTCACAATGCAATCACATATTTTCAAGAACGTATTTATTTGTAATGGTCTGACTATTTTGTTTTAAATAATTATGAATTCCATCTGCCTTTCCTGCTCTACAACATATTTGTATTGACCATAGTTAAGATTTTAAATTAAAGGTGAATAATAACAGTAGTAGAGGTAAAGACATATCCATGTAAGGGATCATAAGATCCTCTGAGTTTTGCTGTCAGGTTCCAGTTTTAACTTGCCCATTAACCACTCTGGGCATTTGCAAGGGGAAGGCTAAGGCACTTGTGGGCATTCGAGTAGGCAAGAGCAGGGGAATGGGAGACAATACTGGAAAATTGTGGGAGACGTTGGAATAAAATAATCCTTGTTCCCCTTCTGTTACTCAGAATTGGAAATGAAGACACCTTTACCTGCAATGCAGGTTTAAAATGGCTTTGGAGGTGCTCAGTGTTTTTAGTCACTCAGATGTGACATGGGAGCTGCTGACTGAGAACTGCTGCCTTTGCTCCCTTTGCTTGCCTTTGTCCAAGCAGTGGGTCCAGGCACATGCATGGGCACTGCTCCAGCAGCCAGTCCCTTAGCCTGCTGTCCCTTGGAAACACTGCTCCAGTTCTCCAGTGCTGGATGCTTTGCCATGCACAAGGACTTGCCTTTAAAAGTCACCTAGCCAGAGCTTTATCAGCGGTTCTCCCATCATTTTTGCTGCTGCCAGTCAGTATTTCCCAGTGCATGAGCCACAGTAAGTATAAATAATGTAAAAATATTGATGCAAGAATTAGTGCCGCTCTGAACAAAAAAAAATGAGTAAGAAGATCTATAGATCTTCTGTAGGTGAGTAGGCTTGGTTACTGCTTTTCAGACAGATTTTTCTCCCTAACCATGAAAACAAAGCCTTGAGAGTCCCAAACCAGTATCTTGGAGTATCTTTCTCATAAGTAAAAACTGGGCCAAGACCAAACAGCTGCACCGATATGTAGGATGCTGGTACTGTCATTTAGGTGGAGACCTCTGTAAAAGATTGAGGTTTCCTGTACCAACTACGTTAGTGGCATGCTTATAATTGCTACCCTTTCAGTAAATATATTGGTATAAAGTCTTTGATTATGTCATCTCTGTTAGATCTGTGAGGGTCACTTTTAACTCTGCAAAAGTAGGACGTCCTTCAGGTTTCTGAAAAGAAAAGCAGAGGATAAACTTGTGTTAGGAGATTGGTCAATTACAGTACCAGACTTCAGAAATTGGATATAAGTACATATGAGATACCACTTAAAAATTACATTTCATTTCATTAATACAGAAGAAAATATCAAGTTTGTCATTTTAGAGAAAAAAGAAAAATCTGTTATTCATGACACCAGCAGCATGAGCATGGGCACTTGAAAGAAATTCCTGAAATTTCTTTATACTAATTTCAATTCTGGATCAGAATTCCTATGGAATTTCTCCCTGCAGTAGGCCTATGGGAAAACCCTGCCTGTCAGGAAACCATGGTACTCAGGAATCCTTCCTGTGGTTTTGAAAAAGGATCTTCACTGCTGTATAATTTGAAGTGCTGCAGCTCAGTATGGAACAAACTCCTGTATGGTGGCAGACAGAAAAGAGAACTTCCCCATGATCTCTCTGCTGGCTGGCACCCCAGTGGATGTTTGCAGTAAGCAGGCAAGCTGGATGCAGTTTAGATTTCTATCTCTTAAGCTTTTTTTTACTCAAGATTTAAAAATTTTATAGAGTTGTAAGGTTCGAGATAAAGGAGACAATGGTAGCAACGAGATTCCCCAGCTACTCACTGTGTATGCCTGCACATTTACATGAAAAAATTGCACACAAAGCTCTTCTGAAAGTACTTTTAACCTAAAATAAAAGATTCATTTCTTCTAGAGACTAGAGAAGGAGGGCTCTTAAGGGATTAATCAGATGGAGAAGTTGATGAAATCAGTGTTTTGTTAGCAATATAGGAAGTAATAGGTGCTGGGAAAATGGTGAAAGAACATGAAGTACTAAATCTGCTTGGAGAGGGTGAAAGGGGTGGAGCCTAGGAGCTGTGCTGATGTACAGAGATACTGATACACACTTGAAAAAGGGGGTTCAAAATCTACATTTAGTGGGCGTATCCACTTGGTACATGAATGTGTTATCATTAAGAGCAGATCTAGAGAAAGCTCTGCATGATACAAAGGCATGAAAAAGATACACCATTGGACCCAGTAGACAAACATGACAACAGTGACATATTCCAACCCAGGGATGGTCTAGACCTATTGTACTGATAGTGTGCTGTATATTTGTTAGCTGCAACAGTCAAAAGAAACAGAGACTTGTAAACTTAGGTGTGATTTGTGCAAAACATAGTTGGAGATGCTGAGAATGCTACAGATGTGAAATAAGGATTTTATGCCTTAAGCTTTCAAGATTGCTATCCATGTTAAAAATTAATAATAAAGTGATACCCCAGGGGAAAAAAAGGGAAACAAACCTCGTGCCAGCAGCTGTACATGACTTTGTATACAGTATGTGATGCCAAATGTGGTCGATAAAGTCGGTGGCCCTGAGAAATCTCATGGACAACTTCAGAATTTGACTTTGTTTCAAAAGGCATTTTGCCTTCTGTGAAAACTTCCCACATCAGTACACCTAGAATAAACCAAAACAGGTTTAGAACAAAACAAAAGATGCCAAACCCATAAGCTTTTAACCACATTAGGAGAATAAAAAACACTCCTGATTCTTCTGTGCATTGAAAAATGCATGAAAATATGAGCAGCCTGAGCTGAATGAAGGATACTACCCAAACAATTTTCAACAAATATAATTCTCATCTCTTTTAAGTCAGCTAAGGTGATGGTCCATGAAACTCAGATGAATATGTTTGGCTAATGAGAACTCATAAAAAATGCACATTTCAGTCAAAATCTACTTTTTATGTGCAGAACCTTCTGAATGAAAAACCCATTTGTCCAATATAAGAAAACTTTGGAAAATAGGAAGGATGGAAGATTAAGATAGGTAGTATGGGTAAAAAGTTACACTTTCCTAAATCACATCAGTTGTTTTAGTGAAGCATGGTTTCACTTTCACCTAATCAACTCACCAAATGACCAGACATCTGATTTGCTGCTGTATTTTTTGAAATGAAAGACTTCGGGAGATGACCATTTGACTGGAAACTTGGCACCTGAAGAGCTGATATATTCATCATCAATGACATATCTGAAGAATAAGAGGAAACCACATATATTTGAATGAGTGACATTTCCACAAATGGTTTAGAATTCCAGAAAAATAGTGTCAATTTGGAAACAACTAAATTATATCACTATTTTAGTGTAAAATGCATACAAAAACCCATACTAGAAGCTATGCATTTAAAGACATTTCTGTTTAAATTAATTATTTGGATTATTCATTGGAAATATATCAGAATAAAACATTTTGATACTATCCTAAGGCTGTCAGGATGGTTATTATTGTCATCTTTTGGGTGCATAATAAGACACATCACTGTGGGCAGGAAAATCAGCGCCAATAAATAATTAGTCTTTTTTCTGAAGGACCCACCTTTTTAACTGCTTGTTCTACCCAAATATGACTCTCACTGTCCATCTTCACAGATGCCATATCAGGGACATTGTTTCCAAAGAAACACACAAAGAAATGTTCATCACATTTGAGGCAACAGTTCTTGTAGGTGCAGTAAAGTAGTTGGTTTTGCCCAAGTTTGTAGGAGCTGACTTCCCAGAAAAAATGAAATTATGTGCCTGATGCAAGCATTCATAGGGCAACACTTTAAATGGTTACTAGGCTGACCCCAACATACTTCTGAACTCTGGGCACATTTTCCAAGTATTAATGTTCCTGAGCAGATGACAGATGTGCAGTACAGATTTATTCTCAGGGAAAGCATAAAAGGTAATTTTCTTAAAGCACCTTTCAAAGGAGGTCACATTTAAATAAATACTCTCTTTGCCTCACTTTCTCATTTTGGTGCAGGCACAGAAACATGGGAGGCTGTTGAATAAGGAACGTATGAAACAGCAGTACAAAATAAACTGTAGCAGCAGTTGTGTGAGCTCTGAATAATTAGGTTATGCTCCCATCACTTCTTCACAGCCTCCCCAGGAGACTGAGTCCTTGAGCCACACCACTGATCTCCACTTTGTGGCCACAGTAAGGCATTCAGGTCCTTTATTCTTATTCTGGACCCTGACAGACACTTTGGTCTTACTGTGTTTTCTGATTCATTTGGATAAGTCCAGAGCCTTGATAGTGACTTTACCCTTTTGGAGAGCAGTACAACCATGGTACAGGACAGCCCTTTGAAAAACAAGTCCTTAGCTATGAACTGCTAGGGTGTTTTAAGCATGAGGTTAGAAATAGGAGGCAAAACCAAAGAAGCATGGCTATGCTGATCTAATGATTTGCAGCTGCAAGGTAAATGTCACCACAACCTTCTGCTCAGAGCCACTGTCTTTCTAGCTCATCTGCCTCCTAAGCAAGTTGATTCAATCTGCTAACCCATGGGAAAACCAGCCAGTAAAACACAGAATTGGAGAGCTTTGTGCTGGGCTTGCAAGAGGAAAGAAGAAAGAAGACATCCCCTTTGGGTAGCATTCAGTCATTTGTTCAGCTCAGCTGTGTCCTCTGAGAAAAGTCTGTGAGACTAGAGCTATGCTTCTCAGGCTGGTGTTTGTCAGAGTTGAGAGTGTTTCCTTTCCTCACTTTGGCTGCTTCTATCACTAAGCAGAAAAACCACTTCCCTGCTAGAGCAGCATGTACCACACTTCCTGCCCACCTGGTCCTCCCTGCATCCTGCCTTACTTACACAGCTACCCCTGCTCCAAGAGGTCAGCACCAGCTCCCAGTTCTGTCCCTCATGACTTTCTGACATCCATCCTGCTCAGGAAAGTTGGGGAACTGCTTTCTTCCTTCTTCTGGCTGGCCTGTACACTCCAGACATTTCTCTGTCCATAAACACCTCTGAAGTTTACCTGGTACTTTGTTTACCTATCTTGCACTCACCAAGAGCAAGAGTAGGACACGACATACAGTTCATGGTACAGTGGTTAAATAACATCACAGTCTTCATCAGGATTCAAAAATTACCCACATTGGGATTCCCCAAACCAGTGAAACAAGCAGTGAGGTTAACTAAAGATCATGCTGCAGCTGAGAACAGGCACTCACAAAACCTTTGTCAATGGCCTCGTACCTTGCCATGCCAAAGTCAGATACTTTAACGATGTGCTCCATATTGACTAAACAGTTTCTTGCAGCCTGGGGGAAATGAGAGAAACATATCTGAAATCTGTGGTAAAGAATTTTAAGGGAAATACAGCAGCTGATTATATTTGCTTCATGTCAGACTGTTTATATCTGAAAGGAGATTAGTGTATTGGTCAAAAATATTAGTGATTTTTTGTCTCTGAGTCAGAGAACACATTTCACTACTGTGTAGTTACACATACATAGAACACAACAACTTAAATGCTTGTAGTATGAGTTGCAATACATTTTACATATTGTTGAACAGTGAAAGAATTTTAGGCTGCAGAGTCTAGTGATCCAACCAGGTATTTTCTTGAATATCAACACTAGGGACAATTAGCGTAAATTTTAAAATTTGTTTTGTGATGTTTTCTTTACAGAAATCAGGAACCTCCTAGAATTTTCAAGATTTTACCTTTCTTCATGCAGCTAGGTACGAGAGGAGGAAGATTTCATCTCTGCACCAAATGTGAGCATTGAAAAAGTATCAAGGAGTAAAGAAACAAACTCCACTCCTCTAATTCCCTGCCTATGGGCAGAAAAGCCACTCATACATCCCAGCATCAATGTATGGCAGTAGGGAGCAAAAAAAAAAAAATAGACAGAAAAAGATTTCAATTTTTAAAATTCTCACTATTGCTGACCTTTTGTAATGCTGTGATTTTGGTTGTGTTCTAGTCACTTTTGTATGGAGATGTCCTAATACCAAATAGTTCCATGTCAATATCCTAATTTTCTCTGACCTCTCAAGGGGTTTCTCCAAGGGCAAAACTTCTCTGAAGTAGTTTTTTGAGCTGTCCATGGGCAAAATAATGGCTGAAAATCTTGGGTTTGCCTTTTTAAGATCCTGCAGGGCTGAAGTCTTACAGGATACATGGTGTCCCATAAAATGCAACAGTGCATTCTTTACTGCAAATATTCCTCAAAAAAACAATTGTACTTACTAAATCACGGTGGATAAAGCTATTTCTTTCCAGATATTCCATCCCTTCACAGACATCCTGGCACATGCTCAGGAGAAGGCCTCTGCCAAGCTTCCCCCGCCTTTGCCGAAGGTAATTGAGCAGGCAACCATTTTCCATTAATTCAGTCACAACATAGAGGGGTTTGTGATGTGTGCACACTCCATAAAGCTGGACCAGCTTTGGGTGGGAGAGTTTCCTGTTTAAAATCACATTTTAGACAGGCAAATATTCGTTCTTGGTACGTAATGAAACCTTTGATTCTCATGATGGTTTTGAAAAATACTTTCACTTCTTGATAAACTGTGTCCTATTCAGCCATCCTCAGAGTTCTCCCAGTACTTAGCACATTTCTCTCTACAACTTCCTCCAAAAAGTTCACTTGGTGAACTCATAATTATTCATCAGTTATATAAATGCAGTGAATGCAAATCTTAATTTGGTTGATGCAAAATGGAAAGATCTAGTTAACTTGGCTTGCAGGCAGAGGCCTTGACCCTGCAAGGGTTCTTCTCTTCAGGGTTTCGCCAAGACCATGTGGATACTTCACTAATTTGCAAAATTTGCAGATACGGTAATATGGTTTCTCAAAAGCTTTAGCTAGATAGAAGCTCTGCCAGTGTTCCTAGAGAGACTGAGTTAAGGATTAAAGAATAGTTGTAGGAGCACATTTACATTTTACCAGAACATTTATTCCCCATTGAGCTCCACAGTACAAAGCAAGGCACACTCTAAAGAAAGAGTCGGGGATTAGGAAGCATCTGCATCAGCTTGGTTCAGGCCCTTCTGTCCCACACATCCACCATTCCCATCAAAATGCTTTGTCTGTTTGAAATGGAATTAAGTTATATTTATTTCTTGGTAATCTGACAGAATAGCTTTTGTACTTACATCATCAGTTTGGCCTCCTCCATGAAATCATCTTCAGACATTGCACCTTCATTGATTGTTTTGATGGCAACCTTGATAGTCTCTTTCCATTTACCAAGGTAAACAACTCCAAACTGCCCACGCCCAAGTTCTTTCAGGAACAACAGTTCAGATGGGTTTAATCCCCACTCCTCTGCAAAAGCAACCCAACATGTCAGGAGAGTCAGGCCAGATTTCCTGAGCCATGCTCCAGGAGACATGCCTTGCTGATAGCAGCTAATGAACACTCTAAAGTTCATATCACACTTGTTCATCAGCTATAGACTGAGTTTAAAATATCTGAAAATTTTCACTGGCTTGTATGTGTTTAAATATAAATGCGATTTTACAACTTAAAGAACGTGATTAGTAATTTTGCTTATCGTAGGAATGTCTGAGGCTGTAAGATAAGGCAAGTGTTTGGCTTTGATTGCACATGAGAACTTTTTTGGCACTACGATATGTTTTTAGCTCCAAGCCAGTTCCAGGTGGATAGTACAGCTACAGAAATAGTCACTGGCTACTTTATTGTAATAGCTACAATAGTTCTACCCTTCAGAAATATTAAGCCTTGAAATTCATGGGAACATGAAAGATACTCAGTTTTGGAGGTTCCTATTGTCCAATAGATGGTATGAAATTCCTGATCTATATACACAAAACTGGCATTTATTGCTTGTTTGTTTTAATACCATGTAAGATTCCATTTGTATTCCTAAACCCTGCAGAACTGACAAGAAAGTCTTCTTGATAAACAGTATTAATTTCAGGTTTCAATTTTCTTTTCGTAAACATTTACATAAATTCAATAGCCTCTCAAAAGCTGTTAAATGTCTATTTGAGTCTTAGGTTTGCTTAGAGAAGTCCAAATAGCTCTGAATGCACTGGTGGCTGTAACAGAAGCACAATAGTGGCTGCACAGAAGCAGCTGAGTCAGGTCTGTCATTTGGCACTGACACCTTGCACTGTTTATGGGTTTATTACTGCCAAGGAATTTCACAGACACAATTATTAGCTGGGTGAATATGAGCTAAATTCTTGCCTAGGCAGATAGCTAAATCTCCTTCAAAAGAAGACAAAAAATTTACCATAACCCAATCCTGGGGTTTCTGGTGAGGTATATCCATCTGATCTGACTGGATGTCGGAGACGTGTGATAAGACCTGCAGGGGACAAAGCCACAATATTCTGCTGACCAATTTCTTAATTTTAAAATAAACTATATCATACCTCTTCCTAAACAAAAATACTTGGAAACTGATGTAAATTTCTTATTTCTTGAAGTTACTTTTGCCTACAGTTTGCTCAGATAAAACACTACAGTGAGAAGAAATGGAGAAAGACTATTTAATAGGGCCCTGACTATAAAAGTATTTCTACTTTCATAAAGCCAACAGTAATACTCTTGCTTTTTTGTACCATGATAGTGATCTTAAATGAGTTCTAAAATACTGTATCACTCACCTAAACAGTGTCTGCTAGCATGACTTTTCAGGTTTGAAATATTTTTGTGTCTGTCTCTTATTTTCTTTGCATTCATAAGCTAACTAGTGAATATATTACTTCATCCTTCCCTGAGTTCATTGATTGTTCCCACTATTACTTTTAGGGCCATTTCTGCTGTAAGTGTTTCCTACAATTCTCCTCCTTCCAGCAAAAGGCTCTGTCCATTGCCATATCTTCCTCTCTAGCACAAAGGATCTCTGTGTGTTGTCCCATCTTCACTCATTCAGAGTAAAACCATTTTATATTGTATTAAAATGATGGGCAGAACCTAGGTGAAGGATGTTTTTCATGCTGAACATTATAGAAATCTGCCATCAGCCAACAGTTAGAGGTTTCTAACTCCAGTAAGCTGAAAGTCAGTGTTAGAGAGTCCCTGTGCTCCCTAATTCTGCCCTTGATTATTTGTGGTATGGGTTGTTTGTTTTTTTCAAAATCAATAGACTGCTGCCTGCTGATGCACAGCATAGCTCCTGCTTTTATTAGATTGCATGTATGCAGATCCTTGTTGTAGACAAAGAAAGAATTATGATCAAATTTCACCCACATCCCATTCAGTCAAATGTGAACCAAGAGAATACAGAGCAGGCTTCTATCTTTGCTAAACTCACTTAACACATGTTAGATGAGTTTGGTAGTATTACTTCCCCCATGTTACAGGCACACAACAGCTATGACTTCAGCAGAAAGAATCAAGGCATATGTGAATCCATTAGCAATAGAAAACTTTTGTCTCTTTTTATAAGGAAATTATTAGAAAAAGATGCAAAACCATTATCAGCTCACGTGCATTACCTGCAGCATTGTGTTGATGATACTCAATGAGTTCAGGAACAGAAGAAAAGAGATAGTTTTCTGCTACATAATATTGTCCCAAGTGATTTTGTTTAATTTGATAATGTAGAATATCTCCATTATGACTTCTGAAACCAACAAAGCATTATAATTTTCAGTAAAAATAATTTATACTATAAATCTGCCTAAATTTTACTATGAAAGCATAGAAAAATCTGGAAACCTGGGACACAGTTCTCAGTTTTAAATGGCTGTGTGTAGCTGGGACACCGTTTCAGGAGAAAAAACAAAAGCTTCCATGATGGTTCTTTCTCCCAGCTTTGGGAGATAATTGTACAATGTCTTTTGTTGCCCAAGTACTTTTTCCCCTGTATCATTGCATTCACAAGAAACAGCCATAGTGTTTAAGAAGTGTTCCTCCTAATTTAGCATTTATTTGAATATAACCTCTTAAAATTAAAATGTCCCTAATTACCCACATTTTCTCCCAAGAACTTAAATATATATTCCTGTATAGCATCAGATTAAATTTTTGGTTCTCCTTCTTCAAAGGGTCTTCACTGGAACTTTTATTTGATACCTTTGTTTTTCTGTATTTCTTGGCATTATCTGTCTTTTTCGCTTTCTGTATATTTTGCTGCCCGTCTATCCCTGCTTTCCATGACACTCAAAATCAAAAAGTTAAGTTTGCATTTCAGGCTGGTGGTTGCTGAAGGTTACCACTCTAAATTGTGGACGCATGGTGACAACAAGCAGAGATCAGAATACAGAAGCATTATACAGTCTGCATTACTGAGTCATTGTCAGAAACACTACTGAGCCTACAGAAACTGTGAGCCTGTCCCCAGCACAGGAGTGCTGGAGAGGGCTGGCCCCATGTTTCCAAGGAGGGAATGGAGGGAAGGAGGAAGAGGGTGGTGGTAACAGCGATGCCTTTGCTGCTCTCACCTCTGGCTTGCTGTAAGAGGGAGAGAAGGAAAGCAGACACAGTTGATAGAGGGGGATGTAGGAGCACCGATGAAGAGGGTACAAGACAGCTTGTTGAAATAGTGCTGTCGCTATTTCAAATGCTGTCAAATGTTAAGTCAGTGCTGTAGGTGATTGCTGCTGATACAAGCAGGTGTGAGTCCTGTGGCTATTGTCCAGCAAAAGTAAGACTGCACAGTAGGGGTGAGGT
This sequence comes from Certhia americana, assembly GCA_018697195.1. Taxonomy (NCBI): domain Eukaryota; kingdom Metazoa; phylum Chordata; class Aves; order Passeriformes; family Certhiidae; genus Certhia; species Certhia americana. The sequence goes on along the minus strand of CM031860.1, from coordinate 40,654,805 downwards.
GATTTTAAGAGACAAACAGGCAAAGAGTGAGGACAGCAGGGTCTGGGATGGATTTACAGTGCACAGAACCTGTGGAGAAAGCAAACAGTTTGGTGCAGTGACCAAAGGCTGTGGCATGGTTTCCACAACAAAATGTTTGAGAATTTCAGTGAGTGCAGGTAATCCTGTCTTGCCAGGACATTTGCACACTGACTCCCAGATCCACTGCCCACTATCGTCTTTTCTGCACACAGGGTGATTAACTCTGCATAAACAGCATCCCATGGGTTCCCTGCTCTTGTGCACTGCACCAATTATTCCGAGGAGTTTGGAGGAAGCTTTTCCATCACCTCTTGATTCAAACCCTAGCCATTCAGAGGAACTCACCCTTTAGCCCGGGAATACATGGACAGCGTAAGAAGACCCTGCCGGCTTGAATCTCTGACAACAAATGCACCTTCTTTGGGCTGAAAAGAAATCCAAGTAGAGTTCTTTTATGCTTTTGAGCTTCAATAGTGCTCCCTTGAGACAGGACTTGCAGCAATTACCAAATTCTGTAGAATACCTATGACTATTTGGGAAGAAGATAAAGAAGTGGAGAACAGGAATGGATAGCCAGGTACGTGGCACAGCAAAATAAATCAGAAGATAATAAGCACCAGGCAACTTCTTAGTGATAAGTAATTTAGCTGAATTATACTCTTCAGTGTGAAGTAGTGAAAATGCTTTGATTTATTAAAAAATCAGATAGTACAAATAACCAGGGAAAAAATCCAGTTAAAACAATTCTCTTTGAGATGTTCTTTCTTATTCTTTCTTGTCCCAGGCCTGAGTTAGTCCTTGAGCAAAGACCCAATGAGTTTGAGTGACTTAGGCACTTTGGTAACTGACAGGGGGTAGAATGCAATATGGACTGCTTGCTCTGTTTTTAAGGAAGACACAGCAGTTCGTTAAGCTCTGCTAAGCTCACTAATTACCTTACTACATGGATTTCAGTCTTCAATGTCTAATGCAACAGACAAACACAGTAAGCCATGTAATTTGATTTATCTGGCATGGAAAATCTACATAGAATTTGCTGGGCTGGGGCTACAACTTAAAGCTTTGTGAAGTCTGGATAATCTGCATTCTACACATACACCAGAAAGCCTTTTTATTTTAAGGTACTTTCTCTCTTACAGCATACCAAACAGATTTTGATTTTGATTTGACTGTGATAATTCTCTTGATGCCTCTACTGATAGATATTTTTCAGTACTGTTAGCTCTATGTGTTACCTTCTGGTGCAAAAGTAGTTCTGCCTGGCTTCGGTTTATGTTTCTGCAGTACCACCTGCAACAAGGAGATAACCTACCCTTAATTTCAGTCAATAAAAATGAATGCTTTGTTTCACAGTTTAGTAGTTGCATTATTCCAAGTCAAAAACATGTTTAGAACTGTCATTGTATATGAACATGTCTTTATCTGGAATGGTTTTATTAAACCATTTTTCTTTTCTAACTTTTTGGCCCCTATTCACTGTGACTAAATATTAGCTCAAATAAAAGAAAACCCAAGAAACAGTTATGCCAAACTGTGATGAAATTTACAGTCCTGGATAATGCATCAAGCCTTTCTTCTCCACAACTTTTCAGAATTTTTATCTTCTCTTCACTAATTTAAATTTGCAGTAATTGGAATTAGCTACATGATCACAACACACAAAGATCAGAATACAGAAACATTATGCACTGGGTCTACAGAAACTGGGAAAATACGGATTCTGACACTATGATTCATGCAAATGAATATTAATTCATTTTAAGAGTAAAGTTTTGTAACAAAAAAAAAAGCATTTGATAAATATGTTCATGTCTAATAAAAAATCTGAAGGATCAAGCATTAAAATGCATCTCTGCAATCCATTTTTAGAAATGAAAGCACAATTATAATTCTCAAAGGTACTTACTTGTATGTTTCTAAATTGCTTTCCTTGTTCTCGGTAACATAGTTGCTGGGAATTAGACCTTCATTCCTGAAAAAACACATTGGTGATAACATTATAGTATGCTGTAAAATAGGATTTTTAGGGTTAAGATATACATCATCCTTTTGTCGAATTACAAAGGTTCCTTATACTAGGGGCTATGTTGCTAGATACTGAATTCCAGCATTTGAACTGAGTAAAAATTTGAGTCCTTTCATCCCAGGCAAAACCTTTTTGTCCCATGACTGTGGATGGCTACTCAAATGAAAAAGCCAGATGGTATAAGCTGAGATTTTAAAAAAAATTTTTTTTTCTTCTGAATCAGAAGCCACCATCTTTATTTCTGGTCCATACAAAGCTCCTATATGAAGAAATATAAAGTATCAGTATACTTTTGTTGAAAACATGAGTTGAAAAAAGTATTTAAAATATTTAAAGGAGAAATCTGAAGGGAAAGGAGATGGCTACAACATAACATACAACCCTTCCCAACATCAGAGTACAGGATACACTGAAGAAAATGAAAAGGAGAAAGGAAAACAACATAAAACAAACGTGAGTGTCAAAAGGATCCTAACTGAAGTTATCTAGTCCTCCAAAATAACCAGGTAGTGAGTAAGAGGTTTTGTTTCAGGTATGTCTTCATAATCTCTATGGTTTCATAAAGTTTTTACACATACACACTCCATTGTAAAACGCTTGAAATACAGAAAGCTGGATTTGCACTTGGCTCAGAGCCCACATTGTCCTCAAACACCTTTATGTTCAGGAAATTACTGAGTGTAGGGCTGAACTCTGAATTCCCAACAGCTTCTAGATTCCCTGACCATTTCTGGGCTGTCAAACCCTGCTGAAAGTCTGCCCAGTCAATGTGTGCCTCATATGTAGTTGAACATTTTCAAGCCAGTTCCTAAACAGTCCCACAAGTCTAATTCTATCTGCCCACTTTTGTACAGGTTGTTTTAGGCTTTTTTCTTTCTCTGTAGGAAGATGGAAATAGATGCCCTTTCTCTTACCCAATTCGGTCTCTTGCCTTCCACCAGAGGGGATCATACTGTTCGAGGATAATGTATTCTTCAGACTTCTTGAGAGGTAAATCTAAAGGCCCTCTAGCAAAGAAGTCATAGAGTGCAATAACTCTGGGTTTCTTGGTGTAGTCTTCAAAGGCCTCAGCAGGCAGAGGAGGTAATGGCTTGTTCTTAAATTGCAATTGTCTCTTGCGCTGGTGAAAAATAAAAGTATTTTTCATAACTAGTCTTTTCTCTCTACTATAGCTTGCTTACTTACCTTTATTCTGTAATTTTTTATGCAACAAAGAACTTCATATGCTCAAGAGCTAGTTACTCCCCTGCTTATTCTGGTACTGAGCCACTGTATGTCAAATCAATTCTCTCTTTTCATCTGCCAAAATGCTACTTACCCTGCACTTCCAAATAGATTCATAGGGAACGTCTGGTTGTGAGGCAGAGTACTGGGTCACCAGGACAGCATCAGGGTCCAGGTTCACTTTTGTTCTCATTTCTCTGATTTTGAAAAACACGAAGCATTTGTATGAATGTGTATATATAAACATTCACATAAAATTATCCACGGCTATACATGCCTTCCTTCATTAAGGAAGAGTACAGTGTCTTTAAACTTCCACATATTTGCTCTTCTACTGCCAATAGAGGGATTTTAAGTCCTTTATGTGTAGATATTTAATTACTGAAAAACTTAAGCATTTCACATACCTTTCTTGCACTGTGCAGCAGCAGCAGCAGAAAACAGACTGGATGGTGTGATCTGTGAACAAGAACATTTTTCATATTTGCAGTGTTCCTGTTCATTTGTTCACAAAACTTACAGAATTAAGGACTACCCTATGTGCTTAGACACACTGCTAGCTCTGTCTGGCTGTGAGATATCTAGCAAATCATTACGGCTGAACTTGCAGCCACCAAAACCAGCAGAGCTTTCCTACCACAGTCTCCCTTACAATGTTTTGGCAATTATGAGGCTATATTTATGAACTAAATCCGCTCATTAAATCAGCAAAAATAAAAAATAATAAAAAAGAGACATTGTCAGCCAAATTCATGCTGATTTGACTGATTTGACTGATTATACCACCCTGCAAAAGCTCTGCCTGGGGGATGAGAATCTTGTCAGGGACAGGAGGTGAAGAACTGCCCCCTTCAGCACCGACAAAATTTTTAGATTATTCAAGCCAAATACAAAACCATGCTTGCATGACAAGCTTTTCTTTATTTTGAGGTTTATTTCATGAAAGGAGCTGCACTATATTAACTTCTTTGAATTAATACTGATTTTCCTGTTTCTGTTGCAGCCATTAATATAATAAGTGCTCAGGTTTAAAGTGCAGAGAGAACAGGTGTTTTGCACTTGCATGTCAAATGGCTGATAATCCTTGTTTATAAAGTTGTTTATAAAGTCCAAAATACATTGGATACATCATCACAGACATAAAAAATTCAGAGAGAAAAAACTCTAACATATATTGTATGTGCAGCAGAGATGATATGATATTAAATAGGCTGGAAGGCATTAAAAAGATTTCAATGAGATAAATAATCGCTCTGGTCCACTTCTACCCCAGCTGAGACCTACTTTACCCATTTTGTGTTCCCATACCAGTTTGAGCCGAGCTGCAGCAGTTATGGTCCTGTACTCTTTCCCTCTGCACCTTATCTCATCTCAAACTGAGTAAGACAGGATGCTAAAAGGGCAGGTAATCCCCTTCTGCTGGGTCAGCTGCCTGAACTGTCTCACCCTCATGCATCACCACTGGGCAGGTGGGAGGGCAGCAGCAGCACCTGCAGGACAGGCTCAGGTTCTCAGGTGCAATGTTGAGTCTTTTAAGAAGCATGAGAGTCAGGGATGGAGAGACAAGGTTCCCCTCATATTCAGCTGCACTAACAGAAAATAAACTTTATATCCCACTATAGTGTGTCCTATTTTTCTCTGCCACATAGTTGGGTCATAGTTTGCATAGAGGTCATAGTTTGCATAGAGGCCTCAGATTTTTATTTGAAATAGACTTCCCAAGGTCTCAGAATTTTGCTTTGTATTTCATATGATATTTCTTTGTGCAATCCCATCAATTCCTTCCACATTATTTGTTTTTCCTTCATGGCACTTTTGCATTGTTGATTTTAACAACCTAATCCAGCCTGAAATAAATAGGATGTCCCTTCTGGTCTCCTGTGAGACTTTTTGCCACTGCCTATTACCAACTGAAAGCCAAATGTGCTAAGAGTATGACTCCTAGCATTCAAAACATTAAGCAACATCACAAAAATGTAATTATTTTCCCTATGAAGGGAAAATAATAACATAGCAAACTTACACTAATAAAAGAAGTGAGAATGTTGGATGTCAGAATGATGACACTAAATCTAGTTCTTAGTTCGAAGAGCCCTGTCTCATGAATGTCATGAATGAAAATCATTAGATTGTCTTGAAAGTCATGGTGAAGTTTCCCTTAGACTGAACTGAATTGTGGGATCTGGAGGAGCAGCACAAACTTTGCACAGTTCTGCCAAAGTTTAATTATCCTCATTCACTCTGTTGGAATATTTTAAGTGTGAAATCACAGCCTATCAATCCAGCAGATATTTATCATCCTAAAACAGATAATTTCCAGCTCTTTGAGAATGAGTTTGTCTTTAAACATCTTTTCTCAGCAACCTCTGTCACTTCTGAAATTCTTTTGTCCCTGCATTACTCCTAGAGTGTTTGCGGAATGAATTCAGAAGTCAGTACAAGTGTAAACTAATGCAGTGCAAACTGTTCATATCTGTTTGGAAATTTGTCAAGTCTGCAAGAAAACATTCTCAAAGCCCACAGAGAAAGGCCTTCATCTCTGCAGAGCTACATCCTGCTTTAGTTAAAATAACTTAAGGCTGGAAGCTTTGACCTGATGGCTTGGCATTTCAGTTCTCAAGCAAAGACTCATGTGCACTGATCTGTGCATTTTACATCTTCCCTGGTCATTGGTAAGCTTCTTGAACTACACTTTTCCATTCTGATTAAGCTTGTATTTATTAAGTTCATAACTTCAGAAAGTAGGGCAAACTGTGGTGCAGTTTCAGAAAGACTTGGCCAACACTGCAGATGGGAAAAGGTTTGATACACTGAGTGAATAATTTAACTTGCTCTCCTCTCAGTGTCCTGGTCATGGCCAAGGAAGGTGCTGACACTGATGGCTGCACAGCAGCCCACATTGTCATGCAGCAGGAAGATGACATTTCCTGCCTGACACTTCTCACCCCCACATGCACCCTCTCATGTCCTGCACTCTTCCTTCCTTTCTCTTTTCTTAACAGGCATCAGAAAAACTAAGAGACAATTAGAATACTTAAATGCCTGTATTTTAATTGAATTATTCGATCTGATTTCCTTCAATTTTTCACCAAGGACGTTTTCCTAAGCAAAACAGTGGATTTGTCAAGGAGTTTTAGAGTCACGTATTAGCTGGCCTTGATCCCCTAGTCCCCAACTGAAGTAACCACACTGAAGAGTTCATAAATTAGTCACTAATGGCATCACTGAGAGTTGTGCTTCAGGAAGGCAATCACATTTTGGATTCCATATTTGGAAGAGAACAGAGACATCAGTTAGATTTGCCGTGTTATGAATGACAGACTGCCTGGAAAGGACACAGGAAAGAAATACAGGCTAAGAGGAAGAAATATTCCATAATTTTTAACAGTAAATTAATTTTGAAGTCTGTTAAAATAAAGTACTTATGAAGCTATCATTAATTTTAGATTCCACTCCTCTGTTTCTTACCTAATCAAAAATCTTCCCAAAAAAATTAAAAAAAAAAAAAAAAAATCCACAGCAAGGAAGATTTCTCCAGCATCCACAGCCCCATTAAATCTTTCAGCTCACATTCCCTTGAGTTCTATCAAACCACAAGCCACCCAAATATGTTGCTTTGATCCTTGGTGTACGTCATGATTGAACAACTAAATTCAGTAGTTTAAAATCTAGGTTTAAATGAAATAAGAAGAGTATTTGAGGTGTTGAACCTAGAACTTGCCATCTTCCTTCTTCAATTGTATAGAGAATATTTTACTTCTGCAATTTTTGATGAAAGCTTGCCACCTTAGACGAAGTTATTTAACACAGGAACAAACAAATATAGTGCATTTCTCTGGTAATGCCTTTTTTCTTTCTGGAAATGAGTAATTTAGGAGGAAGCAGTGTCACATTATCTCCCTGGTGACAGGCAAGCAAATATGAATCCCAACACTAGCACAGAGCCATAACAGCCTATCCAAGTACAGTGCCATACATCAGACCTATTAGGACACTCAGTTTCAAAACAAGAAATAACCATGGCACAAGAAGCATGTGGCTAAAGCAAAAACACTAGAAAACTGGTGTTGGAGCTAATCTGACAAACAGGCTAAAAATGTGCAGCTGACATTTTGCTAACCAACATTTGAGTCCTGGAAATAAATTTATCTGTGCACAACAGAGCAGAAGGGATACAAGACGAAGAAGAAAAAGATAGGTCAGCTGTCAGGAACAGCCATTTGCTTAAGCAGCTTAAAGAGAGTCCCATCAGAACAGAGAAGGTAGAGTGAAAACACATCATGGCCTGATAGAACCCCACAACACCCAGAGTAGACTTTGGGTAGATAATGTCATCTGTATGTGTGCACATTTACACATAAATGTGCAATCTTCCTCCTGTCTTCAGTTGTTACTCACTGTAAATGGCAGCTTTAGGAAAGTAACAGCAAAGACAAGAGGAACAAGTTAGAAATAAATTTTTATCATTTGCATTTTATAATTTTATTATTTCACAGTTTTCTTCCCTTGAGTTTCTTTTCCAAATCACTGTTTCTCAAAGCACTACTAACACTGAAAGCACTCTAGTCCATTCTAAGGATTTCACTCTTCTACCATTTCTTGCAAGAAGCTCTTGCTCTTGCAATGGCGCAGAAAGTTAGCTGTGTTCAACACCACAAACTCAGCTTCATCCACAAACCCAGACCACTGCTGTGACACACAGTGCCTCCTGGTCCGGGCTGTCAGTTTTCAATATCACTACAAAAGTCAATTACCTGGTAGAAAGCCACAGTATAGTTTGCTTCTAAAAGAACTTTAAAATACAAGCTTTCAGGTTTTGGTGTTTGCAAGCTGAGGCTTCCTGTCTTTCCTGTGAGTTATCTCTGCTCTGGAGGAAAGACAGGTTTAGTTCTGCCAAATTTTTTGTTCATGTCTACACAGTTCACAAGTTTAAGAACAGCATGTGGAAATATCTCCCTATATATGTGTGAAATTAATTGCTTTGCTAAATCCATCATACAATGGATTAATATTAATATTTGGATATATTAAAATGGATTAATATTTGTGTGTTAATTTTAAAAGTCAAGACAAGCAGTCTTAACAGAGATCCCCTTAGCAGTGCAAGAGAAAGTAGATTCCTATTTTTATGGCACTATTTAAATGCTAAGTACACTGCTGTTTCATAAAATAAAATGACAAGATCAAAATATGCAGCCAAGTTTACTTACAAGTAGAAAGAATCATGTCTGGTTATCCACTTAGATTAAAATGAGAATGCAAACATCTCCTCACCAGCTGCCTCAGTAAAACAGCCCAAACTGAGCTCTTTGCTCTGATAGGAAGCATGGTAAACCACAAATATTGCTTGACCACACCCACTTACCTTGTATTTAAATTAAGAAAACCTCAAACAGAGGAGGAGAAAAAAATGGCCTGCTTTTAGTATCGAACATTTTATAGAAAAAAAGTTATTAAACTGTTACTAGTATGTCTATCTCTTTAAAAAAAAAAAAGTTTAAAAGCCACAGCAGATGTAAATCACAGCATTTGGTTTTGTTCAGATGGTTTTGACCCCAACATTTGAAAAAATTCAGTTATAATAAAAATGGGAGGGAGGGCTGAAGTTGCTTAAGGATAAGTGAGCTCATCCAGAAGAAAGGAACGTACAGCATTTCAACTTGCCTTTGAAGACACCAGAAGAGTCAGCAACACAGCTGCCTCCAGAGGTAATTTTAATTCTAAAATTAGCCACCTAAAGCTACATTCAACTAAAAAAAATAATTTATCTAGAAACCAGGTGCCTCAGAGCTCCTGACATCCTAAGTATCAAGCCTAATACCAAGCAGGCAAAAATTATCTTCTGGTACTGGGAAGAGGCAGGTGAAAGGGTCAGATTCAAAGCACAGTCAGGGTGTGTTTTGTTATACAAATTATTGATAAATATTGAATTATTGCAAAGAAATAAGCTTAAGATTCATTGCAAGCAAATAATCTTCTAATTTTCCTAAGCTTCATTAGGGTTTTAAGGGAAACATTACCTTCACCATACTGCTCTCTGACTACTTGCAAAATAAACTTTTGGGGCAATCTCTTTGCTATTAGACATGGCACAACAGCACAAGTAACAACAGAAAATTAAAACATTTAATAGAGCTACTTAGAAGGTGACTACAGTGAAACAGGAGTACAAATACTCCTCATATGCACTATGCTAAAAAGTCAGTTTAACTGAAGTAGGCTTCAGTAAGACTGTGGAGACATTATCCTCCGACAGAGGGGACAGGGCATGCAACTTCCAAGGAGTGTTCAGGTGATGCTGAACATTTCATCATGGCCACATTAATTTAAATCTGTATTCATTCTAATATATATATATATATATATATATATATATATATACACAGAGAGAGAGAGAATGTATACACACCAACTGTATATATATATAGATATGTCCATATATGCATATATATACATGCACTACCATAATGCCATATTCATGTGAACAATTAGTTTGACTTACGATGTATTGACAGTAAATTATAGGCTACAAATTAGTTGGTTCCAAACAATAGTTAACATTCAGTTTATTTACACACACATGCATATGGTATGTTCTGTTATGAACAGAAAGGTTAAATCACTATATGTACAGACAACAAACACGATGAGAAACACAAGCCCTTCTTAAACACACTTGAGAATTTCTTTCATTTACAACCTCCTGTATAGAATTGTGTGTTTAAGTGAAGGAAGGACAAATTTGTGCTTGAACATTTCAAGACAACACCCCAACACATGTTATATAAATAAATGCAATCAATTTATATATATACAGTACATACAGCATATAAATTATTTTATAATTAGTCCAAAATATGGTACTATGGTTCAATGACAGCCAGTTGTGCTGAATCTTGGACTTATTTTTTATTAGTAACATGAAGAGTAAGCATGGGAGGTCTCTGATAAGCCAAGGTTACAATGACTCCAGGCATATCATGGCTCATGAGGCAGAGCTTTTAGAGTGTTATGCTAGACTGAGGGCTGTGCTGGTATCAACTTACTAGTGCAAATGCAAGAAGTACGTTTCATCTTCTTGATAAACGCCCATCAACCAAGAAAAAGAATGTTTCTGGAGAATCTCTGGAAACATTTCAGTGTCAATAAAAAGCCGTTTATAGATACCTTCCGTTTTTAAGCATGCAAATCACTACTAATGCCACTGCCCACATAAAGAGAAACCCAAAAACATGGACTGTATGTACATGAACCCAACCCACTAAATGCAAATGAGGTCCCTGGCCTCTGGCACATTTTCTCCCTCCATAAAGAGTTCAATTTTACAGCTCTGCAATGCTGAACTTTTCAGGGAAAATATAGAGATTGCTAATGATGCTGACGATCCCGTGCTCGTTTCCCAGCTTTGTGTAAAACTCTCCTAGATCTGGAGTGCATCAGATATTGCAGGTTCTCCACATTGTTCAGCAGCACCCAACAGCTTACAGGATCAAGCTTTTAGAAACTATGAAGCCACACATCTCTGGGAAGTGCCTTATTTCCTCTGCTTGTGCTGCTGTTGCCTTTTTTCAAAAAGCATCTTCACCCTCTGCAATATCAACGATTGCATGAAGCAGCTCTTCAAAAGTTGGGCGTTCCTCTGGTTTCTAAAAACAAAAAGCAAGCACAACTGTGATCGGAAATCAATAAAGTTGTGTTGATTTAGATAAATTACTGGTGATATCATCATTCTTTGACAAGGAATTTAGTACTTTATTAAGTATGAAATGTAAAAATAGTTCCTTGTCTGGATTTTGGGATGTGTCACCTAATCTCAGTAAGCAACACTCTTCCTTTATGCTTTGAAAAAGGCATAAATAGGTGTTGCTGGACTACACTCTTCACATAATGAATTGTTTTGCATAGTTCTACCTTTTTTATTTTTTTCCCAGTCCCACCCTTCCTCAATGGACAGCTCCAATCCTTCTTTATGTAAGTTGTTCATGCTCCTAAGAATTTTGGGTGTCATTCACTGATGCCTCTTTTATATCAACTTTATTTTCTGACCTCTGAAATAAGAAATGATTTAATTTTGTTACTAAATGCCTTCACATACTTAATCTGACGGTTCATTTATTTCATAGACATTTCTTTCAGGTTTTATCTTATCAGAGCTCTAGTTTAGCTGCAAACCAGGAGATCATCTTTGTCTTCAGAGTAAACACATGAGTAGCTGAGAGAACTGGATGCTCTCAGAATGCTGCTCTAGAGATCAACCTTTATTTCAATTTAAAGACAAAAAAATTAAAAAAAAAAAAAAAAAATATATATATATATATATAAATACATACCTCCTGCCAGCACATCATCATCATTTCATACATCTGCTTACAGGCCAGTTTGGGCCGATAGAGGCGATGTCCTTGGCTAACCATTGTTACCACTTCATAGTTGGAGCTTTTTTCAAAGGGCATTTTTCCTTCCGTATATACCTCCCACATTAAAACACCTGGGGAAGAAAAAAAAAGAAAATAACTAACTTCTTAAACATACATGTATATTTTGAGCCCTGGAGTCAGGCTTTCTGATAGATAGTTTGAAATCCATGTTCTTGACACTTTTGGCATGTGTCATCACTGAAAACATTTTATTCTAGTAACATGGATTTTAATGAATAGCAGAACTAAATGTGTCTGTGGAACTTTATCACTCATAAAACCATGGCAAATGATTTCTCTGAGCTTATTCTCAGATGTTTGAATCCTTCCCAATAACCAGAGCTTAACTGCTATTGATAAAACATAAAAAATACGCTTGCTTTCCATGATGAGTATCTTACCAAATGACCAGACATCTGACTTGCTGCTGAATCGACTGTAATTGAAGACTTCTGGAGGGCACCATTTCACAGGAAATTTAGCTCCTGAAGAACTTGTGTACTGGTCATCAAGGACATACCTAAATAAAAAAACACAACAAACCCCAGAAAAGACAGGCATTATATCCTTCTGTCAGCCTCCAAACCTGCAAATTTTAATTTAGATTTGGAATATTAGAAGCGCATATTGCCACCTAATGGCCACAGGCATTAGCATCACACGTTAAAAACAGCTTCCCTGGGGAACTACTACAGCTTCAGCCACAACTCTGTTCATTTTTCATATTACCCCAGAGTCCTTTCTTGTGATTTATTAGCTACACAACACAGGTCTAAGCCACCTGCAAGTTAAATGATTTTATTTTGAGAGAAAATGAGGGAAAAGCAGAAATTTCATGTTCTGTTTTTAATCAGCCAGTCTGAGTTCCAGTTGTCAGGGTACATAGAGGCTCAGCAACACAGAGATGTGGCAAAAGTCAAACCACGGTACTTTAACACCTTTCTTGGAAGAGCTGCTCCCACCACTGCCTCACCAACACAGCACCCACGCAGGTGCTAACAAGGGCAGGAAATTAACCCCCCTCCAGATCTCACCATCTCCCAGCCCTTCAGCTGGCACAACTCTGAACCATCTATCCCAAGACAATCCCAAACTCACTGAACAGACTCTAACATCTATTTACAAAAATGCAGATTAACTATTATCTCTGCAGCAGCTCTGCTTTCTGAAACACGAGCTCTGTCTTTTTTAAAATTAATAAGGAAATCAACACAGAACAAGCAAGCGTTAAAGGCACTAGAAAAGAAAAAGGCAAAACAAACCTCCCATCAAAGGCTGTTCCCTAGAGAGGTCAAAAAAGGTCATTTTTGTGTGCAATTTCGCTCAGTCTGTGTTGCCTTTGGGCTAAGTACAAGGGTTAGGTGAATTTTCCAAATCTCCATAAATACCTTTGCACACTCACGCATACCTTGTCATTCCAAAATCCGAGACTTTAACCACTCCTGAGTCGCTCACCAAGCAGTTCCTGGCAGCCTGTAAGGGGAATGGTTAGAGCTGGCTGAAAAACTTCGAGTCTCTTGAAGACAAATAACAGCAATCTAATCAGGTCTTTGTATTCACTGCTTAGCAAGTTAACCCATTTAGCAAGCTCAGTGGTGTATTCTCATTATAAAAAGTACATGCGCATCTCCTCTTGATAGCACCATTTTCACAACTATAGTTACTATACATTACGATACATTTCACAACTTTACACAAATATACAACTATATTGTGTAAGAGATCATCAAAAAAAATTCTCATCTTGAGTGATTAATGTGTGGTGAAATGGGACCAATGGTGTGGTGAAAATTGCACTTTTCCTCACAGAAAGGAGATAGGCTACTATATCCGCCCAATTGCTATTACTTATAAAAATTTCAGGGAGATTTTATTTCGCCTTTTTCTTAGATTATAAAGAGCCAACTTCATCCACTCAATTTTCTGCAAGAACAGAAGCAGCTGTAAACAAAAAAGGCCATTTCAAAAAGGTAGAGGTACATTCAAAAGTAAAAATTTCAAAGAGGAGTGTATTCCCTAATGGGGGGTTACCAGGTCTCTGTGGATAAAGCTGTTTCTCTCCAGGTACTCCATTCCCTCACATACATCTTGGCACATTGTAAGCAGAGTGTCTTTACTCAAAACTCCCCGCTTTTGTCTCAGGTAATTGAGAAGGCAGCCATGCTCCATGAACTCTGTCACGATGTAAATGGGTCTCTGTTGTGTGCACACACCATACAGCTGAACTAGTTTAGGATGTGTTAGCTTCCTGAAAAGATCGAGATCATGCTGTTATTACTTCCTCCACACAGTGCAAGCTCTCCAGCACACAAAATTGCAGAAATGCCACCTCCCCCAGCGTTTGTTTATAATCAGTATGCAGCATCACAGGCCCAGGACTGGAAATCGAAGCACCCAACTCACATCATTACTTTAGCTTCTTCAATGAAGTCCTCTTCATACATGGCACCTTCCCGAATTGCCTTGATGGCCACCTTGTACTGTGCCCTCCACTTCCCAAGGCGCACCACGCCAAACAGACCGCTCCCCAGCTCTCTCATGAATGTCAGTTCTGAGGGATTAATCTCCCATTTCTCTACAGAACAAAACAAATTAATGAACAGTGAAGGAACCTACTGAGCTGGTAGAGGAGAAGGAAGAGGAAAGGGAAACTGGACTAGTAGCAAATTAAGGAATTTAGGTAGAAAATGTCTGAGAATTAACTTGAAAACTGAACACTTCTATGCATCACAAAACAAACTTTTAGGTAGATGTGACCTTTAAGCAATTCCTGACTAATACAGGAGTCAAAATTCAAACTTTCCTGAGGCCAGTATATATTACATACTGATACTATCAGATTTGATTTCAACAAAATGTCACCATAGAAAGTTATGGAAACACATAGCAGTTGATCACATCACTATGCTTGAAAAATGGCTAACCCAAATTTGTGTTTTAAAAAGTAGCCCCTCAACAAAGATGAAAGGGTCAAGTTTGAGTCAGAAGTCTGGAGACAAACAAAGGAACCAAAGGCACAGCTCTCTTATAAAGCAGAGCTCAAGATATCCACGGCAGAAAGTATGGAGGAAAATGCCAAATTCCCCTGGAGCACCAGCAGCACATTCTGCCTCTCCTCACTACTGTCCCTGGCAGCACACCCACACCCTGGCACATCACCAGTCTGCATGCTGCTACTCTGTGCAAGGGTCTTGAAAGTACAGCTAGGACCAACCTAAGTTCACATAGCCTATCACAGCACAGAATCAGATCTTTTCAAAACTTTTAGAAAGTATTGCAGCACCTTAGCATACATAAAATCATTAGAAAATATATGTGTGGATGAACATAACAGGCAATCACCATAGCTGAATCCTGCCGTTGTTGGTGCTGTCATCTTCTTTGGGGTCACTGGGTAACGCAGCCTGGTAACGAGACCTGGGGTTCAATGATAATTCAAGAGACACAGTTTACTTCTGAAACAGCACCAGGCAGCAACTCAGCCTCTTGTTCACTGCAGACTCCCATTAAGCATATGTAGAAAAATTAGTTATAAATGAAAAGTGGGAGTATGCTTTTGGGCTGTATTTTCCAGAATGTCATCAGGAAGTGCTGGGTCATGTGAGTTTAATGTAAAGATCTGGAAACTATAGCTCATGAGTGAGATTTATGCAGACCAGACTTGGAAAAAAGAAGCATCTGTGCCTTGAAGCCAATTGCTATACTCTCCCCATTCCATCATACAGTGGGCAGAGACCAGCATCAGCCATCAGCAATGGATCTGAAGTGGTGTAGGGATTTTCTAAACAACGCATTACCATTCTCCTCAACTGTTTGCTGTAATGGAAGGTTAGATTATTGCAAGTGGCAGTGACCAGCAGGTATAAAGGTAAGGGCCTGGAGAGTGTTCTGGTGAAGTACCATGTCTATCCATTTACTGTGGGTTACAGGCAGCTGATAAAAGCACTATGTGGAGCTAAAGGAACAATTTTTCCTGACTTGATACAACTATTCTTTTGTAACTCTGGGCAATAACATTTTACACATTATAAATATTTATATATATACACACACACATACACACAAAACCTTTCAAATTACTGCCTATATGGAAATAATGTGAAACTGCAGTGTTTCATGGCTTCTCTAAAAGGAAGGATCCACAAACCCCCCAAAATTTCATTAGAACAATAAAATGTCTCAAAATCCTTTTCAAATCAACCTTAAGTGACAGAAAGAATCCAATCCATCTACCTGCTGCGTTATGGCTGTGATATTCAATTATTTCTGGAATGGAGTTAAAGAGATGTTTCTCTGCGAGGTAGTACTGTTTTGGAGATGTCACTGTTTCTTTTATATGGTAGTGTCTTATTCCTGATGAACCTTCCCTGGAAAAATAATAACAACAATAAAAATTAGTAATAAAATCATGTCATTTGTTGTGAATTTTTTAAGAGGAGCACATTGACAAGGAAAAGTAAACTGAAAGGGCCAGTACAGCTGCCCAGTACCACATACTTTGGGAACAGTTTGAATATCAAACATTCTAAGCACTGGCAACTTGCCTTCATCTCATTGCTCAAACCAAGTTGAAGATTAACCCAGAAAAGGTTAATTTTCAGCCCAGTCCAGCTCACACATGCAGACACAAACACAGGCTGGCAGTAGAGAAGAGACCAAATGGGGTGGGAGAGCAAAACCTTCTCCTTTGGGTGGGGGTTAAGGTCTACACTGGATTAAACCAAGTGGGACATAACCATGGAGTTGAGAAGTTAATTTTAATCACCCATCTTTTGTACCACAGCAGCCCTTGTTTCCTTATTGAGTCTTCTCCTGGTTTTCCCCCAGCCAATGAATTTGGATACAGACACAACTGGATTCAGATGAGACAAGGTGTGCAGAGAAGCCATAGAAACTCACCCTCCAAATTTTGTATAAAGGGAAACAGTATACAGGCCAGGCTGACTGGAGTCTCTCACCACAAAACCACCTTCTTTATCCTAAAACACAAACATAGTGACAGTTTTGTGCAACTTGCTTTAAGCTACATGACTCTCACTTGGTTCCGGGATACGCGCTTGCCAAAATCAGCCTTTGCTTTTAACAAAAGCAGCTATGTACAGTGAATTTCACAGTTGACACTGAAAGGTAGATGTGCTCACCTCATTTCTGAGGAGCTGCTCTGCCTTGCTCCTGTTCAGGTTTCGGCTGTACCACCTGCAAAACAACATCAGTAAATAAATCTTCCCCAGGGTGCATGATTTAAGCAAAGTATTAAATGCTAAAGACTAAATATGCTAAAGACTAAAATGCTTTAAGCAAAGTATTATGAAGCTAAAGACTAAATAATTTTATGATAAAAGAAGACCAAGAATTGAACCTTTGATAACAAAAATCAGTCTCTAATAATACACTGTGCAGTTATCCCATAAAAAAGCCCTGAAACAAATCCACAGAGATCCCACAAAAGCCCACAAAACTCAGGGAACTGATGTAAGGTTTTGGAAAAAAAACTTGTCAAACATGTCCAGGCTGATGGCAGTAGTTGCTGTGAAGAGCAGCCCAAGGGGAAGCCTGGTAGCCCTGGGGAAGCAGCTGTCTGCACACCGGTCAAACCACTCGTGGAGCTGGTTGTCAGACTGTTCTGTCATTTAGTATTTCCATATTTCTGGGCTCCCATGGAGAACCCACCTAGCAAAGGGGAGGCTGAAACTAAGAATTAAGTGTCATGGCTACACATCTCTCAGCTCTGTGCTGCATAGGCAAGTTAAAGCAGCTACAGAAGCACTGGA
Organism: Certhia americana; assembly: GCA_018697195.1. Classification (NCBI taxonomy): domain Eukaryota; kingdom Metazoa; phylum Chordata; class Aves; order Passeriformes; family Certhiidae; genus Certhia; species Certhia americana. The sequence goes on along the minus strand of CM031860.1, from coordinate 40,637,346 downwards.
ATGTCAGCCAGTCACAGAGAATAATAAAAAAAGAAAAACCAGGCAGTTTGCAAATGGTGTGGTGCAGTTGTTTTGAACTGTGCTGTTATTTCAGTAACTTAGCAGGGAAGTGGCACAGCAGCCTTTAATCAGATTCTGCCTGTTCTGGAGATAGTGGTTTCTTGCAGTTGGTACATGACCTGCAGTAATGCTCCCTGGACTGCACAGAGACTCAGAATTTCAGCCCCAAGGTGGTAAAAGCACAAAGTGGTTGGACCAGATAAGGCAGTCCAGTTCCTTCCTTCCCCTTCTGCCAGCCCTGCAGCTCAGTCTGGAGCTGAGCTCTTAGCAAGAGTTTCAAAGATGAGAAAGCAACCAAGAATTCCCTCTAGTCAAGCTAAGGGCAAAATCCCCGATGAAATTCTGCCTTCTATCAAAACACAGCAAGTAGGAGCCATAAGTAGCCATAAGTAGCTGAGAGTAAAGTTTTGGAGCTACTAACTTAGCTTTGAAAAGTGGTTTTATTTATTATTTTCTAACAGCACCATTTTATATAAAAGTCATGAAGCATGTCCTAAATTCTCAGGCACAACAGTTTATCCTATAGTGATGCTTGAGTATCAAGAAGAGGTTTGGAGACAACCATGTTAAATTTTACCCTGATGTTCTTAAATAAGTACTCCCTAATTTAACATCAACTGGAAAAAGCATTAAAAAAGAAAAGCTAGACATTTATAGCTGTTAAGTTACATGCATACACTGAAATCCGAAATGCATCGAATTTCCTATTTTCTTGAAAACTAGAGATTCCAAAATATCCAATCTTTATATTTATTTGGAGTGAGTTCCACTGTTTCCTCCTCTACTGTTTACTGTTACAAACTTCGGATAGACATGTCAGTTTACTATTAAAACAACATTCGGAGCACTAGAAATGGGTAAATTTCCTTGAAAATTCTCTGATAGACAAAGGGAAACTAAGAGGGGTTTTTTTTGCTTTTACTGTGATAATTTAAATGCTACATGCCTGATGGCTGTCTCACTAACTTGACCCTTACATTATAAATCCCAACATAATCAATGAGAAGAATCTGAAAAAATACATGCCTATTTCAGTTGTTTAACCTCTAGGTGCTACCATATGTGAACAGTTGCTTTCAAAATGCTAATGCATTCTTGAAGCATAGGTTTCCTTTTATGATAATCCAGATTTCAATTCAAGCATTCACTTACTCATATTGATCAAGGTTGTTCGACTTCTTTCCTGTAACATAGTTGCTTGGAATATATCCCTGTTTTCTAAAAAAAATATAGAATATATCATCTGAGTGAAAATATGTAAAATTGCATGCCTAGAAGACAGTTGTTTCATTCTGCTAATTACCAGAGGTCTCTCAATGTGATTTATTAATTACTGACCCAAACACTCTACTACTGATTATTCAGAAATTAATTTTCCGCATCAGCCCTTCCACGTCAACTTTCAGCACCCCTAGAAAAGTGTCATGGGCAGCAGAAGTGTCCAAGAAAACCAGCAGAAGGGGTAAAGAAGAGTGAGTAACCCTCTACTGCTCTGTCACTCTTCTGCACTCAGAAGTCTCAGTCAGTCATGGGAGATATGTTTGGAGCCTGACACAGCCTGATAACTCACAATTACCCAAAACATATGGCAACAGGAACCTGATAAATATTGAAATATGAAAACTTTCATCTTTGAAACCACAGGGAAAATTCTAATACAAGGAATGTGAAGTTGTAGTCATTACAGCACCTCACTGCAATTCTCTCTTAACTTATTCAAAGATTGTCCCTAATGATCCAGCTATTAAATAAAATGATGATTATTCAAGTCTAGAAGTCAGAGCCTGCTGAGCAAAATGTTAACCATATTGCTCCCTAATGAGATGTTCCCCAGGGAAATGGGAATACTTTACCAGTCTGGTGAGGTTTTAAAGGATGGCTGGTGCTTTAATTGGAGAACTATAAAATTGGAAAGTAAATATAATTGGAAAGGCTTCCAGTTCTGCAACTGTCTTTGCACTTGGGTGCCACAACAGATAGATCTATCAAGTACTGCACTTTGAAAAATTGGTTTCTGCCTGGATGGTTTCTACATGGATGAGATTTCAGAGCCTGGGCCTAATGTAGGGTCTAATGCAGTTATTTGTTGACACATGGTCAATATAAAGTTCTACAATATGAAAACAGACTTAGGAACTTCATAACAAAAAATAAGGAACTAATTTATACCCGTATTTGTCTCTTGCCTTCCACCAATGAATGTCATTCTTCTCAATCACTGTATATTCTGCACCTTTCTCTAATCTTAAATCATGGTGTTCTGTAGGTTCAAAGTCATACATTGCTACCACTATCTCCTCCTCTTCATTCCCATTTTCTTCAACTGGAGGAACAGGTGGTGGAGGCCTTCGCTGAAAACAACACAACACTATTAAATTACCATCCCACGCTGCTCCCACTTTCTACCCCATTCACTATCACACCAGTGCATCCTGGAGGCAAAAGCTGGGCTAGTCCTGTGGTAGCCTGGGGGCCAGCTGGGCTCTGTGGCAGCAAACCACACTGGGGCCATCCATAGGGCTGGTTTGTGCTGCTGCCCTGCAGCTGCCAGTAAAGAGCAAAGCTGGCTGGCATTTGCTTTTTGCCCACATCTTCCACCAGCAGTACAGATACAGCTAATAGATCCAGCTAAATTTCAGTGGGATTTTTTTCATCCTGTGACAGAGCATGATGCCCATTGATGTATACACAAATAGACTTTGGCTCCAGGATACAGCAAGTATTTTGAGAAATGCAAGCACTTTTTCAAAATGCAGTAATCATCTATTCAATATTTTAAAGATTCTACCTACCGCACTTTTTTCTGGCATTGAAGAGGACAACCTCATTACATCTAGAAACAAAGCACAGGAGAGCATTTATGCCTATTCATTTAGCTATAATTTTTTAACTATATAAAAGGTTTAGATTTCAGATAAGGCTTGCATATCCTAACAAGCCTTCAGTATGGCTTAGAAATTCAGAAAGCAGACAATTTCAGTTAAGCTATAGGAAAAGTTATTAAGTATTCTTGTAAAACCATCCTAAATCAGCCAGACAGCAGGTTACATTGACCACAGATTTGGCAACATCTATGCCACACCAGAGGATGCCACAGAGAGCCCTGAACCAGCCCTCAGATGCAGAAATTTATGAGAAATAAAAAAGGGATAGAAATAAAAAAGGCATAAGAAAATGATGCACTGTTCTTGTCACCATGACAATCTAAAAGTTTGTTAGTATTAACATCTGCCCTTTTTAAAAAAATAAGCCTCTGACCATTGCTTTGCTAAGTAATGCATAACAGTTGTATTTATTCTCTTATTATATCTCTCAGATCCAAAATAGTTCTGAATTGCTTTTTTTAATGCATTTAAAAGGTTGAGCTATAGGTCATGCTTTTCATTTTGCTGAATCAGATCAGCCATGGGCCACTGTTCATTCTGCAAGTCTTATAATGCAACTAAATCCCCAGGTCCCCCGACTGCCTGTGCAAACACAAGAAATCATTGGGTGCCACAGATTTAACTGGGAGATAAGCAATGGCTCAATTTCTTTCCCTACTATGGAATTTTCCCTAAATCAAGGACTGAATAATTACAAGACCCTTTGTTGGACAGTATTGCAGTGCCACAGCAGTGTAGGCTACAGCATCCACTGTTGAATCAGCAGAACCTGCTATCTGGATGCTGGAAGATGAGGTGCTTGCAGAAGTCACAGCTCATCCAGGTTCAGCATAAGGACATTTACAGACCTCTGAGGAAATTCAGTCCAATGTCTGTAAATACATTAAACCTTCTTGTATCATTTTTAGCTTGGTGTAGCAACACTGAATGCAATGCAGTTATTATTCTTTCACGTGGATAGGCAGAGGTTTAAATAAATAACTGAAGAGCTGACAAGATCTGTAGCTGAATCTTTTTCACCATTGGGTTAAACACTTGGTCAAAAAAGTTTCAAATGGGAGAAAAAACCCAAATGAAATTCAGCAACTTCAAGAATTCCTTTCAGATTTCTCTAAAGTTTTTTTTTTTTTAAAGGATATTTTGATGGCTTTTCTATTTTTTACAGAATACTTAGTAATTATTTTTTACTTCCTTTAAGCACAGTATCAATGATTGACTCTGCACTATAAACTTGCCTAATACCCAGGGTATTCAGGTATGATGACGGAATCATATAAAAAAACTCAGATATATATGCCAGAAAAATTTAAAAAGAAAACATATGCACTTACTGTTTTCAAAAAGACTATATTTTTCACAGCCAGGTGCTAATTTTTCTGTCTGTCTGCAGCATTGATAAATTCCCTCTGTCCAGAATTTAGGATGATATTTTACCATTATATTGCTGTTGTTCTTTATTTCTACACAAAGAAAAAGGGCATATATTGAAAGATACAAAAAAGAAGTCTGCAAGAGGATAATTTTTAATACATATTACAGTATCTTTGACATGAGGCATAGTCTTTGCTTGCACTTACTTTAGCACAGCTTCTCTTTTTGCAAGTTTACATAGAGGTAATACAACAATCACAGAGGATATATTTAGGGCAATAACTTTATTCCAGAAGGATGTGCCATACGTCTGCCCCCCCACCCAGTCCTAGCAGGGGTTTGGTGCATCAGTGAAAGGAGACCCTGCACCACTGGAATCAGTCAGGCAGCTGAGTAGGCCTTGGGAGCTCTGCCTCCTCCTTTATTACTGTTGCAAGTGACTCAAATTCATTTACAAACAGTGTTCTGGAGGGAAAGACAGCTAATATTTTTCTCTATTCTGTGGCACAATTCATCATTTTGGCCTGGAAGGCTCTTTACCCCATGCAATGGGCTTGCTGAGTTTCAGAGGTCACTCCTTGCCCTCTGATCCCCAGCTCAGAATTCATTTCTTAGTACTTTACAGACCACCTGTAATTAATGTGAGCATCTGAGGGTGAGAGAGAGCATTAAGAGGCTAATTTAAAAAAAAACCTTCACTCACTGTGAAAGCAACTATCTGATCACATCTCAGCAGAGATAGCATCCTATCATTTTGCATCAGCTTAAGGCCCACAATGTTGTCTAGCTACATCCAAACAAAAATTTTCTGTGATGCCATCAGCTAGCTTAAATAAACCTTTTAACTTATTGTGCAAAATCAGAGTCAAATTCTGATTGCAGCTGCATGTCACAAAATCAAACTAGATTTTGTTTTGGAAAGAGCACTTGTCGAACATGTCCAGGTTGATGGCAGTAGTTGCTGTGAAGAGCAGCCCAAGGGGAAGGCTGGCAGCCCTGGGGAAGCAGCTGCCTGAACACCGGTCAAACCACCCAGGGAGCTGGCCATGAAGTCTGAGTATTTGAGGCTCTCAGTACCTGTTACCACACCGTGTGTGCAAATAGTGAGCTGGCCCAATAAAAAAATGAAATTTGGTAGATATAAGCAGCAGAATCCATTTTGTTTTTGTAATTTGCTGTGGGTTGATGTTAGCCAGCAGCATGCACGCATTCACCCACTCCCACAACCCAGTGGGATGGGGGAAGGAATAGAAAGAACAAGATATAAAAACTTCTGGCTTGAGATAGACAGTTTAATAACCACAAGAGAGAAAAGAAATGAGAAGTAACGTAAAGTAAATCACTCACCATCTCCCACAAGCAGACCAATGCCCAGCCAGCCCCTGTGCAGCAGGCAATAGGGAAGGAAAAAACCCTAATCCCTGTCTCCCTCTTACCCCATTTTTATTGCTGAGCACAACTTCCTATGGCCTGGAATATCCCTTTGCTCAGTCCAGGCCAGCTGTCCTGGCTGTGTCACCTCCCAGCCACTTGTCCACCCCCAATCTACTCCCTGTGGGGGCAGAGGAGGAAAAAGACTCCACACTCCTCCACACTGTGCAAGCACTGCTCAGCAGCAACTACAGCACTGGTATGCTTTTAACACTGTTTTGGTCACAAATCCAAAACACAGCACCAAGTTAGCTCCAATCCATGCAGACAGCTCAAGCAAATGTATCTATGTTAGAGTTTATGTATAAGCAAATCCCATTACCTTCTTTCAGATTCCTCACCCACTGATCCCGACTTTGTGCACTTGGTGCAAAAATATAAAGCGTATTAGCATCATATACAACCTGGAAGGGAGAAAAGAAATAATGAAAACATATTCACCTCATAACGTTCATTCATTTCTTCCTAAAGAAGCAGAGGAAACAGAACAAATTACTGTTATATTTGACACAATTACTGTATTCAGGCACAAAATGCAGAAACTGGGAAAGCTTATTAAGGTTCATTATTCAGATATTATGTTTTCAGGAGAATTAGGAAGAATTTTGTAATGGTATATTATCTTTTCAGCATTTCTTAAAATGCTTGCTTCACACTTGGCTGTGTTTTCTTCACTGTGTTTTTTTCTAAAAAAAGTATAATTTAATGAAAAAATGCTACTTTGTAATCAGACATTCTCCCATCTGATTCAGTATTGCTCTGCAGTGACTCTTTTTTATTTCTCCCCGGCTTGTATTGGCAGAAAATGAGCACTGTTCTGGGAAGAATGGATCAGTCACTGCTGCCCCTCTCCAGCAGTGGAATTCCTCCTCACTCCAACCTCCCTCTACAGCAAGGAGGAAACATCCAATCCCCATGTTTTTCTTTTTCCCCTCTAAGCACTTTGTTTTCTGTTTGTTTCCACTCAATTCACAACGAAAAAGGAAAAAACAATTGTAACAAGTTTTATTTTGATTTTTTTATTCCCATATAATTTCATGGTAATTAGAATTAATTTTATGTGAAAGACTGCAGATGGGGAAATTGAGCTGTCAGCTCACTAGTTCCAACAGAAGACCAGGGCACGGCAGTTTCCAGTCAAAATTCAAGCTGAGAGGGTGAAGAAAAGAAAAAGACCAAGTGTACATGGCACAACTCCCAAGCGAAGGGACTGCAAGGGCAGCAGAGCTTGCAGGGGCTGTGTTTTAATCATTGATCCTGAACTACCTCCCACGAGCCCAAAAGAGACAGAGAATGGGCTTGTTATTTGGAATTGACAGTAATTTTAAGGGCAGTTATGCCCAAATAACTGGTGTTGTTGAAAAGAGCACTGTAATTTATGCATTTTGTATTAAAAAGACATACCTGAAAAGGGTACTTATTTTGACATGGAATAATACCATCACTTTTTACAACTTCCACACATTTAATCCTTGAAATATCCACACAATCTTTTTTTTTATTTTTTTTTTAAAAAAAAAAAAAAAAAAAAAAAACATTTGTACAAAGATAACAAATTTATCTAATTATCTTCTTTTTTTTTTTTTCAGCAGACATCTTGATTTCTTTCCCACTTAAAATAGTGATTTCACTTTATGTGACTTTAACTGCAGAAGTTGTCTGAAAACTGAGGGTATAAACATCTGCATTTGTGAAAATGCACTGAGTACACTAAATTTACTTAGTGAAAAGCACCAATTCTTTACACAGAAGGTTTCCAATCAGATGTAATCATAGGTTTAATTTAGCGTTCTTTGCAAAAAATTACTTGAGAAAAAAGAAGTGCTTCACCCTTGCTGAGTTTAAATTATGATTAAAACCAGTATCATCTCATCTGCTCCCTGGTTCTGTTGCTGAAGTGCTCCCACCAGTTGGAGGCTTCTGTTGTGTTTTACTAAGATTCCAGAGAAATTTGGATGCTACACAGCCAACACACATCCTTGATGAGACAGAAAGCAGAAGATACGCATGTAACCCTGAACCAAAGTGGGGTCTCTATTGAAGAGACTTCTTTGTACAAGGCTAGCAGAAGCCCAGAGTAGCAAAGTCAAAAGCACAGATTAAATCTGAGAAGTTTTAGTCACCTACACTGATAATTATGAGCATTTTAAATAAGGCACTGGTGTTCAGTGGGTGCTGCACAGTGCATGGAATGACAGTGTAGTTCAACACTTTGGAGAGGCAGCCCCTTGGAAGAACAGTTGATAATGAGAGGCAGGTGTACTAGGCTTTAGTTTACACTGGAATCCACAGAAAGACTGCATAGTGCCACCTCTCACTTTTGGGAGAACCAAATCTCTAATAGCAGAGGAAGTTTCTAGTGGAATCTGGAACAAAACCAAAGTAGTAGCAGCTCATGGCTGATATTGAATTAATATACATCTAAAAAATTGATTTGCCAAGCACATCCAGAACATCCAGTCCAGAGTGCATCTTATAAAAGACTGACACTGTTCACACAATGTGGAAATAATTAGCAATTACTGAATTATTTGAGATATGCCAATCCTTACTGAGCTCCACTCTTGGGGATGGAAATTTTAGCCCAAATAGCAGAAGTCTGGTACAATCAAAAGCAAATGAAAACACACTCTTGTAAACAGAAGCAAAGAACAATCAAATACAGCAGTGATGATTCCATCACCCTAGAATCACTATAGTTAATTACCCATGAAGTTTCATCAGCACTTAAAATACATTTAGCACTCTGAGTCTTATGTAGATTAGTGCAGAGAAAACATGCATGAAGAATTCATGTGCATCATGGTCAGCATCAGGAAGAATGACAAGGGATAAGTTCAAATAAAGCTGCAATTGTTATTTGTTACCAGAAAAAAAACACATGCAAGAAAGGTGGTTTTTTTAAGGGGAATGTATGGGGGAATTAGGCACTTTAACCACTACAAAGAAAAAAAACCGTAAAATCAGAAACATTACCATGAGATGTACTACAAAGATTTATCAAGTAACGCTGAAAAATAATTCTGTACCAACTAGGCAACCCTAATTTTTTTTACCAAAAAAGTGATTTTAAGTTTTCTGGTTATTTTATGATGGTCCCTTCCAAACTCAGGATATTCTATGGTATCCCCTTACTTGAACAGTGATTTCCAAAAGTAAAATATACATTTATGCAACAGCTAAAAGTTGTTAGTGAAATCTACACCACTTGGCAGAGCAGGCAGTACTGCCTCTCCCTCTTCTTGTCACTGTGTGGCTGACCTGGCAGTTTCACGGCTGTCAGATTAGCCAAGGCAGAACAGGAGGTTCCAAAAGAGATCAGCCTTTTCATGAACCCCAGAAGTTAACACTCCACATAACTGTGATGAAGACACCTCTCCAGACATCTTTCTTGCACAACACCTGAAGAAGAAGAAACACTTACCACTTCCATACCTTATCTATCCTGCTTTTTGTGTCCAGAAGGATACTCCTACTGCTTGAATCCCACCTGCTAGTTAAGTGAGGTTGCAAGACAGACAGACAACACACATTGGAGGGGGTTTTTGTATCGAGAATGACAGAAGTCCTTTAGAGGAACACACTATTATTTTATCTGAATCACCCTCCTCCTGGGCTCAGAGATTTTCCTGCCAATTCTGGTATTCAGTGAGTGCTCACTCAGAGGACACTGACAGGAGGAGAAAGGACAGGAATCCAACTAGATAACCACCTAACACTTGGGGGTGAAAACATGTACAGCACATCATTCTAGTAATTGTATTTCTTAAGTCATACCTTTATATGCTTTCATGATTTAGGGTGGTTCAGGTTGCTTCATCACAAGCTGCTAAACTAAGCTAACACAAAGCAGAGCCACCTTACAAGTCAATCCACTTTATTAAACCTAATGTCAGAGAAGGTTCTTCTTGTTTTGCATATTTTATAGATTAAAAAACCCCCTGCATATTAAAAATTAAAAAACAAACCTACTGCTCAAGACATTTTCAGATCACATCAGAAGCAACAGTCATTAATGCCAAATGTGCAGCTCTGTTTTAGGTGACCATTACTCATTAATAAACTATGGTGCACAGAAGCAGGAAAGAATGACTCAAGAAAAATGCGAAAGAGACCATTTCAATTCCTCTCTCCTCCCTACTTAAATGATTTCCCTTTGTAATAATAGTAGATCTTGCATACCATAACTGTGTTGTATTCATTCTACAGGCAAATGGGTTCTCTGGGCTCTACACCCAGCCACACAGCAGACATGAAATGCAGAATCAAGGCAGAGCTCAAGCCCTGAAGCAGTTGGGAAGTAGAGATGTGGGCATGAGCCAGCCCTGAGAAATTCAACCACAACCACTCTTTACAACAAGTGACCTCTGCTGCAAAGTGACAAAATTAGCAAAATGGTTAATCAGGCCATGCCAAAGTGTAGGAAGCAGAGGCACATTTTTTAAGTTTTTTTTTTTTTTAGGTGGAAGATAAAATGAAAAATGTTAGATTCATTGCAGAAGTACAAGTATTTTAGCAAAACATTCATGCATGCTCTCTGAATGGGATACAAGTATTCACAGAGGATTTGGAAAAATCACAGTTCAGTGAAACAAATGGACCTATCAAACCTGGTCTGCTCCTTTACTAAAGATAGATACATGCCTCTAGAGGGAGGCCTATAGAAGCAAATATGGTTAGAAGAGAAATCAAGGTATAAAAATACCAAATCCCAATAGGGAAAACAAATAGGTAAATATGTGCTTCAAAGTCACACTAAAGGTTGGGGTTTTGGTGTGGGCTTTCTTTTTTAATGTTGCTGAAAATTGCTGAAAAAAAAATTTTAATTGCTGAAAAAAAAAGGGAAGTGACTATATAGAAACTATTATACAAAGCTTTTCAAAATTCCATATATATTTCATATTTACCTATGTTTCAAAATATTGATTTACAGTTTTAGAAGTCCTGCTCCTTGCTCACAATGGGTATGGCCAAGTCTTGTTTCCATACAATACAAAAAGCATAAGCTATTCTTCTTTATTTTAGCACATTAAACAGTAATATGAAGAAGTCATAACACTAGACCTATGTTGTCAGATACGGAACAAATATAGGATTACACAATTCCTTTAAAAAAATAATCTTAGAATACAGTAAGAAAAAAAATACCCAAGTTTAGATAAGCATACAATCAAACAGCTGATCCTCTGTACATTTGGAATTACTCCTCTGCTAAATACAGAAGTTTTGCAGCTTCAGAAGCCCATATCCTCGCTATCAGATGAAAATATTTCCTCAGTGCATCTCCTCTTTGCTGATGAACATATTGCAGTGCTTACCCTCCCAGGAGTGTGTGTGTATGTGGGGGTGTTGAACAATACAAAGGACATTAGATTTGGGAAAAGAATGCCTCCATGAAAACACGCATAACTCAGCCCAGCTGGCAAGAAATACCTACATTTTGTCTCCCTATACTGTCTCTTTCTCTCTTTCCTTGTTGTTCGTATTATTTCTTTCTTCCATGCTTACCCCCATGTAGGAAATCCTGAGGTCATCAGCATGTGACCCATGAAGCTTGTGTCCTCACAAGTGCAGCACATCACAGCACTACTTTTATCTCCTTTCAAGGAGTGGCTCTTCAACTTTGCAAAACCAAGAAAAGCCTTGCTAAGCCAACTGCCTAGAGACAGCTGCTCTGATAGAATATGCTCCAGAGCCAAATGTATAGGTATTTTAATTTTCGGGTTCTTTGCAGGGCTTTGAGGTTTTTGGGTTTTATTTCTTTTAACAGTATTGCCATTTATTAAAAACAAGCACTGACTGGATAGTTCTGCAGTTCTCTCTTGAGGCAAGCAATTACAGATGATGGAAATATAATTACTGTAGCTAGGTGTTAGGTGGCCACACTTTCCATTCCTATCTTTTCCAGTGTGTCAAATACATTGAAGAATGCCCTTCACCTTTTTTTTTTTTTTAATTATTAAGAAAAGCTAATACCAAGTATTTTTATTTACCTTTTGACAATGTCTAGAATTGATATGAGAAGAAAAAGGTGATTCCTAGTCTGACCTGACTCAATCTCTGACTGCTAGGAAGAATTTAAAAGGCAAAAAAATACAAACATAATTGAGAAGAAGAAAGTTTTAAACCCTGTCTTGAAATTAAGAAACTGAGAATCTGTTACCATGGCCAGGCTGCTCTCCAGATGTCAATGACCATCACTGGAGAGACTGAAAAGCATAAGAATTAATTCTCTGTCATAGCACTGATGCAACTTCCTAACCATGACTACAGTGCATTATCTTTAACTTACTTCTGCAATGGAGAGGAAGTCAGTCAAACGTGTACTACTGCAATTATGATACATTGCTGCAAGCTCATAAAAGAAAAGGACACATAATAAAATCAGCTATGTCTCCATCCATATCAGGCCTTAAATAACCTACAACCCTTCAGCTATCAAAATCATTGCCATACATCTTCAGGTTCTTTCAGACAAGTATTCTCTTCTTGTTTGGTTTTTTTTTTTTTTTTGTGGGTACACACACAGAGCTCTCAGTCTGGCCAGCCCAGCTGTAGCATTTCTGCAGTGTTCTCTCCCTGCTCAGGACCACCTTCTGGCTGCTGGTGAGTGACACCTTGCACTCAGCTCTAACTCAGCCTCCATGCAGTCTGAGCACTAGACTCGGAGAACCTGAGCCACACAGAGAGGAGAGCCCAAGTCCACAGGCATCACAGGCAAGCCCAAAACAAGACCCAAGAGGTCACTCAGCCAAGGCACCAGCTGCTTTAGCTACTTGCTCAAGGTTCAGATGATGGACTCAACAACTATAGAGCTGAGAGGGCTTTTTTTTTGTCTTTTGAGATTCCAGTACATCTCTCTGCTTTAAACAATTGCTTTTCCACTTACCAACACTTCAACACTGGCTCATCCTTCCTGCTCCTCCTGCCCTGAACCTCACAGGCAGACCCACATCCTCCTTGAACTTACTGCCACAAACCAGATGCAGCACTGCAGCCAATGGCCAATTAGGATTTGGATTCAAGTTTTTTCATCCTAATGCAACATTTTCCTTTTGCACAGCAACAAGGTATCATTGATCCCTATCCAGTTTATGATTCACCCTCCTGTAATCCAGATACTGCTGGAGAAAGGACACTTGGCTACTTATTGCCCTCCTGTAGCTGAACATTTGAGCATTTCTGCCTTTTTTACATGTCCACACTGAATTGCATTCTACAAAATAATTTTTTTTAAAAAGCATACAATTAAACCCACCATGCACCTAAATCTATCTAAATATACCACATGGATTTTTAGACTTGTTTTTTAAAATACTTGCAGCGCCTTCAAGTTTTATTTCACCTGAGAATTTAACAAGCTTCTATTCCAACAATAGTATCAGGAGTGAAAATGTTAAAATGCAGAATAGGACATTCCATTCAAGACAGACTCTCAATCTGAAAATAAGCCACCAATGCCTATTCAACACAGTACCAGCTTCCCATGTGCTCTGCAATTTACAAGATTTACAAGAAGTTTATACAGGTAATTTCTAATGCTGATATATGAAAATGTGGCATTCAGCAGCGTCAAAAAACCCTTACTGGGACGAAAACACAGGATATCTGCTGCTCTCTGCTATCTGCAAGACTTGTTACCCCAGAGCAGACAGAACATACATAAACCTGAGATTATTATGGTTTGTTTCTTTATTTTGTTTTGTTTCTTTGTTGGCTGATGTGCAATTTCTGCATCTTCCAGGTACCTTCAACAAGCCTGGGTTTTCTTGCATTTTTGTCTAAATTATATCCATAGATTAAAGTTTCTCAGTTTCTCTTCCGCACACTTTTAAAAAATTTAGGCCTTGTCTAGCCTTCTCTCATCTATTTTCCAGTTCTTCCTTCTTAACACCTTTAAGACTCATCCACTCCTGTCTAGTCATAAGGTAAATATTCTCATCCATGCCTTTTCTGTATCTCAACAACTACTACCTATGCTTCTCAACTTCATCTACATCTCATTTGTTCCACCTCAAAAATCAAAATTCCAGTAGAAAGATAACTACTACAGACTCCCATTGTATAGCTGACTTTTCTTTCAGCAGATGTTATAGAAAACAGGGAATCATTACTACAACATAATCAAGTTTTTTTTACAACTTAGGTTTCTTTATGAATTGCCCTTTGCAAGTAAGTGAGCATTCACATGCATTCGTTAAGCTGCTTCCATTCACATGAATAGCTTTACGTTATGTCTCAAACTTGCACAGTTTTCACTCACAAGTATTTTAAGAAAGCTCTATGACTATGACCTGTGCCTTGGAAGGAAAAAATGCTCTGTAAACCTACTTGTTTCAGAAGCTATTTATCTCACATTAAAAAACAAGAGTAATCAGTGAAGTGATCAGAAGCATTTGTAATAGTGAATTGTGCTTTCATTTATATAAAATAATTAAATCGCTTATGCAATGACTAAGGAAATCCCATAAATCTGGATAATTATTTTAAAAATAAAAAAGGATAAGTATTATGGAAATAAACAACAGTAGAATGAATTAATCTTCTGTTAAAAAAGAAAAGTAAGAAGCATAGCTTTTTGTAACTCCGTAATGTTGTTATGCTTCAAATGAAGTGTTTGCACAATATTAGTGTCGCAATGAAGCTACACAATTTTACCCTGAAACCTACAGCTTCAGAGTGGGCCCCAGAGCTTTTATTTTTCCTTCCTTAAAATATCACCACTGTAATTTCAGTAGCTTCTGTCTCCTCTGTATTCAAATTACAAGAACCAAACACAAACCCTTATTGAGGGACCTTTTCTCTTTAGGAAGAGACTTTCAAAATGAGCAACCCTCCAAAATTTTCAAGGTTTTATTCTGCTTTTTTCATTTATATCCTGGTTGTTTTTTATCAGTGGTAACAGTCCTGTTTACACAAGAAAGTTTTCACACAAGCCTGATCCTAATGGCTAATACCACTACTGCCACTGAAGACAAGCATTCTGCACCTCTCAAGTTCAGCTGCTCAGAAGCTGCCTTCTACTTGACTCCACAGAAGCATCCTACTAAATAGGACTCTTAAACGTTTTCGTTAAGGGAAACATTTTCCTTCTCTGTAGAAGCAAATGGTTTCTGCACACTGATAAACAGGTAAGTGATGTGCCTACTCCAATATCCTCCATGCTGCAGTTCCAGAGCTAATGGGCACTGCAGCCCAAACTCTCCCCCACCTCGTCCTCCCTTTTAACACTGCAGACTCCTGACCACCCAAACACATGCAGGATAACCACAGGCATCAGGATTGCCTTTTGAATGCAAATAAATGAAAAATGCAAAAATCAAATGTAAACTACTTATTGCTGTGAACTGTCATCCATACAGCAAACATGAGCAAACAGTAAAGATGCTTAAGCATAAGGAAATGTAACATTCATAAGCTCATAGTCAGCTTCATATTCATGGTCAGCACAAGCTGCTGTGGGATGGAAAATTTAATTCAAGCACACTGTGCCTGTGTGGGAGGACAGTAACCAAACCACACACATCAGCACACTTTCAAACTAAAGAGTATCACTGATAAGCAAGCGGAGCAACAGAGAGAGAAATACCATGGTGAAAGGGAACACTGCACAGATTCAATAGATAGGAGGATACAAACAATCTACACATTGACAAGGACTTAGAAAATTATGACTGGATCTGCACCGCCTCTTGGAAGCACCACACTCACGAGAAACATCAATGTGAAAGTTTTCAAACCAACAAACTAGCAGAACACCTCACTTGCACAGACCAGTTCTTTTCAACTATTTCACTGGTGAGAAGTACTTTTAACACCTACACTTACTCTCTTTCCTTCATCATGAAGAATTTGTCTTGCCTAAAATGCCATCTAGAGCAAAAACCTGTAGTCTGGTGGCACTTACAAGTTTAAGCAAGATGCCCTGCCAGTGTTAGAGAACTAAAACACTCATGTGAAGTACATGCTCCTTGCTATCATGGCTGTTCTGTAATGCAGCAGCAAGCCTGCTCGAGCTGGGGCCACCCCACAGCCCAGTTCAGAGATGCCTTCACCGTGCACTGAGAAAGGGTTCACTCAGTAGCTTGGATGCTATTTTTGTGTGGTCTGTCCTGTTGGCTAACTCAAGAGGAATAAATGATGCTGTTCTTTCCAGCCACCTTGCAAAAGAGTGTATGAACTCTGTATGAACTGTGAGACACCAGCAATCTGCCATGCTGGTAAAATGAGTCCCCCTTTCCATTGTCCAGCTGATATTTACTGAAGTGCTTAAAATTTCAGTGATGAGGTGGACTCCTAGATAAACACTTAAGGTTTGATTTTCCAAACAGACACAGATGAAAGTGTGAATGCACCAATCTTTTGGAAAAAAAATCCAGGGAATTTTAAGTTGAATATTCAAGATATGAGCCCACTTTTGACAGAAAATGGCTAAACATACCTAGGGCCACACATGTGTGGTGTTATTTCCACAAATGCCTCCTTGGAATTCAAACCTACACTCAATTCAAAATGAAATTAGCAATTTGGAAAAAATCATACTAAAACTTTAAATTTTTGCTGGTCAAAAATACAGAAAGCCATTCCAAATGAGATTTCTTTTAAATTGCTGCATGAAATATTTGATTTGAAAACGAGTCAATTAATTTCAAAATTGCTTAAATTTGCTTATAAATTCAATACTATCATGTTTTGATTTCTTGGAAGCAAATAGTTCAGGAAAATGACCAGAAACACACATGAAGTACTATGCTGAGTTTTCAAACCACACAGAATTGAAAAGAGATTTCCCAATAAAATGTTTCATACTCGTGTTGGCTCACTCGAACCCTACAAACACTGCCTTTGCTATATATACATATATATATACAACCAGATTATCAGTGAAGTTGCACTCACAGTCCAGGACTCCAGCTGACACCAGTAAGCACAGTACAGCAGTCCTCAAGAGCAAGGGCCAGTTTGTGAAAAAATGCCTATCACCTCCTACTTTCAAACTAGTTACTACTGTCTGCATAAAGGTGTTCAAAGCTGGCTTGGCAAGCCTACAACACATGTTTGAGAATTCTGTGCTTATCTTTAGTCTTTCTATCTGTAGCATAACCAGCAAGATGTACTTTATAGTACATCTCCATACTCAGAATAGGAAGATATTTACTTCCTCCCTACTTTTATATATTCAAGACCAGTACTCTGTGCTTGGAGACCAATTCAATTATATCTTACTACAGTGAATTTTTGTCTTCATTGTAAATGGACCACATTACATTTAGATTTCCATAGCCACTTTTGCAACATTAGGAAAAATTACAGAAAATACTCCTTCCAACAATGACAGCTGATAAACCATTAAGGGCTTCAAGAAACAACGTTAGCACAGCCTTTTTATTTGCTTATAATCACTATTAGTCCAATATTGCACAATAGTGCAATGATGCCATTTCCCTAGCAGCTACACCTACTAATTCTCAGAATTTATGACCACATAAATTATTAAGACAAAAAAGACAAAACCAGAACACATCCAAATTTAAACAGAATATTTCTCTTTTGTGACATTAAAAATCTATCTCTGTGATGCTTAAGGCAAGGTGGTTCCTGATGTACTTTTATTTTCAAGCTTGTTATCATCCATCTTTTTAGCAACCTAAAGCTGATACTTCTTCCACATTAAGTTTCCCATGATATTAATCATAATTGTAGAGCTTTGCACAGGTGACCAAAACCAGGATTCTCCTTCCTCAGGCTTCTGTGTTTTGAAACCAGTTTTGAAATACAGCCTCTTCACTAAATCTGTAGCTAGCTCCATCAATAGTTCATTCACCTGCTCCATGACTTACAGCACAGCACTATCTTTAAGTGAAAAAACTATATTTTTCCTCATGGCAGCATTGCAGTTCCAGCTTCACTGTCATTGTACCATGACAGTGGGGCTGATCTGCTTGAAAGCACGTATAGAAAGATTTAAACCAGCTATGAGCAACTTAAAATTTTAGTCTGTTGTTAGCAATCATATTTAGGAGATAATAATTTATTGCTCCAAGTAAGGTATATGGGACTTTTTCATTAGATAGGACAGGAAAAAACAGAGAAGAGTGGCATCTATAATGTGCAATTTCTGGTCAAAGAGCAAGTGATGTTTCACTTCTGGCTGCACAGAACAATTAAATCACTCAGCAGCATTTACATGAACACTATTTGCTATGGTTGACTGCTTTTTGTTGTCATAAATGTTCCACCAGACATAAAAAATGTCTACTTATGTCACTTTATTAATAATCCAAACTTGCCCACACTTTGTGTATTGACTAATCTGGTTAGCAAGATTTACTTTGGTCTTGTTTTTAAAAAGAAGTGGTACGATTATTCATGTGCCCACAAACCCTGGGTTTTTCTTGAACTCTCTCTACTGAATTTCCATAAAAGTTAAAATGGAAGAAAACAAGAAAATGCCTCAGATAGGCCAACAATCAAACTGGGAATTGCACACTTAGAGGAGCAGAACTCAACCACCCTTGGCAGACTGCTACTGTTGTAGTTATGGGGTTAAAATGAGGGTGTGAGATCCTCTTGGCTTGGGATTTCCATGCTCATTTTACCAATCTGGACTTTGAATACTGCCAAACCCAAAATCAAATTAGTCCTTTTATCTGCCATGTCTTTAAATTCAACCAGCATACACGGTAGTCACATTTATTTCAGCAATAAACCCTCAGTTATTCAGAGGGGGCAAAATTATCTTGATGGCTAATAACTTTTTTTCTCTTCATACAAATTACCTCAGCCAGAATATGCAGATAACTGTAAATACATATTTATAGCCACCATAATTGGCTAAAATCCCCAAACAATAACCAAACAAATAATTAAACCCACAAACATCTTTGCCATTTAAGTTGTCCAGAGACATAAAGGAATAACTGTGCCACAGAGATCTTAGTCTTACAGTTGTGGATTTTTTTAAAGAGACAAAAATATTCAGTACACCCCTTTAATATCTATTTTCAGACAGCATTGTTAATAAAACAAAATGCTGATTAATGTTTGAAAGAACCTAAAATGAGAGGCACAGTGAAAATGAAAATGATTTGAGACTGGAAAGTAACGCGCTATGGCTGAGCCAGTCTAACAACCTGCTGATGTCAACAGTTGGAGCATCCTGTTCTCCACCAGCTGGCACAGCCTCTGCCTCTTGTTAGATCCTGCACCCAGCTAGTGTAGCGTGCTAACCCAGCAGAACACCAATGCAGCAAAAATAAAACCAGATCAAATATCTCTCTGCTGACCTAATTGCGGCCTTCCAGCACCTGAAGGAAACCTACAAGAAAGAGAGAACTGTTTCCAAGGGCAAGTAGTGACAGGACAGGGGAATGGCTTCCAGCTAAGAGTAGGTTTAGATTAGGTATTAGGGAATCATTCTTCACTGTGAAGGTGGTGAGGCACTGCAACAGGTTGCCCACAGAGGTGGTGGATGCCCCATCCCTAGAAGTGCTCTAGCCCAGGTTGGATGGAGCTCTGAGAAATCTGGCCTAGTGGAAGTGTCTCTGCCCAGGGTGAAAGGGGTTCAAACTAGATGAACTTCAAAGTCCCTCATGACCCATGCCATTCTATGATTCCATGATTACCAATTTTTTCAGAGCAATATGGATTCTAAGAAGGGCCAGAATGAATTCAAGTGAATGGGGGAGTCTAGGAAGGCTAGGACAGGGATGAAACAAACCTGCCTTTTTCAGCAGCAAACTGATGGCATAGCACAGGCATAATGTACATTTTTAGCCCAGCTGGCTGTATCTTAGGCAGAAATATTTAAAGAAGTTACTCTATCCTTGGCTGAGGGCACTATGGGCTACCCTGTTCAATCTCACTGCAAATAAAACTGGCAATTTAAATCCCCTCTCAGAGAGATCCACAAGTCAGTCTCCTGGAAGAGCATTTTAGCCAGAAGACATTAACCTGCAGGGCAAAGGGAAAGCAGGAAGGGGAAGACAGCAAGAGGGGAAGCTGGAAGTGGTAACTTCTTAAAGGGTGACAACTAGACCTGCAAAACCTGTTTGTCACACTTCTGTTTGATCTGAATGTAAGCTGATATGGGATAAGCATGCAAGACATTTCAGAAGGCTTCTTAGCCCCAACCTCTTTATTCTCTGGGAGGCGGGCAGAGTCACCAAAAAAGGAGTGACTCTGCCATCACAAAATGGGGACATAAAATGCCTGAAAGTAGTGCACAAGGAGGACAGAGCTGGGCTTCTGCCAGCAGAGTCCAGTGACAGGGCTAGAGACAGTGGGCACAAACTGAAAGACAAGAGGCACCATCTGAACATCAGGAAACAATGCTGGTCTTTTTTACTGTGAGGGTGACTGCACCCTAACACAGGTTGCCAAGCTAGGCTGTGAAGACTCCATCAATGGAGGTACTCAACAGCCAACTGGTTCTGGGCAGCCAGCTTTGTGTGGCCCTGCTTGAGCAGGGGGCTTAGATCAGATGGCCTCCAGAGGCCCCCTCCAACCTCAGTCTGTAATCCTGTTCTTATCCCTGACTGTGTCCAAGCTACTTTGAGAGAACAAACTGCGGTGAGCATCTTGTAGCATAGTAAGTGAGCTCAGTTCTGGCACAACCATAAGGTCTGGCAGAGAAACATGCTTAGCAAGCCTTAGCTCTCCTGTACCCTCTTCTTTAATCAGAGGTAAGATAGCCAACACAAGGGGTTGCAGGGTTCCCTCCATTAAGCTTTATTTGTTAAATGGCTTCCCAAAGCATTCAATATGTTCCACAAGCTACTGCAATCATCTTAACCCTCTTCAGCATTGTGACAAATACAGAAAAAAGCCTCACTTAGGTGGAAAATCTCACCCCCAGCACTGAGGATATGACAGGGCACTCTGGGGGCAAATGACCTTAATGAAACTGAGTCTGTAGCTCATTTGAAAAATGTTGGTCTGAGGATTTTCATAGTTTACACTAATGATTTCCTGAGTAACTGAATTTACACAGAAAGTGGTAACCAGGATGAGTTGCTTGTATGGTCAAAGATAAACTGCTTCCAGCCTAATTTCAAGCACCGAGTTGCATGATCCACTCTAATGGATCCTGTTTCTGCTGAACTTGATCTGCAATGCACTGCTCCTATCAAATGCTCTTTCTCCTGTTCAAATGTAGTTAATTGCCACATGTGAAAGTAATGGCCTTCACAGTACACACAGCTACAAGAAACTGCAATTGTAACTTTTTCTACCTTTTCCCCAATTCATCATAGCAGTGATCTTTCATCTCTCTGAAGAGATAAGCTTTGATGACCAACTCTAAACACTGTTTTGTCATTTCTTCCATCCCGGCTATGCTTGAGATTGCTCTGATTGAGAACCAATTCACATTGACTATCAGGTAAGTTATCTACACCTCTGTCAACCTGGATAATAAATAAGAGAAATGCCAGCTCACATTCATGGCCGCTAATGACCACTTCCCCAGTCAGCTCAGTTATACAGATACGTATGACAGACAGTAGGAAGAAAACCCAGTATCGTACAAAAGCAAAAAAGGAACAAAGGCAATCTATAGTATAAATCTGTCTCCTACCTCTGCTCGACCTTCGTAGTATGTTAGCATAGACTTTGTAAGTACGAAAAGCCTCTCTTTGTAGTTTAAGGGAGAAGTCCTCTTCTTCTGCTGTGATCTTTTAATCAAAGTCTCTTGTAGGATAGTAGTCGTATTCATTTCAGCCACTTGTCAGCTCTCTTCTAGCCATTGAACATCAGTTCCTGTGAAGATGAGGAATAAAACATTACCAGATCTTTGGAGATCACAGAATTGGAGATTACTGTAACAAAAAGAGCTTCTACTTATAAATGAAACTGCCTGAATATACAGAAAGCTGGAACTCCCCTGGAAGTTTACAGAAGTTAATTATTAGACTAAAAAGTTCAGGCTTTGCTCAGCTGAGGGCTGCACTGGCACATTCCCAGGAAGCCTAAAGCTGTACATGACTGGGATGAAATAAGGTACACTGCAGCCTGTGTCACAGAGAATACGGGTGAGAAGTCTGAAATGTGCTCCAGGCCAACAGCAGTGTACAACTGCTCTTCACCACAAACCTGTACAGAAGTTTCTAACCTGTACAGAAGTTTTAATTGCTAATGTCTGTGCATGTATAAATGTCATTTGCAGAAGAGTTCTATGTACAAAATTGAAGATCACAGAATCATAGAATATCCTGCATGGAAGATACCTACAAGGATCATAGAAGTCAAACTCCTGGCCCAGAACAGGACAGGCCTAAGCATCACACCATTTGTTGAGAGCATTGCCCAAATGCTCCTTCAGCTGTCAGGCTTGGTGCTGTGACCACTTCCTGGGGAGCCTGTTCCAGTGCCCAACCATCTTCTAAGTGAAGAACCTTTTCCTGATATCCAACCTAAACCTCTCCTGACACAGTTTCAGGCCATTCCCTTGGGTCCTGTCACTGGACACCAGAGAGTTCAGCTTCTGCTCCTTCTCCTCCTCTCTCAAGGAAGTTGAAACTACAATGAAGTCTCCTCTCCAGACTGAACAGACCAAGTGTCCTCAGACATTCTTCATATAGATTCCCTGCTAGACCCTTCACCATCCTTGCTGCCCTCCTTTGGATGCTCCCCAATAGCTTAATGTCATCCTTATATTGTGGCTCCCAAAACTGCACATAATATTCAAGGTGAGGCTGCCCCAGTGCAGAGCACAGCAGGGCAATCCCCTCCTTTGCCTGGCTGGTGGTGCTGTCTGATGTCCCCCAGGACATGCTTGGCACCCCTGGCTGCCAGGGCACTGCTGGCTCATGTTCAACTTGCCATCGACCAGGACCCCCAGGTCTCTTTCCACAGTGCTGCTTTCCAGCATCTCATTCCCCAGTCTATACACACAACCAGGGCTGCCCCGTGCCAGGTGCAAAATCCAGAATGTACCCTTGCTAAACTTCATATGGTTGGTGACTGACCATCTCTCTAATTTGTCAAGGGCTCTCTGCAGGGCCTCTTTCTGCCCTTGAGGCAGTCAACAGCTCCCCCCAATTTAGTATTTTTAGCAAACTCGTTTAGTATTCTTTTAATTCTGCATTCAAATTGTTTATGAGGATGTTGAAGAATGCTGGGCCTACATCATCAGCCTGATGTAATCCCATTTGCTACAACCCTTTGTAACTAGGATGGATCAGTAAAAGTATTTTGAAAATTTACCCCAATTTTATTAATGAAAATTTTCAGACACAAATGGTTGTTTAGAAGATGTCAATTTGGGAACAAAGACCTTAACCTTATTTTTCAGAAACTGCTAAGCATATGCCTTCCAACCCCTGTTTAGAAAGACTTAATGCTGGCCATCAAAATCAAGCAATTGAATTCTGACAGTTTTGGTCACTCAGTAATGTCAAGCTGCTTTAAATTCTACACCATAGCTGAAACCTGTAGGACAAACAGTAGTACATAAAAACCAGTGCACCCACAGCTACTTTGCAATTTTGGCTCCAGGGTGCTGCCAGAGATACACAGTCAGGCAATCTCTCTGTTCTTTGCAATGATGCCAGCTTAACACAGCTGACCTCCTCCCTCATCAACACACCACTGTCCTGTCATACCACCCTGCTTTGTGCAGGTGCAGGCGTTCCTCCTGCTGGGCTGGGAAGCAGGTTAGGGAAGGGATCCAGCCAGACATTTCATCATGCAGCACAGGCAGCTGCCTGCACAGACAAATTAAATGAAGTGGCACAGAGGCAGGAATGAAAGGTGTGGGAGTGGCTGTGGAGAAGCTGTTCCAGAAGCCTTTTTCCCCACTCCCTTTCCCTTTGCTCACTTTCTGCCAGCCCTGCCCATGGCACCACTTGGGCCCTCCCTGCCTGAAGCTGTTCTCCAAAGCCAGGGGAAGCTGCAGGCACAGACCTGGAGAGCAACTCAGGCTAGAGCAGCATGGCTGGAGCAGAAGACAAGGCTTGAAGAAGGAACAGCAGCATCTGCTGAAGCACCAGAGATTGTGAACAATCTCTCAGCTGTGTGGAGGGGGCAGGGGTGATAACCCAAACCAAAGCCCTAGGGTAAAACAACAAAATAATTTATTTTACACAGGGCTTACTTTATGCACCTATTTACTATTTAGAGTATTTCAGAATTCGCATGCACTTTTTTCACTGCAGGCAACATAACATCAGCATGGACAAAACAGTGCATTTCACAGAATTGTGGCAGAGAATCTTGGAAAACCACAAACCTTCTCACAACATTGCTTTAAAAATTTAAGCTTTAATAAAACCAAATATAAACAAACTCACTTTAGTGTGTCTCATTTTATAAGCAATGAATTGCTGTCACAATACATGAAATGGCACCTTTTGCCTTCCAGTCTAGTCTTGATACTACTTTTCAGTCCCTGGTTTGGCCAGCTGAGCTCGCATATCCCATACTGCTGCAATCTCAACAGCTGGAAGTAGTTGTTAACTGCTTTAAAATATCCTTTTCTTTCCTAGTAATACCTCTTCATATGTCAAAAAAAAAAAAAAAAAAATCCGCGGTTTAAATGGAACCACAAAATAAGACCAGGTTAGGATGCATAAGGAAAAGATGATGATTGGACTGCAAATGGTGATTATTATGAATAATCTCTTTTTGTTACTTCTCTTCTTCTGAAATGCATACACATATACATTTTGCTGGTAATCTGTCATACAGCATTCTGGAAAGAAGGAAGATGTTTTTTAATCAATAATGGTCTTGGATATGCTATTTAACTACTAAAGCTGACCAATTCTGATTTATTGCCCTTCTAAAAATAAATTTGCAATCTTAAAGGTAATTGTAGAAGGAAAAATACTACCATAAAATGAAAACACAAAGATTGTCCAAAAAATTAAAAGTCAGTATTACCTTTCAGATCAGATTAATGCACACAAAAACTTTAAGGGTTCCCACCACAGGCTCTCCCACTCAAAACAATTCTACTGTTCTAAATAGTAAAAATTCTCTGCTTGTACTTAAGAAAAACATAATTATTATCAATCTTATAAACTGTGAACTCATAGATCTCTGAAGTGCTGCGTTAGAAGCAGATTCAAAGTTAAGTGTGATTTCAAATCTCAGTATTGATAATGTTAATATATTTCATTTCTACCAGGTTACACTAATAAGAATGACATAAGAATCAAAAAAAATCCTTTTGACAAAATCAGGGTTAAAAAATAAATCCATCAGTAAATGTCTGCACTTGGTTGCTACGCTGAATTATCTCTGCTATGGAGATTTCAGCAGATTAGAACCAGTTTCCCACGTCACAAGATCAGCCTTTGAATCTGCATTTGGTCACAGAAACCCGTTTTATTTGGGGTTATTTCAAAGTCAATGGCTCTAGATACATTTTTGTTTCGATAAACAAGGCTCAGGATAGCTGAACCCTCACCTATGATTCTGAAAGTTCTTTCTCAGAATAGCAATACTCCATTAAGAAGCCCCTGTAGCAGCCACACTTATCTCTTACAAAACCCATATATCACTACTTTTCTTCAGTACAGTTTTAGACATTTTCTGCACACTTTTCCTGCCCCCGCTTCCCCCCAAACACTCCTTTGTTCCCAGACCATCCCTCAGAACACAAAGCTGTTTGCATGACACATTGTTTTCTTGTTATAAACAGCTGTGGGAGTTTCAGGCTGACACCCAATATAAACTTTCCACAATATGAGTCGTGCCAAGGAATTGCCCTGTTCCTTGCCAACCTTAGTTACATGATGACAAATATGATCTAATTTGCAGAGATGCTGAAGACTCAGAATTATGGCAGAAATCAGAAAGACAAACATTCTCAACTCCAAATATCAAAATAGCTGCATCGGCTTGTGCTTCCCATCTTCATGTTACACAAGTATTAATCTGTACAGCCATGAAGTCACCATACAACTTCCTCAAAACAAATGAAAACAACTGTTCAGATAAGCCTTCTAAGTCAATATTGGTCCAAATACACAGAGTATTTTTCCCTTGTACATTTTCCCTTGTAGACAGAGCTTCTTATGCATGCCACCTTTCCCAATTTTCACTGGGGAAAACTAAGCCACTAAGTGATGTGGTAAGCTCAGGTGTTGCAACACTACCCACCCCACATGTCTTCTGGTTCCCACTCCCAGCTCCCAGATTGTGTTTGTTTATTGAATCAATTAGTCACCATAAGCTGGATGGACTGTAAGCACCTTTAACATTCAAAAAGTTGAATAAACGTATGAAACTCCCAGTGCAAATTCCAGCGAGCAGAAAAGAGAAAGTGCATCCAGTGTGATCAGGGCTTCTCTCACCCAAATGTAACAAGTAATTATCACTTTTTAAGGCACAAATCTTTGCACCACACATAGTCATAGATAGGCTCACAAGAAAAAAATACATTCTGGAAAACACATTTATTACAACAATACAAAGGGAACACTAGGAGGAAATATTTGTGGCTGAAAAGAAAAATAAAAGCAACTATTTTCTGAGTTTCAACACCTCTGTAGTGATGGTAAAATTTCCCTAGAAATTTGTGTCCTTCAGTGCAAAGTCTTCATGTCCATCATGCTGATGGACAACCAAGACAGACAACCCCTCCAACAAATCAGCATCCTCAGCTTTCTGACTTGGATCTCATGTATCGTGCACAACTGCTCTTTTTCAGATAAGGGACCTATCAATCCAAACTCATGTCAACTCCAGATCTGGATATTTAACACTGAAATTGTACCTCCTAGGGCAGTAGATTAAATATATATATATATATATATATATAAAAAATATTCACTACTTCAATTTTTGAAAGTATCAATCAAAATGTCAATTTTAAAACCCCAAGTGGTACCTTGTAATCCTTCTGTAAGTTTCAGAATATTTCTTCTCCTTCATTTTAATTAATTCAGAACAGTTTGCTGATCAGGCTCATATTGTGTCCCTGAAAATGTCTGCAGAGGGACAAGTGAACAAGCAGCACAGTACTCCTCTGGACAGAGAGCAGAAGCAGTGCAGAAGGAACAAGAAGGGAGAACTCCTTAGCCTGTTTTTTCTGCTAGTGTTTCTGTTGCTTTATCATGAAACTATGAACTAAGCTACATGTGAGCAGTTATTTACACAAGTACCCAGCACAGGCTTATTTGAATAATTACAACTCAGTGTAAGCAAGGGTTGCAAAATATACTCTTGTATTGCCTTTTTGCTCCACATTGAAGGTTGCAAATTCAAACTCCAAAAAATAAAATACAGCTGTTATTAATCCCTGTTCAAAAGGTAAATTTCACAGAAATGCAAATACAAAAGAAATAAACTTCAGCAAAAATCTGTCATAACTTAAAAATTCAACTTCAGGGAAAAATACCGAAATAATATATCAAATGTATCATATCCAGAAAAAGGAGAAGTAAAGAGTATTTAGAAATGGTTAGATTTACTTTTTCCATCCTTTTGTTTTTTTCTTTTTTTTTTAAAAGCAGAGTCTCAGAAACAACTTCTATCATATGCAAGTTTGGATTTTTTTTTAACTGTGAGAAATGTAATTTGGGGTGACTACTTTCTAATAGATTTCAGAATTACAGCCAAAGGGTGCAAAAGCTTAGTTTCTCTTTGAAAATCATCCAAACAATAAATGGCTAATTTTATATATATTCAAATGCTGAAAAAATAAAATTCATATTTGCCTGTACAAAATTTAGGCATAAAAGTAAACAGGCTAAGAGGTAACTATTACGACTGAGAATGGAGATTCTATGTGATGTTGCAAAATATCCTTTTTCAGCTGAAAGGTACTCATGTACACACAAGAAGGAACATTTTATCACCAATCAAAACCAGTTTTCCAAAATTTCTTGGAAACAGGCTCTACTACGTTTTCCAAATATACATCATTTGTTTCCTTTTAGCATTCTAACTTAGGTAGTTGGGGTAAGCAAAGAAAACAATGATGACAGATGATCGCCCCTCTAAGGGTCAGTTGGCATTGAGGTGGTTTTTCACACCCAACTGGAGCATCAGCTCATCAACCACAGCAAAAGAGTCATGGAGCCCAAGTGCACAGAACAACTCAGGAAAAATGGGAAGAGCACCAACAAGCTTTCTTTTCCCCTTACAACGATGACTTAGTAGAATGGCATGTACACGTCTCCAAATCATTTATAAACTCAGCTATTGCTCCTTACTGGCATTTCCTGCAAGCCCTACACTCCAGTTACTAAGTTATCCTTTCACAGCTTTAGAGGGCACCTTCTTCACAACTAAATTATTCAAGAAATTTATGAAACAAAAATTACATTATTACCATCCATGAGGAAGAAAATAAGACATTTTTTTACTTTAAATTATTCAGTACTAAGTTTGAGGCAGCAACACTATACATATACTATACCATACAAAAGATGGACTGATCAATTTTTACTACCCTCAACAAGTTCTTATATTTTTATTCATTCCTCTAGAGCTAAGTACTTGACATTTTCTTATTTCTCCCACACAAAAACTTTGCAATATTTATAAACTTGCATTGACTATTTTTCCTTCAGTTTATTCAGACCAAAAACCTCTATCATTTGTAATGTTCTCTGCTGCAAGACAATACAGCTGAAAATTAGATTGGGACATGGGAAAGCTAGGTACAAAAGAAAAAACTTTGAAACTTCAGTATTTGATATGAACCCTTAATAGGGAGACAGCATATTTTCCCAGGACCAGACTTCATAGCTCAGGTTTATTTTTATTCTAAATACCATGTATAAAGCAGAGTGAAAATGGCATACAATTTTCTGTCGTCATCCAGCAGGTTTGCCCTCAATGGCGCCATCATCAGGACTTCAGGACGCTGCAAGAAGTCTTACTTTAGCTGGCAAGATGAGCCAGACCATAAAGAGATTTGCTTAATTCAGTTGTTCAGGATAAAGGTCTGGTGACCAATATTGGATTGTTTTACCTGCACAAATATAACTGATCCTCACCTAACACAAGAAAGTTAAAGATAAAGTAAGAATGGAAAGGGAAGGACAGAGCCTGAATTGGGAAGAGGTATGTGGTGCACTAGTCCTTTTTAACAAGTTTATTTACCTTTGAAAGGAAACAACCTGCTTTATTTTGGCAAGTGTTTGCAAATTAAGGTTAGAGAGGGACATGGAAGAACTAACTCCAAACTGGCATGGCATTGGTTTGGAGGAGCAGAAGCTCCTAAAAGCACAGTCTGTGTGCTTCACTCCTACACAGACCAAGGCTACTCCACCACTACCCCACTGGCTGGGCATTCAGTTAAGCAGAGTGCTGCCTCAGCTTTTTTTCCAAAAAATCCTCTGCCGATAAGAAGGGAAGAGAAACAGTAACACCCACTTACTAAAGAAACAGGCAAAAATATGATTAGCAAAGGAAATGGGTGATGCTTGTGCAAAAGATTTTCCTACTTGTCCAGGAAGCTGAAGATTTAAAAGGCTGGAAAAATAAAAGCTCTACTGAATCAGAGGTTGAACCTAACTCTGTTAACGAATCCTAAAGCTCACTATAAGTAGGAGGACAAGTGCTATTGTACACAAACTGCAAATATAAGAAAAAAAATCAAATCTATGGGAAAGAAAAATACAAAAAGAAAATAGGTCAACAGTGCCTGAGGGTATCCTTCTTATCACATATCATAAAGGAGTCAACTTAATTAACTTTCTTCACAATTTGAACATGTCTTCTCAAATGTCATACAATCTCAGGTGAGCACATGATATATTAGACCAAAAATAAGCTCAATTTATTTCAGTACTCAAGACACTCTTTTGACATGGTCTTACTAAAATACTCAAATACATACAAATTATGACTGTCTTTATACCCAGGGAATGACTAACACTTCCTCAGTTATTTCTCTTTCGAAACACTCCAAAACCTTTTCGAAACCTTTTTTCCCTAGACAACTGCTGTTCTCCACCTACTAAAGAACTTCTTTTCCCCACCTGCTAGACTCTGTGGAAGCTACACAGTAAGAAATACTTCAAACATGAGAACTTATGCTGAAGACAAAGCTGTGAACTTGACTCAAATGATGAATTACTGGCCCTATCTCACATGTCAACTAATGGATGTATTTATCTTCAAAGGCTTTATTTTGAGGTAGTAATATTAGATGACTTGATAAATGTTGCTTTTTCATACCTACAACTGACAGAGCCCAGTAGGTGTGAAAAAGCAACATTTATCTGTATCTGAACAATATATCTAAACCTGCAGGTCAGAACTCCTTCTGTGTGGGAAAAACCCAAGGCAGTGAGTGGGGAACAGAAAATATCCAAGTTCCCATTTGTTACGTTCTCCTGTGTTGTTTGCACCAGGACACATCCCCTCTGCTACAAAAAAAGTACAAGAGATCGAACACAAAATGAACTACCATTTACATTTCAGCTGAGATGTTGTACTACCATTCCCATGCATGGCAAAGCAGTGGTGTTGGCAAGGTCAGTGTGCTTATCTTGTGATTCCAGACTCTCTTACCCTGTTATGATGGATAGGTGTGCTTATTTTGGCTGAGGTAGAATTAACTTTCTTCACAGTGGCTAATATTCAAAACACATGTGTTTTGAAACTGTGTTGATCGCAGTGTTGATAATATAGAGATGGCTTTGTTATTGCTGGGCAGTGTTTGCACAGAGCGAGGACATTTTCTGCTTTTTGTACTGCCACACTGGGCAAGGAGACTGGGGATGCATAGGAAATTAGCAGAAGACGCAGCTGGGACAGGTGACCCAAACTGGCAAAGGGGATATTCCAGACCCTATGATGTCACCTCAGTATATAAAGTGGGGGGGAAGAAGGAGGAAAGGAGGACATTTGGAGTTTGTCTTCCCAAGAAACTGGTTTGCATCATGTACACCTGCTTTCCAGGGGATGGCTGAACACCTGCCTACCCACAGGAAGTAGTAAAAGAAAACCTTGCTTTTACTTGCATTTCAGCCACTTGCTAATAAAGTCATCCCATACAGGACTGAAAAGCTCTGACTTTGAAGAATTTCTTCTTCAAATACACTGCATCCTGCATCCTAAGCAGTAACGAATACCAAAGGACTTCAGCTTCATTCATGTCAAGATATAAGTATTAATTCAAGGGAAAAGTTTCTCACTGAATCTGAAAATAAACACAACTGACACAGTGCTGTGGTCTTATGTTTACCCTTTCCTCTGGCTAATACAAGGTAGCAAGCATCTCTATCAAAGCAGCTTGTTATCTCTGCTATCCCTGATGTCAGATCTCAGATGCTGAGGTGTTTCAACTGTTGCAAGTTAAACATGGAATGAGAGCACTTGTCAGGTGCCACAAGACATTTATGGTCTTAAGGAACAGCATTTAGTTCAAACTCCTCGAGCCATCACACCATGCAGTCATTAATGTCTGATGGTATCTAACTCCACTGTTTATCTATAGCAAGACACAAGGATATTAGAGAATCAATCAAACATCATCAGAACTTGAGCTGCCATAATCCAGTCCTATTGAAGCCAAAATTACAAGTAAAGTTAAAAGGCATTTCAAAGGTAATACAAGACAGATCTTTATGGTTAGGTCTCAGCTTTTCATGGGGAGCGCCTGCATCACGCTGACTTTCAGAGTTAGTTTCAGGTTGAGATCCAGAAAAGTAACTAAACCAAATGGAGGGAATTTTGCTGCTGCCCATAACTTTTTTTTTTGCATCATAAAGCTGTAATCCCCTTCATGTTTGGAGAGAGTGCCTTGGTGGGAAGAGAAAGCTTTGTGGTGGCAAAGAGGCTGCCTGCCTCCCTGACACTGAACGATGGCCCTCCTCTCACACTACACAGACTTCCACTGTGCCATTCTCCTAAACTCCCTGCTGATAAAACAGACCCTCACAGTTCATCTGACACATGGAGCTGTAAATGTCTCCTTCCAAACAACCAAACCTGCTATATTCACATACCACTAAGGATGACTGATTGCCAGCCTGCAGCTCTCAGGAGGAGTTGGTCCTCATGGCTGACCACGACAAAGCAAACTGAAACAGTCCAGCCAGCCATGGTCTGAATGAAACAGCAAAATCACATGTGGCTACATAACTAAACATAACAGATTATGTGAAAGCAAGCTGAATTCAAGTTGCAATAGCAGATTTGAACCAGCCACTCTTAATACTGGAGTGTTAGATCTCTTCACATTAAAAAAAATATTTTATGCATCTTTCCTGAATACAGATAAGGTAGAAATTTTAAGTCCAGAAGCTCACAAAGTATACTTAAGATTACCAGTTCAGGGGATCTCCTGCAGGACAGAAAAAGGCCCATTCAGCTCAACTCACTTTTCTCATCCTTTGAACTGGGTCGCACAATCCAAGGTGGGAGAGTCCCCACTCTTCTCCTCCTCCTGCCATATCACTGAGAATTGATGTGGACTGCAACTTTAGCTGGGAAGAGATGCTCAGAACAGGGGTGGGGAGGCAGGGAAAACACACACAGTTATTTTTTTCTGCCAGGATATGGCACTTGTCCTATGATATAGGATATCCTGTAATTCACAGGACAAGTAGCAATCTTGATATATGCATTATAATTATCTCTCTTACCCTGTAAGCTAGCACAAGGAATCTGACAAGATTTATTCACAGGGTAGCCTAGGACATATTTACAATGTTCCGCTAAAATGAAAGTGCAGATATCACCTGGGTCTGATGGTGAGTTATGTGGCTATCCTGTGGAGGGAAAAAAAAAAAAAAAACCAAAAAAACAAGAGCCTTTTTTTGTCTCATAAACTTAAATGGTCAGGAGATTGTTACAGTCTCGTGTACAGTCCACACTTCCTGGAAGGGCAGGGTCCCGGTATCTGGCCAAGACCATCTTTCTGAAGAAAGAATC
Organism: Certhia americana; assembly: GCA_018697195.1. Taxonomy (NCBI): domain Eukaryota; kingdom Metazoa; phylum Chordata; class Aves; order Passeriformes; family Certhiidae; genus Certhia; species Certhia americana. The sequence continues at coordinate 40,604,758 of CM031860.1, read as the reverse complement.
CTGCTTCTGCCATGTTTTTCTGCCCCACATTCAATTGAAAGCAAGGCCTAGATCTTACAAGTTAATCACATCACAGCTTGTAATAGGCAGAAGGCTGAACAAAACCCCTCCTCACAGGAAACTCAGCTGTGACCTACTTGAGCCTACATGAAGTTACACCCTATGTGTGGCAAAGTGGTACTCATTCACATAACTGCTGATAAAAGAAATGGAAGTGAGAAAAAGGAGTGCCAAGAAAGCCTTTGCTCAAGTCCCACATGCCTCAGCACACTACACTTATTTTTTTCTTTTTTTCCTGGACATGTTTAATGTTGAATAGGATTTTTACCTTAAGACCTGAAACAGAGTAACCCAGTTGGCAGCCTCGTGCTTTGCTTCAGCAGAGGAGCTGTAACTGCAAACATGGCCTAACACTTCTTTTTCCTGTCACCAAAACCTGAGTCCCACAGTTGGCCTCAACAGATGGGAAACAGCTCTTGTACATCAGCTGTCAGCCAGGCTCAGACTCTCCCCCAGCAACTCCTCTCTCAGCAGCAGGCTCCTGAAAACCCTATCCCCTGCCCACCACACAAAGGCAGAACTACACCACGCTAAGCATGAGCTTTACTGAACTGCTCAGAAGACAGGAGAGTCATGCAACCAAGAGGTGTCTTTTCAGCAATGTCATTTCCTCTGAAACGTTTGGGTATTGTCCAAACCAAAGACAACTTTTAGGTTGTCGCTGTTACTTATGAACAGAAACACACAGACCCTAAATAAGCTCATCAGAAGGCTGAAAAGAGGAATCTTTATTAACAAAATGAAGTATCTTATATAAGGGACTTCACTAAGTAAAAAGGCATGGGTGAATGGGAGCATCACCTTCCCTATTACCATTGGCTAAGTAAGAGAAACAATATATTCTATGTTATGGAAAACAAGGATGAAAAAACACTACTTGCTGTTTTGAGAAAGAATATTGTTTAAAGAATATGCTTTTACACAATTTCTCTTGGGAAAGTAAGAAGCTTTCCCTAGGCCTTGAAGTTTCAGAGACACAGAATTGTCAGCCCCACACTGGGTGATGTCATTCTTCCTAAGAAAGGAAAACGCTGCCCATGATGGACAGACTTGTAGTTCTTCCCAAGATTTCGCAACCGCATCTGAACACAGTGGCCACTTCATAATGCTTGTAAGAAATGGCTCTCTCTCCATCCCACCTCCATGCCCAGCAAAAGCAAAAACCTGCTCCCTCTCCCCAAAACACCTTCTACAATGAGTCTGTCTTCCCACAGAGTTGGGAAGTAGTTGCATATCTATTTGTCAAGGTTTTATCTCACATGGTGTTTTCCCTGACTCTGAATCACAGCCCGTGTGGCTGAGCCAGGGCAGGGGATGACTGAGAACTGCCAGTGCTGTAATGGCCACAGGGCAGTGCTCAGCTCCCCAGTTCCTCATCTGCCACACCGGACAAAGAGCATTCATGTCCACCCAAACACTCGTTCCCCTCACTTGCACACCACTTTCTTCCCTAATACTTTTTCCTTTAGAAAATACACTAGAAAAACAGACCAGAAGCAGGAGAGCAGAATGCTCCTCTGCCTGAGAACTGGCAGAACAAACTGGTGATTTGTTGCTAGAAGTTAAACCACACCACATTTATTAACAAAAATACATTTCTTGAGACCCAACTGACCACTTGATAAAACACAGGTGCAATTTCATGGGTCTCTGGAGAGTTGTGTCCCATTTCATCAGTAATATCTCTAATGCCTAGTGCTAGCATGAGGTCCTGGCCAGGAGAATTAGGGATAATTGGACTAATCCCTCTGCAGTAAGGAGCAGGATGCAGCCAGCATAGTGAGACTCTTTCCCTTGCATTTTGCATAATGGAGAAAGCTATGGGTATCAGCAGGTCATTTAATCAGCTTCATCATTCTAATTTCCATGGTGCAACATGAAAATAACTGACCATTACCTACACTTTCCAAACAAGGTATTGGTAATTCTATGCAAAAAGATGCATTCATATAATAATAAAAATAAATGCAGCACAAATACAAAAATATATGATATATATCCTTCAAGAGCAATAAGTAATTAGAAATATAAAAGGTCCACCACCTCAGGCTTTCTTCATCATGCCAACCTGTACTCCACTCTATTTGAGTACTGTTTCCCACATTTTCAGATTTTATAGTTCTGTATACTATTTCTGCAGGAGAGTCATTGTAGACTGCTACAACAGATACTTCAGAGTACACAAATCGTCCTTTTTCAAAGAACAGTTCCAAGTTCAGTGGTGAAAAGGTAACAGGTTACTGAAAAAAAAATTAAAAGCACAAGTAGAAAAACATCTTAGACATCAATGGTTAACAAAGGTTAAAGACTATTTTCCATGACCTTTGCAGTGACAGCAGGCAGCACAGACTTGCGTTGTCTAAGAAACAGAAAATGTTTTGTATATTTGAGGTATAAATATTTGTATAAAACTTACACTGTTCTGCACCTTATCTTGGGCATCCAGTTTATAAGCTAACACAAAACAGAGGGAATTAAATCTACAACAGGTTGCACCTCTATTTGGTGGGGAGGAAGACTTTTCTTGATGCTTCCAAGTAATTCTATGAAATTAACCATTTCGCAGTAATTTTAACTTCATTACAGGATATCACATATCATGGCGTTTCTAAACACAACATTGTTTCAGGGCAAGATGAAAAAATATGGAGTTAATATTGTTTTATTAGCTCTATTATTTTTCTCTCTTTTTATCTATTGTAGACAGCCTAGTGGATAGGCTACAATGCCAAACAACTACGCATTAAAATGTGATTTAATTTATGACATAGTTCAAATTGCCTCACAGTCAAAAGTTTTTAAATATTTCAAAGACTTTAAAAATTCTATATTTACTTTTTTTTTTAAAGGCGGTACTCCTATACATTTTGAAGGGCAAATAAAAGCAGGTCTGGAAATTCACAGCTCCTTCAAGACAGAGTTGTAACTACCAGTATGGTTTAGATTTGCACACCTATGAAATTATCTTATCAAAAAAAAAAAAAGTGCCAAACATAATCACGCTGCTCTGCTTTCAGTGGTTTCAGCAGGCAAGCTCACATAGAAATCAACCATTTGGCTCAAAACAGTCATTCATTTAGAAATTCAGAGGAATGTATAAGGCACCCTTTCACTACGAACTAAGTGCAGAGATAAAAGTGATTTCATGAAAAAACGTCTTTCACAACAAATAAAACGTAAAATAAACCCCAGAGAAACATAAAACATATCAGAGGAGAGTCTGACAGCAAACGGACCCTTTCCTGCTGCAGTCCCCTTACAAACCATAACCATCAAATGGCTCCCTGTCTGGGAGCTACCTCCCCACCTACAAGAGCAAACAACACCAAAACATCTAAAGGGCCTCCTCCGCACACCTGACATCATCTCAGCAGCACAGCTGGTGTGTCAGAAGGAAAGAAAAGCACGTGCTTTCTGATAGCACAAAATACTCTAAACATTTATACAACAGCAAGAAGTAATAACCCATCTTCCAGGCTCGGAAGAGTTCTGAACAAACTAAACACAACTTCATCTCTCAAACGTGAGACAGTCAGACTATCAGAAACACGTATGCTAAACCAAAAACAAGGGCTCCAGAAGCAAATACTCACGAGACACATTTTTGCCTGCATTTCTACTACAGTCAGTTTTTCCATCTATGGAAGCTACAGTCTCATGCATTTGACTCATAAAACAACCCTAAATATTTCAGATTAGCAGCTGTCATTTCAGCGAGGGAGCTCACGGCCATGCCTGTACCAAAAGCTCAGTTTACAGCTAAAGAAATCGCCCGTTCCAGCTTAGAGGGCTGCAGAAAGGAAGCCTTTGGAAAAGCACCGAGCGAGTCTCGTCACCTACTGAACAAGCAGCAGGTGTGCTGTAAACCAGCACGGGGCTATGGAAGAGCATTCGCTGCCAAGAAAGGGTAACCCGACACGGGACAGAAAGCAGGAGGAATTATTAGGATAACTGAACTCAAGAGAAGGCATTTTTTTGCTTGAGACGAGGCGAAACAGTCTTAGCAAAGCACGGTGCTTACATAGAGGTAAGACTGAGAAAAGAGTCACATAAACAAGGAAATACTCAGCAGTGTTGGCTTTCAAACGGATTTGGCTGCCCGGGCCATAAGCCCTTATATTCCACAGTCAGAGCAATTTTAAGCAAAGGTTTCAAAGACGCCTTTTGTCACTGCTCCCGCTCTCGGCTCCTGTGACACCTGCGCGCCGAGGCAGCCGCTCCGCTCTGGCGGCGCCGCTCACTGCGGGGGCTCCGTGCGCCGCCACCCCCGGGCGGGTCTCCGGCCGGCGCTGCACGGAACCGGCCCGCTCCCTCAGCCGGCCGGCCCCGCCGATCGGCACCCCCGAATGCCTTACCTGCGTGTCCCGGCTGCGGAAGGAGTCCGGGCACCGGCGGTGGAGGGAGAGAGGAAGGGACAGAGGCACCGCACTGCCTCGCTCCGGCCCAGGAAAGCAGCGCCAGCGCCGCCTCCTCCTCCTCCTCCTCCTCGTCCCGCCGAGCGTGGCTGCCCGCGGAGGAAGCGGCGGGGGCGGCCGCGCTGTCCGGACGCACTCCGCGCCCGGGCCGGGGGCGGCACGGCGAGAAGCTGAACTGAGGCGTCCCACACCCACTAGACCCGTCGGGAGTTGCCTGGAATCCTGACCGTGAAGTACAAGAAAAAGGCGAATTACATTACTTGGAGCAGCTTGCAAACTCTCCCCCAAAATCTAGGTTCTTGGCCCCAGCTGACACTGTGCGAAAGCTCTGCTATAACTATAGCATTTCTCTTACCAAACCACGGTGAGAATGAGTGCTCGCAGGGCTCCGGGCTGGGCCGTAGTGTGGCGCTGGGCACAGAATTCCCCCACCCCGAGTGGGCTGTGCAGCCCGAGGCTGCTCCTCTTTAATGCCCATCGCAGATCTGCTCACGTCCCAGTGACCCCCGCGCTTCCTTCATCATTAACCATGTGCGGCAGTCGCATCCAGCCACCCCAAACCTACAGCCAGAATAACTGCAGTGGCTTTTTGCGCCCCTCACGTGCCTGTGTTGAACTTCAGAGTTCAGGGTCTGGACTGACATGCCACGTAGGCTCTTTTCTTTACCTTCTTTCCTTCTCTTAGCCTAGTCTGACCTATAGAAACTGTCACTGCCAAACCGCATTGAAAGAAAAAGACCTTGTCAAGTTCAGTGGAAATACATCTCTCACATTTCAGTCTAGAAGACAGCAAGCAGGGTCCGTCTGTGCTGTTTGCAAGAGAATTGTTTTGTTGTGATTAGTGTGTAATAGCTGTATCAACACAGATCTCTTGCTCTTCAGCTCAGAGGAAGTGACTTTCAGAGCCTTTGTTTTCACTTGAGGGATTTCCTCCAACTGCCTTTGGCACTGTGGCCATGTCTCCCATGCCTGGCACACTACTGCTGAGACCTGGGAGTCACAGGGCTGAATGACTAGTGTGTGTGGGGCCTCTCTGTTTGAAATCCATGGGCAGTCTCCATGCAGACACTTTATGATGACCAGTACCACCAGCCCATGGCACCACTCCCCCTTCCCTCCATATCCATGCATTTGTGGGAGCACACACTAACGCATCCATTCAGACATCTTTACCCACTGCCACTGATGAGGTCAGTTTTGCAAACTGGCAACTATTGCTTCATTTTTCAAGCAATGGCAGCTGCATCTTTCCTCACCCCCTCTGCTGCTGCTGCTGCTGCTGTGGCACAGCAAAAGGGCAATAAAACCAAACACTTGCTTAAAGGAGGAACTGGAAATAGCTTTGCCCCATATGGTGCCCTTTTTGAGCTCTAGAAAGAGCTGGTGTCTAGCAGAGAGCTAGGTTATGTGTTATGCTGCACTGTGATTTAACCAGCAGCAGCAGCTGCATTTCTCCAGAGTTGCAGCAGAAGCCAAGGGATGGCAAGGCACTTCTCTCTGGTTCAAAGTATGTGGCCATTGCCATGCTGATGTTGTTCTTCTTACAGCTACTGATCGGGGGTTAACTATTTTGATGTTATTAGTCTTTCTTTATTTCTCTTCCCTCACTTGCTGTGGTCAGAGATAACACGCTTAAGAGGGAATCCTGTGAATGAGACAAGAATTGCAGTCATTCTTCATTATCTGGTTTCCCTTTTAGTAAATGGGCTGGGTTTCCTTTCTCCTCAGCTTTGGCCCTGATTTGAGAGATTTAGGCAGTGATCATTCCATTGTATCACTGAAAGTAACTAAACAGCAGAGTGTAACAGAGATCTACCATAAGATAGACTTTCTTGCAGTAACTCTTGTTGTCTTGACAATGAATGACAGTTCAGTGCCAACCACTGGGTTGTGTTTTGGTGCAGTAAGCCTGAGGATGTATCCTGGCTGTGACACAGTTTTGAGGAGACATACGTTGTGTCAAGAAGCAAAAGCATCCTATCAACACAGTAACACGCTGGGGCTTTGGTGCAGGGTGCTATCAACTGTGTTTTGTCTAGTAAAATGTGACTGTTATAGACAAATGCCACCCTAGGGAAAGCTACTTGCCCAATGGGGTCATGGAATGGATCACGTTGAGTGTGATCACAAAATACCAAGGAGATTAAAAGCACACTGGAATACTGGAAATCTGGGGCTTTACCCACTGCTTCAGAATATTGGAGACTTTTTCAATATTACAAATAATGCCCAGCACAACATGGAAAATCTGTGCACAAACTTAGGTTATAATCTACATTTATGGAGCAGCAATTATCCATCCATATCTATCACTTTTTCCTTCCTTGATCACCATCTCCTCTGAAAAGTCCCCTCTAGGAACTTTACTTTCTGGAAGAGGAAGCTGCTGCTGCTGCTGCTGGGCGGCTGGGAAGGGACAGGCCCTGACCTACCACGATGATAACCTTTGCTAGTCCAGCTGGGACTCATCTTCTTGTGGATGCACGGTGATTTACACCATGATGACTTTTCATCCTTTCAGTGCAAACTGTTGTCACTTGATGCCTTATTTTCCTTTGGCATGCAACTGTGTCACCTGAGAGTTTGTGATTTTCATAGCCACAGTCTAGGCAGGAGTCATAAATGAATGCTAACTCCATGCAGGAAAAAGAAACTGGGGAAATAGTTCATCAGTCAGATTATTGCTATACCCAGAGGAAAACTCACAAGACTTTGCAAGGAACACTAATACAGTTACTGATTTAAAGAGCAAAAAGTAAAAGATGTGTGTATCAGGATAAATTAGCCTTCAAAAATCCATGCATATGCCTCTCTAAAACTACCAGACCCATAAACTTGCAAGAGAGTTTGTGAAACTCCTTTAATAGGTGGTGGGCCTGCTTGACCACAGTGTTTGGTAAAATCATATAACCACACGCATTTGTCAAACCTTTCTTTCCTCTTTCTCTGTGCTGTGGTGTAATGCTGCAGTGCAACTTGCCACCAACAAGGGAGTTAGTTCATAAAAACAGGGCCCTGTCTGCAGCACAGTGCAGCCGGATTTGAGTGGTGGCTTGATGTACTAACGGAATAACATAACAGGAAAGTAATGTGAATATAGAACATGGAAAAGAATATAAAGGACCTTCATTTCTTTGCACATTTTACCTGAAGTTCAGGATTAGCACAGTAGTGCTAAGGAGCACATTGAGATTCTTTGCCAGTCCTGGTACAAAGAACAACTATCTAGAAAGACAAGGATGTGGATTCGTATGTCAGATTGCTCAGCTCTGGTGATTTTCAGCTGGTGCTCACTGAGTCTCTAGATACTTTGACATCCTACACTCACTCTAAAATCAATTATCAAGAGCATGAAAAGTTTGTTGTTGTTGTTGTTGTTGTTGTTTTTAAATAATTACATTCCTTGGGCAAACCTCAATGGTTTTTCTCAAAACTTTCATGCCAGAATGCTTATGAGAAAGGAAGAAGTCTTTAAGTCCCTTGCCTCACGTGTTCTCTTTGTTCTAATACCCAGGCCTGTCACTAGTAGGAGATGCCTGTGCCATGACTACGAGTGGGCTGACACATTACTATCTACCCTCACATTTGGCTTGCAAACAATGCCAGGAACTGAACCCATAGAAAATATCTCCCTGTTGCCAGCCTGACACATTGTTTGACCTGGGAAATTGAGACAAACTGCTATGTTCTTGGTTAAAAATAAGAGGCCTTTGAATTTTCCCTCTACTCTGAACTTTCCACTAAGGGTTCACTTTTGTCATTTTGGCACATCTTCTGAGGTCTGAATATAGCTTAGCTTTTATGTAGGGCTTTCTGTAAATAAAGAATTGTGCAGCAGTGGAACAAATTCAGACCTGTTAATAGAGGAAGTGCAAAATGGGTCTGATTAAACCAGACACCAGCATCCTACTGTGCCCTAATGTGCAGGTTTGCTTGTGATGGGGGCAAGATGCCTCTGCCCAGGACACTTCCCTTCTCTTGGAGGAATCCTAAATTTGGCTCATATTTAGCCCTAGAGCACCACCGACTTCAGCCACACTTGGGCTGAACCTGTTCCATATATTCCTTTGATTTTGCATCTTCCAGAAATCCCTTACCATGAGTGATTCAGCCTTTCCTCCAAGCAACAGAGGCATTTAGAAGGTTACAGCTCACTCCAAAGAATGTTTCAAGCTGAAAATTATAAAATCAGTTATACTGCGTGTGTACAAAGTACAATACTGCAAGTAGACAGGGATTTTTACAGAGAAGGATACATACAGAAGGTAACTTCTATTAAAATGTACGTGTTCTGCTATGCTTATTGTTAAACAATCAAGAAATGGATTTGCTGTGATGGTAACTACATGTGCAGACATTATTTCTCCTTTTTAATTTTGGGGGAGAAATATAATTTTTAAAAATTAAAAAGAATTTGATGTTCTACCTGGCAGTAAGGTAGAATAGTTCTATTGCTATTTTACTTATCATATTCTAATATCTCAGTATTTTGATTGAACTCAAATACACACACACACACACACACACACACACACACACACACACACACACATATACACACAGAGAAATACATGTCAGTGAACACTTGTAACATGGTATGTGTACTGACACTCATAATTATTACACACATTAACCAAACCCAACACTAAATCTTGTCATTTTGCAACTTACCGGAATTACAAAGGCACCTGAGGGATCCTGATGCTACAAGCTTTTAACTCCCACTGGAAATAGAAATAAATAGGGAGTATAAGATCAGGTTTCGCTTATAGTAAACCATCAATGTGTGGCTTATTAAAATCTTGTTTGCACTGGGAATGCTCAGACTCTGTACAATTGCAACTTGAATGTGGAGGAAGCTGGAAAACACGCTCATGGAGCACTGTGCTTTGACTTGTAGAGTTCTTCCTCCCCACTGCTTACCCTCGTTGCTCTCAAAAACCACATCTGGTTTCATCTGGCTGAGCCAAACATGACACCTCCTGACCTATACTGAAGGTGTCACTATTTCCTTGGCCATTTGAAGGTTCTCTCTCCTAAACTTTTCTGAGTGTCTTTTAATCTTCCTTCACTGGGACATATTCTGAGGAAACTCCATAAGGTCTCAGCTTAAACAGTTTCATAAATATTTTGAACCGGCTTTTCTCTCCAGTTTTATTCAACAGCTCAGAAACCTGTAGTTACTTAAGAAATTCCTCCGAGTCTTTTAAATACCTTGCCTTTTTTGCCTTAGACTTCTGTTAATTGAGACCTTGTTTGATGGCAGTTCAGTCCAGATATTTTCTTTTGGTCACAAGTGGATTTCATTAATTCTTTCTTTCTTTGGACATAACCGTTAACAGAAATAATTAATGCAGTCAGTCCCTAACCCAGTTAGATAAATCATCCCCTACAGCCAGGGCAGTTTTCTCTAAGTACAGTAACTGCTGTTGCTCTTTGGCTTGCTTCTTTCCTCCGATTTTCCTGCATCATCACACTGATTTCCATTAAACACCATGTAAATCACTTGACTGAAATTTATATGGATTTGCTTTATTGCAATTCTAAAACTATTGTGTATTTTAACAAAGGAAAATACAAATTGATTTGTTATAATCTATCTTTGGTAACTATGTCTCCAATTTTTATCTGCTTTCAGAGCTGTTTCTTTCACAAAACATTGAGTCCTTGTAGACAACTGAAATCATCATCATGCTCTTTTGTGCATCACTTTTTCCTTAAATGCTGCTCCTTCACTTCTCATTCTTCTAATAATATGTTACTGTTGTCTGTTTTAGTAAAAACCTTACTACTGCATTTATTATCTCTGTTACTCAGCCTCCTTGACAGGTGAGCTCTTTGCCCTTCATTTTCACCTCACACAGAACAATTTCTCTTTCTACACCCATTCTCATCAACATCTTTGGGGTACCTCTCTGGACTGCAACATTATTACTCATACCGAGCCAAATAACCAGGTCGTTTGGGGTGGGACCTTCATTATCTTTAATTGCAATTGCAACATCCATGATTTATAAGCCATCCACTCCTTTTCTGTTGCTTTTACGGCCAAGGTACCTTTTACTATTTGCTTAAATTTCTTTGGCAGCCTCTTCCTAAGCCTGACTTTTGACATTTTCACAGGCCTTTTGTCTGGCAAGACATTTTTTCATTTTCTGTTCCTTGTAGATACACTCTTTATATATTTATAAAGTTCAAGGTTTCCCAGTTAATTGTGAATGCAGCTATTTCCATAATTTTTTCTCTTTGGGACACATGCTGAAGATAATTTCTGGACCACTTGGGCATAAAGGAATTCCAGCTGCCTTCCATAATTACCTGACTGAATCATTCTGGCTTCAAATCAGCTGAACAGCACCTACATTTTTAAATTAATATTTCAGCTAGTTATATTCTGCAGAGCTTGACTTCTCCTTGAGTAGTTCTATTAGGTGTACTGGAGAAAAACAAAGCACTTAAAAAATGGAAGTTGGACAACTGCTCCAAACAAAAATCTTAACATCTAAAGGATATGACAGAAACAGAAGAAACACAAAGCAGGAGAATGAAGAATGACACAGACCATTTTATCAGGCTGGTTTTTCTAATGTTTATTAGTCTATAAAATGTCTGTAAAACAAAGCAAAATCACATGAAAATCAATTACATTAGTTGTACTGGACACTTGGAAGGATGATCTTGCTGTTGCGGTCATTACTGAAAAAGAGAAAAAATCCCAAGTCACTTTGGTGAATGTTGTGATAATATTAGAAGGGAAGCAAATAATTCAGAAGGGAAATAATGGAATACGTTTTTCCTGATTTTTTTTTACAGCAAATTGTTTATCAAGATCCACCCCCAACTGGACAAGAGAATGTCTGTATCAAGCCTATTGCTTACAGTGAGTGAACTGTCATATCAAGACCAGACTATTTTCCTTTGACTTTGTCTGCAAGCCCTTTTGCGGGGTGTCCTTCCCCCCTTCCTGGACAGACTGCTCTTGTATTCCGCTGCGATTTCTAAGCAATATTCTCCCAATTTGCCTCTCATTCACAAACCCTAGAATATTCTTGCAGTGGGAAATCTAAGGACAGTTCTTGTGAACTTCAACAAAAAGATACGCACTTAGTTAGGGCCTGAGAAACATGCTCTGGGAAAAAAATTAATTTTAATTTTCTTTTAGTCTCCCTGCAGGGCTTTTCCTTTTCCTTGTCCTTGCTGACAGAGGGCACAATGCCTAACTAGAGTCCTCCTTGAGGTTAGCTGGTTTATTTCAGCAGCAAGAAACCACAGACAGAATTCTTTTTACTCAGTCCTCTTAATTATTTGTTATTTTAACACTGTTGGGTAAAACCAGACCTCATCTGATATATTAAAAAATTACCATACAAGAATCCAAAAAGGAAAATATCATAATACTGGTCTTGAAGAAAAGAAGATCAGTAAGTGTTGGGACTGATTACACCACAGGATTTACTTCATGACATCCTCCAAATTCAGGGAACTTCTTCTGCTCTGGAATGTGCAGGGTGTCCTCTCCAAGTGCTCCCAAAATGGGGGCAGGCAAATGTCAGTGCCAGGGCACACACACAGACCTGTGCTACCTCCCCACTGCACAGGCATGGCAAGAGCTGTCCCACTAGAAACTCTCCACACACATTTGTACCCTCTCAGAACCACCTCCTCAGGAGAGAGCCCCGAACCCCCAAAGCTTCTACCGAGGTCTCTTGACCTCAAGACCACTGAAAAAGGGTGGCAAGAGTCCTGGTGCACCATCTTCTCCCTGGAACGCTCCTGTCAGGTGCTCAGTTCCGACTCAAACACAACGTGGTGTCACTAGATGGCGATGGATACCTTCCATACGGTGCAAAATAGCCACAAGCTTGCTCAAAACACAACAGGGAAGAAAAAAAACACAAGACCAAAGAAGCAAAAGTTGCATTATATTATATTATTTAATGCAAAAGTTGCATTAAAGTGATATGCCACTTCTCAAAGAACATATTCTTGTTTCCTCTCCAGACTCAAGTGCCAACGTAATAGCTCAGCCTTCTTCGGTAATTCTTTTGTTTGCATACCGTATTTTGGTTACTCATGGTCACACTTCTTCCTTTCTTGATTGCAAATCTCAATTACTTTTGTCACCATTAGCATACTGTCTTCAGACAGAAGCAGTCTTGTTAAATACAAGCCATCAATAAATCGAGCATAAACCTAATTTAATTGCACAGTTTTGTCCATGTAATGTGAATACCCTCTCTCTCCGCTTAAGTAACAAATTCTTCTGCAAATCTAAGAAAAAAAATCTAAACTGGTACTTAAAACATACCAGCTTTTCCAGTATGCAGCATTTCAAACTTTTAACACGTTTGAAAGTTGCTGACTTGACAATTACTTTGCATTCTGAAGATTTGGTGCTTTTTCATGCTAGAAAAAATCCACAGGGAAAACTGTTTAAAAACTTCTTGAGCACAATGAAATCTTCTCCCTTCCAGCATTGGCTTGTTAATAAAGGCATGTGGGGAGAATTCCCATCCAATTTAGGAACTTTTTTGAATGACAGAACAGAAAGTTGCTTCATATGGGTGGAGACATCTAAGGTTTCACTCACTGTTACACAAGTGATTAAAATCACTGTACACACAACTGAACATAAATCACAAATCTTCTTGACAACAGAAAATCCTTTCCCAATGTTCTGAGACATTTCAATGTCACCACAGCATTTTAAGTATGTTGAGCTCAGCAGTTTTTTAAGAGCAACAAAGTTATTTCCAAGTGGTTGATAAACATGAAATACTGGTCACTAACTCCATGACAAAACTGAATTTTCCTTCCTTCCTTCCTTCCTAAAATATATCATAATCCTAAAAAAAAAAATCCAGTCAGTGCCTTAGAAAGTAACTTATTGTGTCTGAATAATTTAAATTTGGCTAAGTTTAAGATTCCTCAGCTAAAGTTTGTTAAGTGCCTTACTTTGTCTGGAGTGTGCAGAAACGCTGATTGCATTTTTGAGCTTCCAAACTCCAGTCTAAGGAGCTAGACATGTTATCTCACTGCTGATGAGCCTGATAGACTCAGGGGTATATTTCATAAATAACTGAAGTTACAGGGTTGGTTCTTTTAGTAGAACCAGACGAACAGTTCTGACTTGCATTCTGAAAGACACATATTATGACAGGAACATACTTCTTCCACCCTGTATTCAACATCTGCACATGCCATAGATCACACTGATAAACAATACTTTGTATTTGTCAAAGGTTTAGCTAAAAACTGCCTAACACAAACATGTGTGGGCCTGCTGAACACCTCCTTTGAGAAGCCTGGCAGACAACAACCCTTCAGCAGGAGAAGAAACAAAACTGCTTAAAAAACAGTCTGGTTCTCCAGGTGTCAAGTTAAATATTTACAACAAATGTTTACTCCCCACCATGCACCTGCCCTCCTTCATGTACCATTCCCCCGAGGGATTGTCCTCCCAGGAAACAAGTGAAATCAAGGTTTCAAAGTCAGATTCTAACAGTTTTGACAAATGCAAAGACAACAATTCAGCAAATCACAGCTGTGAGAAACTAACCATAGGGCTTGTCCATGCTAGAGAGCTCAAAGGGCAGCAAAACAAGGCTCCTGGTGGCCCTTTTCTAGGAACCACTTGTCAGAAGGATGTGTGATGAATCCTTGGAGCGACATGAGAGCCTGGCTCAGACTTCCTTTGCTCTGGAGAGACTGCTCCTCATTTCCTCTCATCTCATGAGTTTAGAACCTGCCCCAAGTCAGACAAGAGAAGCACTCATGCACATCTCGGATTTGGAAAAGAGTGCTGCGGAAAGGCCGCTTTTCACCTCCCTCTCTCTGAAAAGGGAAATCACAGCATGGATGCAATGGCAGCTGCTCACAAAAAACTCTGCAACAGATCTAATTTCACATATAGAGGAATTTCTCCTGCTCTTGTGACGCAGTGGAAAGGTTTTTTTTCTGTGCCATTACTATCAATTAATACTATTTCTCTATAATTACCCAGGGGCCTCTCTCTTCTTGGGTGTGGTCTCACATCTGGACACTGCAAGCTTGGAATCTGAGGAACAAGGAGGTCATGGAAGCCTATTAGTGACCTGAGGGTTCATAAGAAACTTATGGTCCAAGCCTTGGTGCTCTTCAGTTCCCAGCACATGAGAAGGGCACTCACAGCACAAGAATGAATGAGAAAGCAGAATCACAGGTCTTGCTATTCAAAGCACGGACTATGGTGACTACTTATCAGTCACTCCCTTTGTACATTTCTACTGCCCTTACTCTTTGCATAAATAGCAGATGATTCAGCACTTCTGAAACTTTTTTCTAAAACATTTTTCTTACTTTCCTCCTCCTTTGTCCACAGACACCTGCAGGGAGTATAGCTTGTGGGGAGAAAAAGTTGCTACAGCTGCTGGCAGCAGTATCTGCAATGGTGGCAGCAGGGGACAGAAAGTTGGAATAGGAAATCTGATGGAAAGACAGAACATCAAATGAACTTGGGCAAGAGGAAGGGAGAAGGAAGAGCAAGTAGAGCAGAGGCAGGATGCAGGCAATGCACTCACCTGCTCTAAGTGGTCTAATTTGGAATTAACTTCTCTGCGTAGGTTAAGACCCACCAACCACGGAATTGTGAGCAGTGCCACTCTGTGTGTCAGTGTCACGGAAGGTCCTGATTGAAAAAACCTTAATGCAATAGTTTGTCTTGCCTTTTGGAGGACTGTAAATTCTGTTGCTAATTGTTCTCACAGAATAGATCTGGATTCCCTTGAGGCACTTGACTTTGGACCATATCATACAGACATAAAGAACAGGCTGGATTTACAAACCAGTTTCTAAGGAGTTATGATAGTCATTAACGCAGCGTCAGTGAACAGTGCCAAAGGTCTCGGCTCATGGGCCAAAACTATTCAGTAGTTTCTTAGCTCTGAGAATTATACAAAACCTGTGGCAAAATCTGCTGCTGATAAAAAGTTGGTTTCACTTGCACATAATGAAGACATTAACCATAAGAGTAATTCAAATTGTTTTATTAAAAGATATCAGCCCTAATGTATTTTGATACAGTCAAACATTTAAGGTGATAATAATTTTGGGAAAACAATGACACAGATTGCATTTACGGATCAAAGGCCTGGTTTCTGGTGAGAAGCTAACAATAACAGTGCAAAACCACCCCAGAATAAACCCTCAAACAATGCTGTACACATAGAGAATACAATTTTTGAACGTGTAAGGGGAGAGCATTGCATAAGGCAAGGAAGTGACCCAAGTCTTGCAAGGATGCTGCAAACTCACGCCTGGCAGGCTCAACGCACCAGCAGTCCATGCACAACATACCTAACACAACCCAGATTGTGTAGGATTTACTGCCCCTAAACTTTGCACCTTCTCACCACATTCCACAGGTCTGAGCACCCCAGTCTTCTTTTCCTTCTTCCCTGCCTGAGCCACGTAAAAACCACTCATGGCAGTGTCAATGCCCTGCAGACTCCAGCCTTCCTCTGTCCCACTCACTGCTGGTCTTCCTCTCCCCAGCTAAAGTAGGCAACAAAATGAAGCTGTTGAGTAGGTGGTACTTGGGAAGAGGAAATGATTGTGAAGGGATGGCACTAAGGACACTGTCTCTCACTGGCTTGGGGAAGGGGGACACAAGAGCATCCCCACAATGCCTGCCCATGAAATTTCCAGAAAACGTGCCACAGGACACAAAACATCACAAGAAATAGGACAGGAGGCAATGGGCAGAAAGCAATGCACAGCAAGTTCCACCTGAATACAAAGAACTTCTTTACTGGAACACACTGCCCAGTGAACACACGGCTGTGCCCTGAAATGTAGATGACCCTGCTTGAGCAGGCTGGACCAGACCAGCCACTGTGGTCCCTTCCAACTTACCCATTCTGTCATTCTGCAACAAATCCCCAAGCCCCACTAATCCCTTAAACCGAAAGGTGTAAGTTTTGCTGGGGATGGCAAAATCACGATAACCTTTAAGTGAATACGCATATATTTATACAGAACGTAGACTCAAGGATGTTCAGTTCACACATCCGTCACACACAGTAGGTCCAACACTAACACCTAGGCCTTGGACCAAGGGCACACCCTGTATTCTTGAGAGGTTTGGAACGGGTTTGGAAGGTATTCCGGGGCTTCCCACACAACTCCTGTCTGGGACCTGTGGTGTGCAAGCCCCGGGCGGGCCAGAGCAGTCGAGGCTGCTCCCCTCCGGAGCAAGGCAACCGTAGGAGCCCCTCGAACGGCCCCAGCGGGGGCTGAGCCACAGCACCGCCCGCTTACGGGGCCGCGAAGCCGCGACATGCTCGACACCGCGCGCCGTGCCGGGCCGTGCCGCGCCATTCCCGGTCCATTCCTTCACTCCGCGCCATCCGTGTCATTCCCTTCCACTCCGCGCATTCCGTTGTCTCCGCACCATTCCGTACCGCGCCCCTCCGCGCAGTGCTGCCCGGGGACAGGCGGCGCCAAGGGCGGTGGTTCCGGTGGCCGAGCCGGGAGGCGGTGACATGACGGCGGTGGCGGATGTGCGTCCTGTGCCCCGCCCCGGCCCTGCCCCGCCGCCGGCCGCCCGGCCGCGTAGACGGGGCGGCACGGCCGCCTTCCCTCCCGCGCAGCCGCCGCTTTGCCGGCGGCCGCCATGGAGGATGTCGGCTCGGCCGTGAACGCGGACGCGGAGGTGCGGAAGCTTCAGGAGCTGGTGAAGAAGCTAGAGAAGCAGAATGAACAGCTTCGCAGCCGCCACGGCGCCCTGCCCGCCGCCCCCGCCAGCCCCAAGCGCCTGTCGAGCGCCGGGCCCTCCTCGCCGCCTCCCGCCGCCTCCCCGTCGCCCGACGGCCGCTGTCTCAGCCCCAGGGCCGCCGCCCGGCGTTCGCTCCCCGAGGAGCCCGGCGGTGGCGACGGGGGCAGCGGCGGCAATGGCCTCCTGGACGACGCGGTGGTGCTCAGGCCGGAGGAGCTGGAGCGGCTGGCCGGCTGCGATGAGGACGAGACCGGCTGGTGAGGAGGCGGCCGGGGTGGTGATGGGGCGGGGGCGGGTTGGTGAGGAGGCGGGCAGGGCTCCGCGTCCCCCTTCCCCCGCCGTGCCTGGGGGGAAAGGGGCTGTTTCCAGCCGTGTGCCTGATGTCGGAGCGGGTCTCGGGGCTTTGTGTGTGGAGGCAGCCTCGCCCTGTGGGCTGGGTGAAGGGCTAAATGAGCTCTGCCAGCCTTACCGAAGGCTGCCGGGGAAGGGTGTTTCTCTTTCGCGGCGTTGGAGCTCCCTGGAGCCCCGCGGCTCCGCGCTGCCCTGCGGCCGTGGAGGGCGCGTTCCTTCGGGGCGCTCGGACAGCGGGCGGGCTCCAGTGCTGCCGCAGGGTCAGCCGGCAGTGTTTCCGCCAGTGCAGGCGGTGGGGAGGCGTCGAGAAACTTGTGGGAAATGTCTAGAGTAGTTCAGAATTAGTCCAGGTACTGTTAGACTTCAGACATGCATCTGGCATCTTTTATACCTCGATTTCTTTCAGCTGTAAAGACAGCAAATGTAACACTTTTTCATCTCGTAAACGTTTTGCCCTTAGGTGTTTTAATTTATTGCTAATGATGTCGGATCACGGGTTTCCCTTAGGTGGTTCCTCGTTATAAATGGACTGCTTCTCTGCTGTTTCAGCAGAAACAGCTGCAGGTGGTTGTATGCCTTGTCATTATTACACTTGGATGAGCTTCCACTGAGAATCAAGAAGACCTGCTCTCTCCAAACATCATGCTGTCTCCAGCTGTCGTTTTGAAGTTTCCTATGACAGTTGTTGAGGGGCAGCCTCAGAGCTTCAGGAGAAATGGGGAGGAGCACTGTGTCAACACCTTGTCAACAGAGAAATACAAGGGAAGCAGGTACAGGGACAAAAAGGGTCACACAAGCAAAGTGTCTCACGGCAGAACTGGTTGTAGGTCCATCTACAAAGGTCTTTGGAAGCAAATATGCAGACAAATTTACAAAACAAACAAAAATGTCTTTCAGAGTTAGAAACGCCTTTAAAAATGCTGGAATGATTCCATGCATGAGCAATATTTTAGCTGTTCAGGGTGGAGACAGTGTGTGCACTTCCTTGGAGAAATCATTTGCCTGACATTCAGCCTGATCCACTGGAGAAGTATGAGAGCATAAGTTTATTCTCATCCAACACTAAATTAACACAAGGCATCATCTCCCAGAAGATGAGTCTGTGCAACGCCGCTACTCTTATTTCTCACTGTATGCCTTGTAATCTACTAGGGCTTACAGCCCTTGGTGGAAATAGAATATGGTGAATTTGCATAGCAAGTTTGGAGTGGGATGGCCCAATTTGTAAATGTCATGAAATCTAGTGACAGTAGATCTTACTGTTTTATATAGTCATTCTAAATCATGGGTAACGTAATTACGATTTTTTTCAGTGAAAATGAATGTCCTGACGGAGTGTGTGGTGGCATTAGTGCTGTGTGTTTTTGTTGACGCAGTTCTGGGCACTCACGGGGCAGCCGCATGGTTCGCTGAGCACTGCCCTTGCTGGTGTCAGGTGTTTGGCTGCCAGTTACTGTGGCCCCATCATGTCTCTATGCAAGTTCTAGTGCTTAAAAGACAGCAAAACTTATAGGCAGTTTTGCACATCTTCGTTCCTTTACTGATATTTTGGCAACTATAATGCTGAAGTGTTTTAGCGACTGATTTTCAATCTCAGGCATGGGAGACTGACTGAGACACAAATGTGTGAAACAAAAAAAAGAGCACCTGTAAAAATGTCCTAATTGTCATATATATCACAAAATATGGATATGTAATTATTTTTTTTAAAAAAGGTGTTTTCCTGCTGTGTTTTAATATACAGTTAATGGTAAACATAGTTTGGTTAGATTGATGATTTTTTGTTCCAAAGTACTTAATAAAAATGGAAATAAAACTCTTGGAATTTCTAAACACCTTCTAATTCAACTGTTGAGACACAAAGTAGTCCAAATCCTTTTATTTATCTACGAAGGTAAGATGACTTTGTATTTATGCATTTGATTAATGGAGGTTATTGCTCTTCATGAAGTTTGAAATTTTCAGACGGCTGATGAAGCAATCTAAAATAAACAAGCCTAAAAGACTTTCTAAAAACAAATCTAAAAGAAACAAAGATAGGAGAGGTTGATGTGAATAAACTGTTTTATAAAGATCCTGCTCCTAAGGCCTTGGTTATGCAAGGTCGCTCAAAATAATTTAATCAACTGAAAGGGTGAAGGTACTCGATGAAATTTAAGTCTCATATGAACTCTTTGAGGTTCAAATGGATTTGGATCACAACTGCTTAACCCAAAATCCTGTTTAAAATATGGGATTATACACTGTAAAAATCAAAAACCTCTTAGCAGCTGAGGAAACCTCTTGTGGAAACAAACTAAATTTAAATCATTGTTTGTTCATAAAAAATTGATACATCTTGCCTGTTTTACTTGTCTACATAGAGAAATGAAGATTGTCTTTACTTTTGATTTCAAAAGAACCTTGCTGTGGACAGTAATAGATGGTAAAGAGTGCTGGTTATTGTTCTTTTCTGTTTTGTATAATACAGACATTTTCATATCCCATTATGAAATTGTCTGCAGCCTTGTCCTGGCAGAAGAAATAGTTTCCATAACTGTTAAAATTGCATTGTTTGACATTTAATGCTCGCATGAGATTAGTGGCTGTGAATTTAAGAGAGAACACTTGACACTGTGATTGACATTCATACTAGAATGTGACTTGTTTCTTTAAAACTACATTGTAGAGTTGATCAGCTCATTCTTAGTTTTTAAGTCTTTAAATGCATTTAGATAAGTATACAGAAGAGAAATGCAAAGTGAAAAAGTAAAGGAGAAGGTGCAACTATCAAACAAGCAAAGAACTTTGACACTGCTGTTTGAATAGCAGCGTTAGCTATTAAAACATCCTTACAGTATTAGTGAACTTTGTTTATATTTTTGCTTGATTGTTTTTCTTTTCTCTGGTTAGTTAAATCTAGATACACTTCAAGTTTTAAACATTTTCGCATGAGACAATCTTCAAATTATGTGGTAAATTATTAAAAATATTTCAGTGAATTTTGATTGAGTTTCTTGTCCAGCTTCTGAATGCTGTTTAATGCTGAAACTTTCTTCCTGATAAAGTCCTGAAGGTTGCAAATGGGCACATCTGAACTTGCCCACTGTACTGAGCTCTGCGCAGACCCATGGAGACTTTGCTTTAGGCCTGCTGATTATTTCCTCCAGTAATCAGTGACTTTTGTAATCTACTGTTTGGGTGTTCCTATTTAGCTGTTCTTGAGCCAGATTGCATCAAATATAATTTTTTTCAAACTTCAGTCTGAATGGGTCTTTTCTTACTAATCAGTTGAAAAGACAAAAGGGCAGAAGGGGTGACCAGAGAAGAGAACTCTTCAGAGAAGTGTTGTGCACCTCCTTGCCTGACTTGCTGGGTAAGGTTGGGTGTGGACGTGCAGCACGTTGGAGACATCTGGATAACAGTGTGCAGCATGGCTTGCCATGCTGCTTTTGAAAAGAGTTTATTGGATCTTGAGTTTATTAAGTGTGCACACGTGGGCAATTACTGTAGATTAGTTGATGTGCTGTGCACCCACTGTAACTTCCTTTGTGGTAACTTGCTGCACAGTCACTTACCTAAGCTTTCTGAGAAGTTTTGTTTTAAATTTGAGCAAAACATGCAGTGCTTTTCCTCAAAATTTAGTTGTAGCATGTGCATAAGAGAGTATAGAGCTTGCTGTGTGTCTTTTTTGTACATGTAATTGCTCAGCAAACTTCAGAACAGTTGTGTCCTCTTTAAATGACAGTGCTATAAAAACTAGCCTAGCACCCATGTTTTCATGTCAGCATAAAGTTTCCTTGGTAGGGTTAAAATAGCTGACAGTTGTTATGTATAAATGACTGACCTCATTTACAAACAAAAGGCAGTTATTGTATATTTAAAATAAAATTATTGGTGGTTTTTTAATACTAGCTAAATAGCTAAAAGGAACAGTTTCAGTGTTTTTTAAGATCTCAGATTTGTTGTGTATCCTAATAGTTAAATATAGTAGTAATAGTTGTGTATCCTATGTAGTTAAAATGGAAGGCACATATTTTTACTGTTATACTCCCTCTCATTCAGCAGCTATTTCTAATTTGCACCTGTTTATGATAGTGTAAGTTTCCGTTCTAGCCATCCATTATCACTAGTTGGCTAAGGGCACGTTTGAGATACATTATTGTCATCTGTAATGATTGTCTTCCATCTCATATTGCTTGATGTCCCTTGAGCACTAGCATTGTTTTGGAATCCTGGTTTGCCATAGTGAGCTGGTAAAGTATACCATGACTATTTTAGGATAGAGCTCCACCTGAATGAAATCCCATTGCTGAAATTACACTGCAGCATGTCCTGTTCAGCTGCTGAATTTCACTCTATTAATGTGGTTTAGGCCTCTTGGAAGCCAGACAGATCCTGATCAATTTCTGTTCCATGGTGTAAGTAAAAGAGAAATTGCTGCTTTTCATTTTGTGGCAGATAAAAAGTCAATTTGATTTAAAGTTGTTGGGGTTTAACCAAACTCAGTAACATCTTCACGAAATAGGAAGATATGAAAAGAATCATGTAGGAAAAGCAAGTGTTATGGAAGTTGCCAGTTTTATAATGAAAAACAACTGGTGACATTAAATAATATTCACTTTGATTATTTGAGATGTCCATGTTTGTTGTGATATTTGAGGACTGGAGAAAGAATCCTGAGGGAGGACTATTTCCATTTCTGACTTTTTGTGATAATTATAGCTTTTAAACATGCTTGATATTTAGATATAATGAAAGCTTTGATATTTCTTTACTGTCCTAATGATATTCCTGAAATTGATGACATAATCATGTCTTGTTTAGGCATGATTCACAATTCTACCACTTGTAGGAGTTGGTAGAGAACTCATATGTAGTCATTAAACAGAATTTTATTTTGGAACACATTTAGTAGGACACAGAACTTCACAACTTTTCTCTCTGCAATGCAAATATCAACAATGCTATATTTTAGCATGTATGCTCTAACAAATTTCTTATGAAAAGCTTCTCAAGTAGAGGTGTACAATTTGTGTGACAGTTCTAGGGAAGCTGCATGATGGTGTTTTGATGGCCCATTTCCCATTCTACAACATCCTGTTCTGACATGCACACGTTCTTTTGGATGAGGAAATGAATAATTGCAGTAATTTCCAGCAACTACCCAGGGCACAGCTAACTATTGTTGGGCACAGAAAGATAGTTGTGTTCCAAATTGCAATTTGCAACCTCTTGATAGTCTTAATTCTACTTAAAAATCACATCATGTATCTGAGATGTGCCACTGTAATATGAAGGTTTAACGAGAGTGTCAAAGCGTTTCTGTAGTATTCATATCCTGGAGTTTATATTCGTTGACAGGACTTTGCTGTAGTTTGTGCATCTCTCAGAACTAGAAGTATTCTGTGAAGTAGTATTGAAAACTAATAATTAAAGGCTAAGCAATGTGTATCTCAGCCAGCTGCAGCTATAGCATAGGAATTTTGTGGGGTAGGGAGAAGGAAAGGAAGTCTGTGGGCCACATAAGTGCAGGGATATCACTTAATTTTTTGATTGATTTGTCTTTCAACCAGAGATGCTTTCAGATCTTTACATGTCCATTCAAAATTTGTCTTAAATTTTAATGTGCTTAATTAATTCAGATAGGATCTCCTGAAACTTTTAAATTATCTTAAAATAGTTTAGATTGGCACTGTTGTGTTCTAAATTATCTGTATTTCTAACTATCCAAGACTGTCCAGTATTATCGTCTCCTGATTTATATATTTTCAGTTGCTTTTTGCTGTGAAATTTCCTACTTGTTTTTAGGGGCATTTCTTATTAATCTGTCCTTGGATTTCAGCTTTTTCTCCTCATAATGTCTTCAGGTTTTTCATCTTTCTTTTGCATGCATCATGTTTTGTGTGCTCACGTTTAATTTCCTTTATCGTACCTTCCAGTTTTTGCTTAACGCTACTGTAGCTCAAATAAAAAGCTCTTAACTTCAAGTTCCTTCCACTTGCCATCTTCTTTCTAATTCAGATTTGTGACTTCATGTTCATCTGCATGTTTTCCCTCACTTTTATACTGAGCAGTGGAAGGATTTTGATACAAAAAGACACTTCCTTTTGTTCCCATTTAGAATCTCGGCTTCTTGTTTCATGCCTGTGGCAACTAACTTCTTGTATTTTAATGCACTGCGAGGGTGTTCCTCAGGTGAGGTAATCTGTACACAGATATTCCACTCCTACTGCAGTGCTGTGTTCCTCTTTCTTCAAAGCCTTTTCTGACTCAGCTGTGTCCCAGTGCAACGTGCTGCAGCTTGCCCCATTTGGCTGACATCATATGTGCTTGTAGTCACAGCAGTCTTCCTGCAAAAGTTCTGCCCTTTTCTGTGCTGCTGGAACTAATCAGTAGAGCCCCTGGTTGCTTTCAGCCTCAGGTTGGTGCTGCTGTGGTGTGGTTGACTAGTAAGAGCCAAAGGAAGAAAATATAAATGGCTGCAGCAGTCATAGTGTCTGATCTTCTTAGTGTTGTTTCAAAGTAGATCAAAGCTCCCGAGCTCCTTTTAATGCACCGTTTTCTTCTACTTTACCTTATTTATGTCACTGAGTTGGAGAGTCTTTACTCTGTTGTGGAGAGATTGGAGTATATGTTTCTGGTGTGTTAACGTTTGTAGTATGGGTGGCAACTGTAAGTTGTCAGCTTCCTCAATCGTTTTTAACTTCCTGTTTTGAGAGAGTTGATTTATAGTGGCTAAAGATGTATGAAGTTATTCTGGTAATCTTTGGTCTTGAAGTTGGTGTGCCACTAATCAGTGCTGTTGTATTGCTGTAGAATGCATTGACAGGTACAAATGGGATCTCTTCTGGAAGGTTCTTAGCCAAGGAAGACCTGTATCTTTCAGGCCAAACAGTTTGACAGAGAAGACCATTTAGCTCTGTGAAGTTAGTTGTGCATGTGTCATATATCTGTTCTTTTTCTGATGTTGGGAAGAGATAAAGAGGTAATAGAGGCATCACTCTGATTCTTAGCCTTGCTCTTGGTCCATTTGGTTTTTGTAAAATCCAGGTTAAACAAAGCAAGTAGAATTAAGTCAGTCTCAAAATTTGAGATTGGCTGTTCTTTGTCAGGTGGGATATTAAGATTGTTGGGATTTTGGGATATTGGTGGGATAGTGTAATTGCATGATGTGCAAGAAACTGCCCTGAAAGAGCTGTTTCATCACTGCATCAGTGTACGTGTGTGTGTTGTGAGGTAGTGGAGTTGCGTGAAATATGTATGTTCTCAAATTCTGTCTTTCCTTGAAGTCTAAGTTATGATAAAGGCTGACAAAGGAAAACAGTTGACTGGAAAGAGATGGGGGAATATGCAATATATATTTGGTTAGAAAGGGAGGTGGAAAAGAGGGAGATGTGGGAGCCTGGATTGCTTCAGTAAATAATCTATTTGTGAAACAAATGCAACAATTGGGAGTTCCTGAACAGACTGTTTTGAAGCTTAAAATACCAGGTAGAGTTCTGATTAGAGCAATCTTGTAGGTTTGTTGAAGGTACCCCTTTTGTGTGTTTCTCAAAGAGGACATGCACTTTAATTTCTTGCCTTTTATACTGGCTACTACTGTAAACACTCTGAATGTGCATGGAATTTCTCAAACACAGCAAAGCATGTCAGCTATCCAGAGAACTAGGAGTGAGTCTGGCCTGTACTGGGTAAAAGCTGGCATTGTTGCCTTTGACACTTCTTTGTATTGTATAAACATACCTTAGGACAGAAAGGAGAACAGGCAGATACTAAAAAGACAGTAAATTCAGAGTGTTAGAGAGATAGTAAATGTTAAACAATACTTTTAATGGTACGGAGATGTCATAGAAATTAAAGGAAGTAGTGTCATTGTTTACACAGACGTGTAAATTGAGTGACTCTTTTGCTTTTCAGGGATCTTCAGGGCTATAAATACATGAAGGGCTTTTAGCTTTTCTTTTGGGCTGAGTGCCTGTGAAGATTGTAGGCACTTCTGCAAAAGCAGTTATGGCAGACAGCATGATATTGGCCAAAGCATAAACCCCTTGAACTGCAGTAAGTGGCAGTGACTATTTGGATTGTTACAAACAGTTTCATTTTTATTTTAAAATCTGGCAGCTAATAAATATTTTCTCGCTTGAATCTGCAAGCATAGTTTGCTGATTTCAGTGTTAGAGGGAAGAGTGTTTTGGAGCTTGCTCTTAACAAACCCCAATGTTTTGGGTAAGTGGTGGTTTTATAAACATGTTTCTTGGGAAGCTTTTGTAAGAAGTGAACTTAATGGTAGTAATTACAAGAAATCTCTAAAGGCTATTATAACACAAACAGTTCAAGTTCCAGAATTACAGAGCAGAGATGAGATAATCTTGTAGAGAGAAAGTTGTGGGAAATAACTTATGTGTTGCTAATGTCATTGGCATAAAGAGAACAACTTTTGCTGTGTATTTTATACAGCAGCATGTCTGATTAGACTGTCAGATGTTCCTAAGTGACGCTGCGTGGTGTACAATCATATTCACTTGGAATATGAAGTCTGTCATTACTCTAGAAGAAACACTTGTTTAGCTGTTTTTACATACATAATCTCTAGTTAGAATTGTACGTCTTGCAGTTCACTGTTGTCTTTTGCTGAACCACATTTCCCAGTTTGGTTCTAGTCCAAAGAAAAGCTTAAAGTTCCTTGTTTTGAGTGTGTGATTGGTTATGACTTTTCCTTTAATCTGCCTGTTGAGCAAGGAGAAGTTTTCAGCTAAATTTCTAGAGTTTTTAAACTGGACTACTACTTTCTTCAGTCATGGAATGTTGATGTTAAATGCATGGAGATGCTGGCAGACAAAGGCTTCAGCACATCTGGCAGAACAAATTGATCTTGTTTCCCTCTACTCTCCTATGTGCATGATGTCTTTCCTTGTTGCTAATGCTTGACTATACCTCCTTAGGACAGAAGTAGTACCTTTGTTCTGTACTCAAAGAGAACAAAAATATCAGGTGCTAGGATAGAAATAATAAATAAAAAATTGTTTATTGTTCAAGGCTGCTGAAAAGTAGCTTTGTTTTGTGTACTTTAGCACTACTCTCTGGCTACTAAGATGCTTATTGCTTCCTTTGTTTAGGGAAATGAGTTCTCTATTGCATAGTGTTTCATTTCTTTCAGGAGAATCTGAAAACATTAATCCTCATTTGTACATTTGTGTGACAGTGAAATTGTCCATATATGTAATGTGTCTGAAGTCCTTGGGTAGCTTTATGTTATCACCATTATACTCTATCCAAAATAGTTTATTTTAGGGTCAAATCTGTTCTTTCTTTATCTTTTGGGATTGTACTATAGTGTGGATAGAGTACAAAAACAGAAGTAGCATACTCTGTGGTATTTTTTTGCATGTCTGATCTTATGCTCATTTTGTCTGTCCTCATCAAATATTTTTTCTCTCTTTTCCAGGTTATATACATCTCCAAAGAAGAAACTGAATCCAGTGCAAAAAAGTGTCAGTCCATTAGTTTGGTGCAGACAGGTATTGGATTACCCAAGTCCTGATGTTGAATGTGCTAAAAAGTCACTGATCCACAAGCTGGAACAAACAATGTCGGGTGAGTTTCTGCACCCTAAAACCACTGGGTTATATGTATTTGTTCTGAAACAGTGTTAAAATTAGCTGATGGTTGTGAGACAAGACGTCTATCTAATTACTTGTGTCTAAAGCTTTCATTTCTTTTACAAAGTCATTACTTCTACTCATTTTCTGCATCGTAGGAATGAAATGAAAGGAGGTGTTAGATCATGAGTCATGATTTCATAGTTTGATAATACCTGCATAGTTGGTCTGATGTTTTCAGAAAAAAACAATGTTTTTAACTCAAAACAGAAAATTGTCTTTTAGAGCAACCAGCCTCCTTTGCAGAGTAAGGGTAGCAGGGAGCTTCTCTGGAGAAGACAAGTAGTGTTTCTTTTAACTTTGTGTATATTTCCTATTCCAAACTCCAGGAGTATCCTGTAACTTGCATTTTGCCTAGCACTTGTATCTCATCACTTAACCTGTAGTACTTGTACCCATCACTTAACCTGTTACTAGCTACTGGTTCAGTTCATAGATTCTGGTTCCAGTCTCCATGGATAAGGCTTTCCTTACCTCTGTAACTTTCTTTCCTGATTCCTTGCTGATGCTTCTTTTGCATTGACTCTTTTTATACTGTTAGTTCCTGTTGTTACGTCTTTCTAATCTTTGTATCTTTTTCCTCTTTTTCACTCTCAAATGCACTCTTGTGCATTTCTTCTTCCATTGTATTTTTCATTGCATTACAATAAAGGAGGGAAGAAGAGCCCTCAGCTCCATGCTTCTGTTGGCAGCTACTTATGCACAGTGCCTTGTCAACGGTCAGATTTACAATTGCAGAGCAAGTCATGCTCAGTGTTGGAAGCATGTTCAGTCTAGAGGGAACTTCAGGTATATTCTGGACTCAAATGTTCGTATTTTCTACAGCAAAAGTGAAATTCATGACCATTTCAGAAAAATCATAACTAAAAGGAATTAGATGCTGCATACTGTTTCTGAATGTTAGAAAATTTACATTAAAATAAATTTGTTGATTATCAACCCTCCCTTCTGGTGTTTTGAAAGCTAATGTGTAACCTTTTGTAAGCTAGTGTTTATTCTGATATTAGGATCATTTTAATGCTAAAATGATTATCTGTCTTGCTAATTTTGTCTGACGCTTCTAATAATGACCATATCTCTATTTGTAAAAATTGCTATGCCTTCCTGAGTTACAGAAATCCCTGTTAGAAAACTTTTGGGAGTTCTGGTCCAGAAAAAGTGTTTGAATCCAGATATTTTTAATTTTTTTTTTTTTTTCTGGGAAAATGTGCTGTGCTGAAGAAGGTTCACATTAGCTAGAATGAAAACTAGTGCATGTATCAAGTCTCAGCATGTACCGAGCACACTTTTTACATGTAGCAAAATCATGCTGTTTCATCCAAAAAAGTCTGTGTATGATCAGATACTTTGTATCATTATGGATGTACACAAAGGGCCTGTTTTGAAGATATTTGTATCTTCAAATACTTCAAATAGTATCAAATACTACTGTATTTGAAGAATACAGTAGTAGAATTGTTTCCTAATTTTTGGTTAGTAGTTTACTTGTAATAAATACAAAAGAAAGAACTGTTGTGGAGACTTATAATATTAGGGATTTTAATGACATTTTTGTCAAGAGATGAAAAGTAATTTTTTGTGTGTGTGTGAGAACAAAGATTCAGTTGTAATAGATGCTTTGGGGTTCCTTTGTGAATGCCAGAAGTTGATATCAAAGGCCCCATCATAATCACCCAGAACAGAGTGACTTGTAATTACTGGTTTTGTTTACTGAGCTTTGTAATAAAATGGAGGTTTTCCCTTCTGACACTCAGATTAAACTGAAGATACCTCAGTATCTTGAATACTTGCTAGAATTTAGTGAATTCACAAATTGCTGAAATTAATGCATATTGTTCAAGACTTGCAGTGAAAGCTGGAATATAAACCTTTCACCCTTCATCTATAACTGTCTTTTCACTCTAACTAAAACACTGGTAATATTAACTGGTTTAGAAAGGATCTTTACATGAGATGCAATTTTAGGAATTTGCTGCAAAGTCAGCTTTAATTTCTGCTGCTTTTGCCTCTGTGCTAAATTCTGCCATTGGCTAGGTTGGATGATACTTTTTTGGGGGGCATTCTTAAAAACTGATGAATCAATTAAAATACTCCTGATATTTTTTAACTTAAATCTACTTTAGTAGGTCAGATAATAGTGCAGCCTCACCAATGTTTGCACTGGACAACTGAGGAAGTAGTGACCAAGAGCAAAGGGGAGAAGCTGAAGCTTTGCT
Organism: Certhia americana; assembly: GCA_018697195.1. NCBI lineage: Eukaryota > Metazoa > Chordata > Aves > Passeriformes > Certhiidae > Certhia > Certhia americana. The sequence continues at coordinate 40,575,321 of CM031860.1, read as the reverse complement.
GGGCTTTGCTGCTGAAAACAGCATTTCATACACCTGCAGTCTGTTTTGGCTTCTAATGTCAAAGCAACCATGATTTTTAGTAAGGAAATTTGGGTTCAATTCATTCCTTTTTTTTTTTTTTTTTTCATTGCTATCAGTAGCCTACTTAATTCTTAACTGCACTCATTAAAACCCCTTTTCACAAAGAGAAATGCCACACAATGTTTTTTAATAGCTTACTTTCAGCAGCTGGGTGAGCTGCAACTAAAGCTAATCCGGATTTACATAACATCAAGTTGGGATTTCTAACTTCTTCATCTCAACATTTTGCAATTTAATTTGTTCTTATATACATTTCTGCATAAATATAGTTCCAGCAGTGAAGTAACTGATTTGTAGCATAAGTGTCTAAATATTTTTTGGATCCCACTACCCCTGCAGTTGAAATTCCATTTTCTGTTATATTTAAATTGTAAACTTTTGAACAACATAATAACTAAACAAATAATACACCTGACAACCAGCAGAATTTCAGTATCATACTGTTCACCACTGTTAATGATCACTAGCATATAAAACTCATCTGGAAATACTTCAGCATTGAAACATTTACAATAAATGGCAGAGGAAAGTACCCAATTTAGAACTTATATTGCATATGAAGTTGAAGCCTAGGTCAAAAAATCCCAAGTCATTAGAACAGAAGGTTAACAGTAGGAAACAGTCAATTTGCTTTAGTCTGGTAGGTTCATGGTACCCACAAATCTAAACAGAAGCATTTGCCTGCCTTAATGGTTTTTCATTTTAGCATATGCTTAGGGAAATTTTGTAGGCAATACTGCTCAGTTGAGGGTGCCAATCTTGAAGTTACTGTAGAAGTATTGTGTGATTCAGACAGGTCTGAGAGTTCTGAGACCATGACAGATATGGTGTGCTCTGGTTTAAATGTAATTGTGTATAGTGTGGATGTTAGCATAACTGAGCTACTACTGCCCTCCTGCTTCCCAGCACCTACACTGGACGTCTCAAAGACATCAGCAGTAGTGATCTTAGATCTGACTTCTAAAAGAAAAACACTTGTCACTATCTTGTCTTGCCCTCTTCTCCTACTCTTTTCACATTATGGTTATATCTAGGGGTGTAGAAAGCTGTGGAAAAACTTCCTTGTGACTGAAGTTTTCTACTTGTACTGCATAATAATTAAATCACACTGAAGACATAATATATAGAATTGTATTTGTTTTTCATCAATTCCTTCAGTGTAACTCATCACTTTTCTCCTCTTTCCTGCAGCTCTCAAGAGACAGAGTTTGTACAGCAGCCCTTTCAGTGCAGTCAGTTACGCGAGCTCCTACAGTCCAAATACCGGTAGCCCCTACAGCAGTGGCTTCAACTCTCCATCCTCAACCCCAGTGAAATCTGCTTTAGTGAAACAGCTCATACCTCCTGGTACCTCAGGTATGTCACTGTGTGTCTGGTTTTTCCTTTCTTCCTCCTCTTCCTTTCACAAATGTGCTCAGATAGACGACTTTTGCAAAGACTCCAGAACTTTTCCGTGTTTTGTAGGATGTGTTCATCATATGGTATTTAACCTTTTTAGGAAGGACTTTTTACATACTTTCTGTCATAAGAAACATGTAAAATGTTTTCTTTGGGTGTCCTTGTCCCAAAAATCACTGATATATGTGATTAGCAGTTAGGCCAAAACACACAGAGTTCATTCTGTGGAGTTCCAAGTGGCTTCTGGTAAATCTGGGCTGGCAGCTTGTGGAGGGGTGGAGGAACAGGGGAATTTACAGGAACTGACCCTTTAATTGACAGGGATTGTAGTTCCATGGTAGGAGTTCAAAGGTTAAGGGTTGGTTGGTAGTTGTGAAGTCTTTTCAGCTGTCCTATTGTTTACTAACTGAAACATTTGGTATGCAATGTATCCATCAGTATCTCCCAGATGTGAACAGTATAAAATAAGGAACAAGCTTGCATTCCAATTAAGCATTCCATGAGATTTTGTAGCCATTAGTGTAAACATTAACTTCTAGCAATGTTTTCTACTTTTATTCTGCACTGTAGACCCTTTTTTTGCATGAGAAAAATTGATGCCTGGAACATATCTCCGCTCTGAAGTCAGATGTTGGCTTATTGTATATAATTTAACTTAAGTTAGCTTACAGGGAAGGTGAAAAAACCATTGCATTGACAATCCAGCTATCACTAGTTCACTGTGGACTTTTACAGAAGCCTGCACTGCAAAAGAGCCATTACCCAGGTTTTGGTTTAATCTCCGTCGCTCTGCTCTGCATTGTGTGCTAAAATGACAAATCTGCCTGAGGACAGAGACCTAACAGGCAATGGGGTGCCACCCAGAAGGCAGTAAACAGGAAGAGTTTTTCCTTGTTACAGTTTCCATGTTACAGTTTAGCAAAGGTGTGTATGTGGAACAGGGAGTATTTTCAGATAAAGTATATTTCAAGCATGCCAAACTGAATCAGCATTCATTGGACCATCAAATCCTTGTTGTTAAGAAAGATCTAGTCAAACTTAACATCTTACAAAGTAGCATACAGAGGAGTATACAGAGGTGCAGCTGCTTTTTTTGTAGACCTGTGTAAACTTCATAGCAGTTTGAACGTGCTATGATAGATGACATTATTTGCCACTAATTTGTTTTGACACTATTGCAATGATTTTATGAAGTTGCCCAATTTTAGAAGGCAATGGCTATGCCCTTCTTTTTTAAGTTATATTTTCAGCCTTTTTTTGGTTTTTGCAGGTTTGCAATTAAATAATTAAATGTTTCAAATGGCCTGTCAGATCAATGTCTCAGTAGCAATTTCTTCAGACTGGTAGTTTTTACTAGGAAAGGAAATGCAGCTTGCCCTTTTTCTTTCTGTTTTTTTTTAAATAACAGCAATTCCTGTTTCTTTATTCTCTTTCCACAGGTCATCTTAAATTTTCAGGAGACAGGAATCCTCCACTAAGTCCACAGTCTTCTCTGGACAGTGAATTAAGTGCATCAGAGATGGACGAAGACTCTATTGGGTCTAATTACAAGTTAAATGATGTTACAGATGTTCAAATTTTAGCACGAATGCAGGAAGAAAGTAAGTGTGGTTTTTTTCCCTGAAATCAAAGTGGATCTATTGGATTATTTTTTTTTAATTGAATAACTGCAGTAGCACTTGTTCAGTAAGCATGGAAAAGGGTTTTAAATTCTACAATGGATGTACAAATGTAGTTTGCCCAAGAAAGCTGGTTAAGGACTTCAGCCTCCAGGCTAAGGAAAGGAAGCTGCAGTGCAGAAGTTTTCTTCAGGAACAATGGACAAAGCAATGCTGGAGAGTATGGGTTTGTAAGATACAGTATTTGCTAAAAGGTTGATTGTTAGAATAGACTACTGCCTACCACCATTCTTCTCAGGAGATTGGTGCCTTCCTGAGGTAGTCCTGTCTTGTTCACATCAGTGCTTAAACCATAATTTAAATCCCCAAGATACAAAGTCAATATGGCAAAGAAAGAAAAGTGCCTATATAGTTGTCTGTCTTTCATTATAACTTTAGTTGAGACTTTCTGCCTCTTTGAATTTGCAGAAAGTGGTAATAATTTTGGTTGTCTAATATGTATTACTCTAATGTATAATATACGCAAAGATACACAAATATACACAAAATTATAATTTAAAAAAGTATGAGATAAAGACAAGATAAATGCTGTTTTAAAAATACTAGTTGTTCAAATTTTCTTGCTGTATGCCAGTGGATTGGTATACCTTTCCCTGGGGGTGTGGGCTCCACACTTCAGAGACCACTGATCTAACACCTCCAGTTTCCCTAGGAGTAGTGTATTGTGTTGCTTTTTTGGTTAGATTAACTAATACATTGCAAGAGACATTTCATTGTGGCTGCTATAATTGTTACAGGATGTTACTTGATACCAAAATTATGATGTAGCCTGTGTTGCTAGTTCCAGCCTGGGAGAGGAGATGAACAAGTACATACACAACACACCTATACTGATGATTGCTTTACTAGGAAAAGGAATGAGCTCACCTACTTATTCCAAATCATTATTAGCTAGTAGATAACTTTTTGTTAGTAATCAGATTTTATATAATGCCTCCAAAAACAGGAGTTAAGGTGGGCCAGATTTGAGTTTGAGAACTGCACAGATATGTGTGTGCACTGTCTCTAGTTTGAACTATTTGTGGGCTGGAAGCAACTAAACAACATTCTTGTTGTTACCAGGCCTGCGGCAGGAGTACGCAGCCACAGCTTCTCGGCGTAGTTCCGGCTCCTCCTGCAATTCCACTCGGCGAGGCACCTTCAGTGACCAGGAGCTTGATGCACAGAGCTTAGAGGATGAGGAAGATGGCACACATCATACAGTGCACCCTGCTGTTAGCAGGTTCTCACCATCACCTCGCAGTTCTCCCTGGCCTTCACCAAAACAATCTCCGAGAAATTCACCTCGCTCCCGCTCACCTGCTCGAAGCATAGAGTACAGCAGAGTGTCACCACAGCCCATGATTAGCCGTTTACAGCAACCTCGTCTTTCGCTTCAAGGCCATCCTACAGACTTGCAAACTAGTAATGTCAAAAGTGAAGGTAAAAAACGGCTTGAAATTCATTACATGAGTAGTTCTGTAGTTTCTATGAAGGAGTTTTGTCAGTGTGCAGTCCTAAAACTGTGAATCTGTGTAACATCGTGGTTTAATCTCTGAGTTGCTGAAGAAAACGCAGAGCAAGCAAAGCTTAAGTTCTGCTGGGGCACCCTTACAGTCAGATGAGTTGATAGGCTTATATTTATTTTAGATGTTGTCCAGTCAATAAGTATAAGTGAGTTTCATAGTGACCAAGATCTGTATTTGGAAGGCAAGTGCACTAAAATAAAGCAGGGAAACTCATTTACTAGTAGAATTAGGCCTTGCAGATGACAGAACAAAATGAAAGGAACTGTGGTCAGGTAAGAGTAACTTGGTGATTTATGTATGCCTTTAGCTTGTGAGGCACGTAAATGCTTTCTTCTGGTTGCACAGGACTTTAAAACTTTTCAGTCATTAAGATAGTCTTAAAAACATTAGTATTTAACTCATGCATTTGTTGGATATTTTAGATATGGCAAAGCTGTGAAAATTGCTGTGTAATAAATAAAGTTTGCAGTAATTCAGTGCAATTATACTATATTGGCATAGAACAAAATAATGTAATCCTGATACAATTTTTCTTCTTGAATGTACTTTTTCCTGGTAGCAATCTGGCAGAAGCACCTTTTATTTAGATGAAATATTACAAGCATATTCCCATTTCAACAAATGTAGTTTTTATCCAACAAGTAAGATTTTAAATTTTAAAAGAATATACATTTGTATATTAATAATTCCCCTTACTAGTAATAGTAGTTTGGGGAAATTACAGGCATATAGGAAAATGTGGAACACAAAAGCTAATCACTTACATTGTGACTTAATGATTCCTTTCCCATTCATTTCTTAAAATGAAAATCTTAATGCATGCTAGATGAGCTGCAATAAAAATATCCTATGAGAGGAATGGTACCAAAAGCTAGTATCCCACGTACCAGAGGGATCAAAATAGAGTGTGTGATCACATGTTTCTGAAACACTTCCAAGGAATTATCTTGCAGTGGTTTTGTGCACAGTGAGAGTTGCTTGGATATTCAGAGTGGATACAGCAGCAGCCAGAAAAATGTTTGGTTTTCTCTTTTTTTTTTTTTTTTTTTTTTTTTTTTTTTTTTCGGTTTGTTTTGGGGTTTTGTTTTGGATTTTTTGTTTGTTTGTTTTTTGGTTTTCTCGGTAATTTTATTTTATTTGTCTAGAATGGTTGGAGGGAAATTTGTTTGACAGGGTTCAACAGTGTACGAAGTGGAGTGCAAAGCAATGCAAACTGCTAAGTGAAGAAAGCATGCTTGTTGAAATACTCAGCCAATGAAGACTTAGTTTTGTTTTCACCTTTAGTGCTTGTGCATGGTTAACCTACTTCTTCCCTGCATCCCTCTGCAGAATCAGGTTGGCCACTCATCCTGTCAAGGCATCTTCAGTCTTCTGTCCAACGTATGTCATCAACCCAGCTCTGCATGGGTTGGAGATACATAGAATGTCATTAGACTTGAGAAGTACTTAATGGCATCTTTTCATATTCTGTGAACAGTGGTACAAATGTTAGAAGGCCCCTGAAGTATCAGGACTAGCTGAGTAGATAAGTCAAGTCATATGTGAAAGCTGAAGCATAACTGGACACTTCAGTAATTTTGAATGCTGTGTATGAAGAAGTTCTTTCCAAGTGGGTTGCTATTATTTGTTGTATAATGGACTGATATGGGACAAGGCAGTCCCAAAAATCTACTCAAACATCTATGTTGTTTTACTCTTCAAGCAAGTATTTTGTTACAGATAACTTGCTAGATAATTAATTTGAAAACTGCAAAACTGCAAATTAGGTTTGTCTGTTCAGCTTTGATAAAAGTACAATAAAACCCAGAGAATCACAATCCAGATATGTTTCAATTTCAAAACACAATATGCTTGACTTTTTTCACCATAGGTGAAAAATGTACATTCTTACTTTTTTAAATACATAAATATTTTCTATGTGATAGATTTGAGAAGAGGTAATGTAACAAAATACACCTTTAAATTGCAATGTAGTTTTATATGGCTAACATTTTGTGTCACTTACACTTGGGGTTCAACTACGGGTTCGCAGCCTGACCTTTGTCCAGCATCAGACTACACGTTGTGGTATCTTTGTATTATTTCATGCAGAAAAACTAAGGCGTAGTCTTCCAAACTTGTCCAGGACTTCTAACATCCAAGCTGAGTCTGTGAAAAACAGCAGAAGTGACTCAAACTTCCAAGTGCCAAATGGAGGAATACCTCGCATTCAACCTCAAGCCTCAGCCAGTAAGTACCTTTAGTGCTACTTCAGTGTAAATTTCAGAATTAAGTGATGGTATTTGGCTGTCTTCCAGTCTCAGGGCAAAGCAAACATTGCATGCCACAGTGGAGATGCTAATATTGATTTTTAATCAGACTTTCATGAATCTGTTTTTATGATACACAAAATACTCAAAAAAGCCTGATTTCTTATTAAGGTGTCATTCCTACTTCCCTAAAAGTATATATAGGAGTAATATAAAGAATTTAAATACAGTATTTGGGCATGTCAGAAACTGTTTTCTTCCTAGGTTCTGAAAAAACACCTAGATGGTGTTTATTGCCTTTTTTTTTAACTAGTGAAACATGACCTGAAAGTGTTCATTTCAGTTTAACCCTGTAAGTTAACCTGTGTCGGCAGTTTATTTCCTTCCTCTTCTTTTTTCTTATTTTTTTATGTTTTTGGCACATGGATTAAATATCCAGTTTCAAATTTAATTTACTTTAAGTAAATAAAATAAATAAATTTCCTAAAAAAGGTTTAGATTAACGTGTGTCTCATAAAACAAACTAGCCCATTGCTGGACTCCTGCTTTCTTAGTTTCTCCTAAAGTTAACTGCTGATATGAGAATGCTGCTATTCTCACAAATCTCTTGCAAGTGATGACCTTAAAGAAGGCAAAGTAAATGAAAATTAAAATTCAGTGTTTCTTTATATGTCAATATTGCCAGTTCCAGTTGTTTAAATGTTTCCTGACCATTTCTTTTAAAACAAGTTTCTGAATTTTAATAACCTTATGTGACATTTTCAAAGGAAGAATACATTATGAATTTTTTTATGTGTAGAGCTTTGAACTGTAAAAAATTCCATGATAAAGGTTCATCAATAATCTAAATATTTGAAATACAGGAAATGTAAAAATAATGTTGGTGAATTTAACTAGGGGTATTTTACCTATAGTACAGTGAAGGCATAGTGCCATACCTAGTTGATTTTGTCTTTTCAAAACAATGTTAAAGCTACCAAGTATAGTTAAATACAGAATAAAGAATAGAGACCATGCCAGAGACTCCAAGATTTCTGTCTTTGTACCAGCTCAGAGCAGATGTAAGGATTATGTGGACAGTCAGTCCCAGGTGTGTGATACTGTAGTAGACAGAAGTTAGTGTGACTTTACCATTGTTCGTGTAAGTTACTCCAGCATCCTTTCACCTTGGCCCTCTTCTTCCACCTTTTGCAGACACTTAGAAGGTGGGATTTCCAGCTGAAAGGATATTTGTGTAGTTCAGATTCACAACTGTCACCTGTTAGGCAGGCTTATCAAAGTATGAAGCACTCAGAGTACTTGGACAGCAGGTCTAGAGCTGTGCTGTTTCGGAGATAGGAAGAATTATCAAAATGAGCTGAAAGAAAACGAATAAAAAATATTTTTAGTAAAAATCTCTACAGATTTTATTTGGTGCTCTAGAGTTGAGTGAACTGGGAAGGGAAGAGCATAGACAGCAACTTAGCTAGAAAGCTATTTCCAGAATTAAAAGTATATTCATGGTTAAACTTTCTGGAAAGATCAGACAGGATAAGTCTCAGTATTCAATATTTAGTCAATTACTTCATTGCAGGAGCCAAAGTGGGGTGATTGTGTTTATATTTCTTTTTTTCAACTTGTGGATGTATTAAGAATTACTAGGTAAATTTGCTTTTCTTTCATAGACTATTTCCCCAAATGTGAACCACTCTAGACCAACTTACATTTAAATGTAAGTTAAATATCATTAATAAAGGCCAGATTTCTAGCTTTTACAGTTTCCCTGCTCTTACAGATGTTTGTCAGAGTCTTGCTATTGACAATCGTAAAACGGTTTGTGTGTGAAGTCAATGAGTAAGTATCTTTGCTTAGTCTGGATTAAAAAATTTTCTGCAAAACTGTACATTGTATAAAGATTTCCAGAATTGTGTCCTTTTTATTGTATACTTTTTGTTTTATTGGTTTTATATTTTGTCACTTTGCACAGAGCACTGTTAAATTGCAGCAAATTTTTGTTTTCCCTTGGCAATGATTTCTGGGTCTTGGGATTTGAAGCTTCCTCATACACCTGCTAGTCTTGCATGAGCTTACCTTTGCGAAGATGCTGGCTTGCCACCTGAGGTCACTACTTTGCTCCTTGTCAAAGATCTGCGGTTCATAATTTACTTGCACATTTGCTGTGGCTGCAATACTGAACTTGCTATGGTTGCTGGCATTCAAAAATGAGCTAGGAATCCAGTAAGTTTCTGAAATGACAATTCCTCTTACAGTTTTATAGCCAAATTATATTTGCTTGCTTTCAGAAGAAAGGGAAGACATGTATGATGTGTTTAGCGATACAACTGTCAACATGAAAACATAGGCATTGTAACTTTCAGCTGCAATGTGGTGAACAATCCAAATTGTTTTTGAAAAGAGATCTAATTAAATTGCAGTTGTAACAATTTCAGTCTTCATTTATGTCTGATTCTCCATGCCATTCTGCAGAGAGTACTTTTTTTAAAATATGAAAGCTAGTAAATATTTCACCATAAAACACTGGAAGATATGATAATATGTGTGTTCCCCAAGGAATAGGTATTTAAAGTATTAGGACAGGTACTTAGATACCTATTCCCCAAGTAATAAATATCTAAAGCATTTAGTGATGATGGGAAATCTCTGTATTTGGGTCCTATACCAGATTGTACAAAGCTCTAGAAGTTGTAGGGACACTTCCATGTAGAGCTACATGCTTTTGGATTCTGTGTGATGCTTTTGTACTTGGTAGCACTATGAGCAAGCACATGGATGCTTTGAAGAAGAGCTAAATACAAAACTTCCTCGAAGAGCTGTAGTTCCTTCAAACTATCAGTAAAGTGACTGGTCTGCTTGCCAAGATCCAACTGCTTGGCATGTTCAGAGTAAAAGGAGGAAGAGTAAGTTTTGAAGAAACCAAGAGTCCAGTTCAGTTGATCAGAAGTAAATGTAACTACACGTGTTCAGCACACAGTCACAGTTGTGACAGGGAATGTCACAGCACACAGAGCACTTCAAGAGCAGCAAGTGGTGTGGATAAACATGCACTGGGCACTTATCTCAAACTGCATGTTTGCTCAGCATTGCTCAAATTGTACTGCCTCAGCTCTTTTCAGTGTTTCAGTGCACAGAAATGTTTTGCTATTGAGTGTCTATTTCCTGGAGTCACCATTGAGAAGGAAGGAATTTGATATATGCATATTTAAAATCATTTCCATATCATCCCACATCTCTGACTTGCAAGAAGTGTGAATAATGATGGGGGAAGAAAGTGCCATGTGCAGTAGCATATTAAAATCTGAGTGGATTAGGACAAAATTAATTCAAAGTATGAAAGAAGAAACTTTTCTTCATTTCTGTGGTGTAAAAAAGAGTGATTCAGTAAAAAAATAATAAAGTGGAATACTTGAGGACTGAAGCAGTATGGCCTGTGGTCTGCCTCAGAAAATTTCTAGGAATTGTGCTCATATTTAGAGACCTTACTGTGCTTAATTGGCAGTTCATATGTATGCTTTAAAAAAAATTCCTAGGAAGACCATGTGCCAATTGAATAATAATTACACACTGCCACAGGCTATTTTGCATTAGTTTCTAGTTGGTAGAAGGAATAAGATTTTGGTTAGTAGTAGGTGCAGGCAGAATTTTACTGTGTTTATGAATAATTTAATTCCTTTTTGCTATTGGACAGTTTTAGTTAGTTTTTAAGACTAAATTGAATAGACTGCCTAGTCATAATGTCAGCATGGTGTTAAAACGTGATGAATTTTTTATAGTTCATAAAATACTGTGTATTTTGCACTGACTGAAGCATAGGAAAGGTGATAGTAATCATTATATGCTATCAAACGAAAGGATTAACTAATGTTAGGATTCAAATTGTTCCCCACCACCACCTTCTTCCTAGTGATATTCAGTAACTTGCTTAGGCTCAGGATCTTTTTGCACATCTGTTCCCCCATCTTTCTTCCTTCTCACTATGGAAATAAACCTTGCTAGTGCAATCAGTTTTGTGCTGGTATAAAACTTCATACATTGAGATAAGCAGAGATGTTTATTCATATGTTATCATTTTACAAAGTCTCTGTGTAGTTAAAGCTTTATTTCACTGACTACTTTCCTCCTTCCCCTCCTTAAATGTGCTGCGATGGAAATAGGCTGAGTCAATGCATTCCTTCTGGCAATAAGTAATTTCTCTCCCTGCCAAGATTCTGCAGCTCTCGGAACATTGGCTTCTCTCTTGGTAACTGGTAGGTAGTGAGGTCATTTCAAGGCAGTACCAGCCCTTGAATGTTACTAGACAAAAGGCAGGACAAGGGAGCAAAGGAGCAATAAAAAACAGTTTCCAATATCATGCTATGTACGTGCTGGCAGCTGATAAATCTTAGTGTTAAGTCTTCATTTTAAGCTTAAGTCTTCCCTCTTCCTTTTGAAGAGGGGAGAAAAGACATCTTTCAAGAAGGCTTAAGTCTCCAGAACTGAAGATTATAATTTGTTTATATGATGGTCATATTAGACAAAGATTTATGCTTTTGTATAGTGTTTGAATATTTTTTTGAAAACACTTTTAAAATGAAAAATTTAGTCTTGCTAGGTCATATACAACAGTTTAATTTTCATCTTTGTATCTAATCTTGCTCTCATATTGCTGTAGCATGTTTGCTAGGTGGCTTATTCTCCCTTCCGTGTTTTAATTTTTATTTTGCATTTCTGGGCTTTTTGCCCTGCAAGAAGCTTTACTCTTACCAAATCTGCGCATTTTGCACTGCAAAATTTCTGACACGCTCCTCTGTAACTCTTTGTCATTAAGAGCAAGCACCATTCACAAAAATCCATCACTTCCAGAGTCATAACAGCTTTTTGAGTGTTTTACTCACACTGTTCCTTGATGCTTCACAAGTGGATACAATTCTGAAATTCCCAGTAAATTTAGTTTTCTTATCTTCTTAGACAAATATAACACTTCTTGTCTTTCAACAGCTCTGCAAAGGCAGAAAAATTTGCCTCGTGCTGCCTTCAAAACCAAACAGTTTCTTCAAACTCCATCTACAAAAGGAGGTAATTAACTTACAACCTCTTATCAAGCTCCAGCAAAGCTCAGATAATGGTTCGCCTGCATTAAATCTCACGTGTTCTAGATTAATAAACTTGCTCTTGCAATTACTGTAGAGATTAACCAAGTGGTCCTTGCTGTATGAAAGTTAACTTCTTGGTCTAAATATTAAAAATAAACTCTGTGTTATATAGGAGATTGAATTTTGAGATAAAAATCCAAGGAATGGTGTCTTTCTAACATTGATCAGGAAATATGGATTAGAAAAGTAGACTTCTAAATGCATACTCACTAGGGCTATATTTGTATAGGAATTATTTTAATTGCAAAATACATTTTTAAAACAGAAGTTGTAAAAATACTCAAACAATCCTTTGTGCTGGGAACAAAAGCTAAACTTGTCCTTGAAAAGATGAATGTAGACTGTCAACTTATTTTGCATGTACTTGTGCTTTTCCTCACAAAACCAGAAAAACATAGATGAACTAAGGTTTTTTGACTCAAGGAATTAGAGACTCTTGTATATAATATTCCAGTTTGCTAATGGCTGAACTTGACTTTGTTTTTTTTTAAATAAAATGAAATATTAAGTCTCTAATCCAATTAGACAGTTTGATTTTTGATCAGCTCTGGCAGCCTTGTATGTGACACTGCCTCAGTTTCACAGTTAAGGTAAACAATGATTCTGTTTTTAAGTATAGTTGGTCTGTTATCTATTACAATCAAGAAGATCTCATTTTAAAGATCATTCATAAACTTGTAGGTGCTAGAATCCTTTAAGTGTGTGAGTCATTGGTTCAGACATGGGGTGGCTGACAGAATATACATGTTTCTCTTGGGCCTTAAACAATGTTTAACAGTGACTCCTTAGAGTCATCTTCATGCCATGCAGAAAGTTTTAGTAATGTATGATTACTGTGAAACAGATTCACATGTATTAAGAGGAAGTCTCTTAACAGTTTTCATACTTCATGCCAGATAAAGTTCTCATGATGTTCTGCCTTGCATAAGATCACCATCACTATTCCTCTGCAGAGCTTTCTTTGCCTTCTTTCCAGTTGGCCATTCCTTCCCCTGGATGTCTGGAACACTTATTAGGTCAATGGACTCGTCTGAAGCTGTAGAAATGTACAGAAAATTAGCTTTTCTTTGAGTTTGTATTATATGTAAAAGATTTATTAAACCTTAGAGAATGAGGAACAGAACACATTGTGCTGCCAGTTATATATTCCATTTTTATGGCTGTTGTCATTCTGTACTGAAAATAAGGACCCTTTCAGTTACTTGCTTTCTTTTTCAGTTATTTGCTATTTTATAGTCCTTAATATGTTGGTTTTCTTTCTTCTGGTCTGAGTTCCTCATAAGTATAGAAGTATTTAGCAGTGGAGCAAGGCTTTCCTTTCAGACAAATGAACAGCTGAGCAATAATCGATTTTACCTTCTTAAAATATTGTTCATTACATAGCTTGACACCTTTCACACACATGTTGGTGCTTTTTTACCACTTTGTGGTATCATCTCCCCAGCACCTTCTCTTCTCCAGGCTGAAGACCTCCATCTCTCAACACCTTTCTTCATAGGAGAGATGCTCATCCATGCTCTGTACCTGCTCCAACAGGTCCACATCTTTCCTATACTGAGATGACAGAGCAGTTTATTGATTCCTGTAGTAACACTTCATCTGTTCTTTCATGTTGGGTTGATTCATCTCATCATGATGGTTGTGATTTAACAACTGCATTAGAATTTAATCTGTTTTCAAGTTGGTGTGCAGCAGCTGGCCTTGGAGTGCAAGCCAAATAAGTTTGCAGCTTCACAGCATCCTACTTTGCCACATGGAGATCTCGTGCTCTCTGCCCACAGTCCAGGACAGAATCCAGAGAGGGTAGGACATCTAACTGTCATGACTACACAATGCCTTTTTTTTTTTCTCTTTTTTTTTCCCCCAGATGTTTTAATTGTAGTTGTTTCTAGTTTACTTTATAAGGAGATTGAGTTGTGTAAAGTTATTAAGCACTACTCTTACATGTTTACGTGTTTTTGTTAAACATGGATCAGCAAAATACTGTGCATAGGTACACAATTATCAAACAGTCTGTGAGGCAGTACCTCATTCTTTGTGATCCTGTCTTACAGATAGACCAAACTGACTATAATGAATATCCAAAACTGCTCTGAGACCAAATTCTTTATCTGTAGAACAGAATTACTAGGCAGTTTGCCAGACTGCATCATGTGGGCTGCTCTGGAAGACAATTCATTCCTTTATGTACAAGAATGAATATAGCTCTCAGCAATGTCTGCAATGCTGTGCTGACAGGAAATGTTTTATGAATTGACAGCTCAAATTTGCATCATGGTAAAATATGGTCAGCAGAAGGTTAAAGAGGATGGCGAAGACGGATTTACTGGATCCTTACTTCTGCTGGGAATGCAACAACCTTTCTTCCATTGCAACTTTTTGTTGCTTATATTCTGTACCTAAAAACTTTTTCCCTGTATGTCTATAAGAGGCTCAAAGCTGTATTCAGTTTTTATACACTGGCATTGTTCTGTTGGTGGCTGCTAACATGGTGCTGCATTTGTGTTCCAAGCTTTGTAATGAGGAGTTCAGAGATAAAAGCTCCCAGTACTTAAACTGTAGAGTCACTTGGAAATTCTGCAGATTACATCAATGTTACAGGCGAGGTCCCATTTTAAAAACTTACATGTAATCTATCTTAGTCCTAGGAGCACTTTGGTGCTTTTCTTGCCCAGTCATTCTGTTGTTAATGCTTTCCTTAATCCATACTCTGGCTTGACGCCAGCTTTTATTTTAAGGTTTTTTACTTAATCTCCCTGCCGCTTAGCAACTGTCATGTGTTTTTGACCTCTCTGTCACCTTTTCTCTGTCAGCTTTTCCCATGAGCAGCTTCATGCTGTGTTTGCTATTGCTATCAGGGGAAAGGCCCCCTTGGGTAATCCAGAAAGAAGTCAAATCCAATTCACATCTGTAATGAGGTACACATTAATCTTCCTAGACATCCCCTATAAGAAATGGCTTCAGAGTACAATCTCAAAATTACCAGTTCCTCTGTACCCCATTTAGGATGCTACATTCCTGCATTACTTGTCTCCTTTCTCACTCCTCATGTTCTTACTGGATCTACCTTGAAAATGATAACAAAAGCTGTGTTAAGGACCAGCTTCTTTATGTACAACATCTGTCAAAACCAATGCAACTTTGGTCTCAGTATAAAACATTTATTTAGTAGAAGAAAGAGTAGTTTATGCAAATTTACTAAACATAATGTTTTCGTTATGTGATTGATTTGATCATCCTGTGTTGACTCTTACTGACCCACCATAATCAGTTTGAAAAGCTGGTGAAATTTCATTCCATTACTAAGATCATGCCTTAATTTAAGTATTTTGTTCAGCGATAAATTATGCATAATTTGAAAATACTTCTCATACTTGTGAAGAATTATGCTTAGGGTTTGGCATATCAAAGGACTGTTGAATATTCTGTATTATTAACCTGTCCCAGAAAGGACTTGATAACAAAACCTTACATACTAACTCAAATACAAAGTACTAGAAAACAGGTATCAATGATAAACGGGTATTAGTTATACTGATAATTTAGGTTATGTCTGTAAGAAGAGGAAAACTATAAATTGTTAGAGATGCCTGGTTTAAGTTTCGTAGCAGCACCTTAACCTCTTTGGGTTGGCTGATGTCATCCTTAATCTAAACTACAGCATTATACCAGGAAGAAAATTAACTCTATCCCAGCTGAAACCAGGACAGCTGACCCCATCTTTTTTTTTTTTTTTTTTTCCGTCTGCCAGAAAATGTGGGATGTAACCATATCTTTAGATAAATTCTAATTCAGTGGTTAAAAAGAACAGCATAAAAGCAAACCAAGATGCTCTGCACTCAAAATTTTGTCATTGAAGACTAATATACACTTTATTTAAAGCCTGTGTCACACTAGAATACTGTATTCTTCAACATGTTCTTTCACAAATGGGAATTAAGTTCACATGTTTCTGAAGCGGTTAAATTTCTTCTTAAGAAATACCTTCTTCTCCATTTCTTTTTATTTAACTGATACAATAGTTATAGCCTGATCAGGATTACTTAGAAATCGAGATAAATATTTGTAATAAGCAAAGAGGGCATTTGGGTTATGATATCAAAAACACATGACAAAGAGGACATCTGAATTCCTGTTTCTCATTGCTGCTTGATTGGCTGTATTCCATTATACATTCCATATTGTTTGTATAATCACATAAAGTAATTTCCAGTTTTTAATTTCAGTAATAATGTAACGTAAGCTGAAAGTAATTTCTGTATTTTCCAGTACCTTCTTCAAGTAAATTCCGCTCGCCTGCGGCACCATCTCCCTTAGCTCTCCGACAGCCAGTGAAAGCGTTCAGTAGCCACGGACCTGGCTCAGTTGCCTCTCCAGAAGCCGCACAGCTGACGCACAGTAGTTCTTCACCAGGGCCTCTTGCAGCCCAGAGCTCAGGCCTGCCGAGCCCTGCCAGCAGTATTAACAGTACTACTCTTACCAGACCAGCAGGGATGAGGAGTGGTTTGCCCAGACCCAGTGCCCCTTCCACGGGGGGCATCCCAGTGCCTCGTAGCAAACTTGCACAGCCTGTTCGCAGGTGAGTCTCTGACAGGTAGGCGTAGGTCGAAATTTTCAAAATTAATTTTGTACGCTGTGTATTTGTGCTGCTTCTTCTTGTGGTTGTTATTTTGATCTCAGGGTCTTCTGAACAGAAATGGAGACCCCCATGTAAAGTATTTCCAAAATAATTTTGACTCCAAACTGAGAGATAAAGGATCTTGAATGAGAGAGTGAAGGTGAATGGCTGGAAGTGAAATTGGTAATGGAAGATACTGAACTAAGTAATTAAGGTCTTGGTCTGAGCAGAGAAGGCAGCAAGAATTTGTCTGCATGTGGTAAAAAAATTACCAAAATATAGCTGGCAAGAGAAAATGTACTTGTGTGAGTGACACATTCTGAAGTCAGAAGTACTTGTCTCCATAATTCAAGCAACAGTACCGTGGTGAGAGTAGTTTCTCTCCTTGGGCAGCTGGAAACTTCCAGGAGGAAGATGCACCAAGACAGAGGAGACATCTATAGTATTTGCTAAACTTAACATAAAAATCAGTGCAGTTAACCCACAGGATGAAACAGAATTTTTAAGTTAAACATAACTGTGCTAGCACCCAGCTGTAGAAGTTGCTTGATGTCAGCATCTTTTTGAAAACTACTGCAGGAGAGACTCAGCATTAACTGTGAATATCAGTTTTCCCTGAAGGTGTCAGGTAGAAGCTAACATAAGGAAGCGGTCATCCATGAGAAATACTAAGCATCTCCTTTAAATGAAAGGGAAAGCATTTTTCTTGTAGAAAGATCTTGTTCTTGTAAAAGCTTTTTTCTTGTAAAAAAGGTAAAGTGGTGGTAAATAGCACAGTAGAAAAGTTCTGTTCTGCAGTGAGTGCTGGGCAGGAGAATGACAAGCAACTGTCACAGCACTGACTGTGGTTAGAGCCTGCACTGGTCAGCAGTATGGAACTCTGTGTAATAAAAGCAGTTGTTTTGCCAGGAATTTGCTAATAGTAGTGAAGTGTGTTGTCCAAGTCACAGCTTGTCTTATAGAAAGGTGTTTCACTTACTAAACTTTTTAAAAATTGACTTTTTAATTTTTTATTTTTTTTAAGTTTGCAAAAAGGGGAACAGCCCCAGCTTGCACCAGAGGAGGTTTAGATTTGGTATTACGGGAAATCTCTTCACCAAAAGGGTTGTCAAACATTGGAACAGGCTGGCCAAGGAAGTGTAGAGTCATCATCCCTGGAGAATCCCTGGAGATATCAAAAAGATGTGTAGATGTGGCACTTTGAGACATGGTCTACTGGTGGAATTGGCAGTGCTGAGTTCATGGTTGGACTTGATGTTCTTACGGGTCTTTTCCAGCCTAAACAATTCCAATAGTTCTATAATGCAGACTCTTTACACAGTGCAATAATGAAGTTTCTACAGATGTGAGATTTTGATGAAAGCAGAATACAATATTCTAAACAAGTATCAAGTATTTGCCTGTTTAAATACATCACTAAAAAGATGGCCTATGTTAGGTGGAAGCAGATTAAGTTTGCCTTTTCACAGAGTAAAATAGCTGTATGTTTTCCGTCTATTTATTTATTTAGCCTATTTTCCTGGCGTGTTAGTTGCCAAGATACAACACATGCAACCTGAAACTGAAAATACTCTAGGGTTTATCTTTAAAGTAAACAGTATTGCAGAGAAGTAAATGAATGAAGTGTGTATTTCAGTTATTTATAAAATGTTTAAATTATTATGAATTGTAGATAGAGACTTCAACAGTTATACATGAAACTGAAAAACATCTCATTTCATTTTAGATCATTACCCACTCCCAAGACATATGGCAACGTGAAAGATGAGAGTTGGAAAGATGGCTGCTACTGATCTGCACAGCTTAATGCAGAGTTCCAGTGCTCATGGATACTTCCTCACCAGGCTAAAAGACAGCTTGATTAAACAAACTGTTCAGATGTAACTCTTGGAATTTGTAAAAATTCCAAACCTCTCTGTCTCTAATTAGCACAAACTGGCAGAGATTATTATAAAGCAGCACTTTAATGACATCTAACATCAGATGTTTGGTGGTCATACAATCACTTCTACATTAAATTGCTATCAGTTCTGGGGGCTTTTTATTGCTTGCTAAAAATGTTATCAATATGAGCATTTATGAGAGTGGCCAATGTCAGGGCAGAAATAAATGAATGCCAAAGAAATGCCCATCTTGAAAAACAGCAAGGATAACTATCAACATACATTATCCAAAACTTCATTTTCAGCCTGTTTTAACTCAGCAGAAAGATTGGTGAATATGTACTATTGAAACAAGGCTACATGAATCAGAGCTAATGCTCTGATTGCAGACTGCTACATGCTAGGGAAACGTTGCTTTTAACAATTGTATGAGATCCCAACTGGGACTGGATCTGTCCTTCAGTACTGCAGGAAAAATCAGCAGTCACTCTGGAGGATTAGGCAGAACAGGGGGTCGTAGCCATGACTTTTATCACATTAAAAGGTTTGAATGTAGCAGACACACACAATGCAATAGTATAGATTGCATCTTTCCTATGTTGATTTATTTGCTTTACCTACTCTTATGTTTGATTGCCAGAAGGGCTTAGTATCAGTTGTACAATCTTTCTAACCCTAAATTCCTGGCTCAGGAAAGATGGCCTTCACTATTGTAGCCACATTTTTAACACATGGCTTGCTATTTGGGGAAAACTTTTTTAATAGCAGGTTTCCTTGCAAAAGAAAGAGCAAGTGATAATTTTGATTTGTTCTAATACCATACCACTATACTTGCAGCCTGCAGCAACTGTAAATGCTGATAGTTAAGGAGAAGGAAACACAACTATGCACTTGTAACATACAAATTTTAAGGAAATGTTAGTTGACTCTTGATGCCAAATGATATTCATTTAGGTGATGTTCCATGGTATGAGGGAGTTTTCTGTATCCTATTTTTTTACTTTCATCCATTTCTTAAATTGGTTTATTTTAAATTGTAAATATTTTTACAGAAGATATTGCCCATGTAAGTGTGTTTAAATATGTACTTTGCCTTACATATGTGTATCTTACTGTACTGGTAACAGAGTATGAAACCTGCTATGTCTGTTTACAAGCTATTAAACTCCTCTGGTGGCTCTGACTTACTCTAACACATTTTGCTCAGAATAACTGATATATTTAGCATTGAACCATTGTTTTCTGTTTTGGAAGACATCATGCAAAAATCTGTAGCTAAAGTTGTATTGGGTGGGACTAGTTAAGTGGAAGGGATTTTGTTTGAAGGTTTTTCAGTATTTTGGATGTGCAGTTGATGAAGTAAGAGACTGTGAATGGTATATCCTTTGTGCAATGACTGACAAACACTACAAGTCAGATTGGACAGCAGGTAGCCTTCAACCCCATTAGTATCTGAGTTTGGGACTGCTGTATTTTGCCTCCCACCACTAAGAGGGTAACTAATCCTGAAATTCTAGCACTTGGAATTTTAGGCCAACATTAACATATTCCTGGATGAAAAGCCATGCAATATTACTTGACTTGGAAGAAACCAAATAGAAAGGAGTGGAGACTAACTTGCAACTTAAAACTACTCAAGCAAGCTTTGGGTTGATGGGTGACTTAACACCCCAGACCAAGATCTGTGCTAAGCCTTCAAAGTCGGGGTGTCACATAAACTGTAATTGTCAGATTTCAGCAGAAACCACCTTTCACCAGTACAGAGCAGTACATACCACTCATCTAGCCTTGAGTCACCTGCAGGTACAGGGAATGGATGTCAGTATCTCACATCACTGTTCAGCAGAAGACAGGACTAGATCAAATGTGCATATTCTCAGTAAAGCCTGAATTTCAATATTTCAGCATTTTACAAATCAATGCTGCAGTCTTCACTGAAGAAAGGGGAATTTAAATTGATGGATTTTATCAAACTTCACTTGACTTACAAATTTTGAAGTCAATTTAGATGACAATATTGGGGGTTTTACCATGGCTGCATCAAACTTGTGTACGTTTCCTTAAGTTAAGTAATTCATCGCTTGGGTAAATTCAGCTTGAGTTTTATAGGGATTTTTTCTCTGCTATTCCCCCCAAAATACAGCAAATGACTTCCTGAGAAGACAAGACTGACTGTTTGCTAGAAAGCCTTTGTGCATTACCAGTTCATTGATATCAGGAAATCATGGGGCTCTGTGTTTAGAGATTTACTGCAGAATTGTGGAAATATGGATTTGATAAAATAGTGCCTATGATTTACTTAACTTATGTTTGATATAGTAGTAAGGGTTTTATGAATGTGGATTACTTTTTGTGCCAACAGCTTGGAATTGATGTATGTGTGTAGGCAGAAGGATTTATTCTGCTCCCAAAGTTATTTAAATTTTTTTTTTGTGTGTTTGAATGTTTTTGTAAGTGTTAAAAGTGTAAAAAAATATATAAAATATTCTTACCACAAAATACTTTCTGGATCATTATTTTTACAACTAAGTGTTTTTTAAAGCTGTTAGAAATTTAGAGGATATTATTTTATGGCTTTTTTGTCTGGTTGGTTGGGTTGTTTTTCAGGAACTGTATTCACTTTTGTAGAGGTTACCAGTATTGGTTTCTGTCTCTAATTCATGAACTGAATACAACATTGTGTTTGGGTGAAATCTGTGATTTCATTGACAGACAGAGATGTTTGCCTCTGCCCTGGAAGGACCCTGCATAGTCCAGACTTACATGAAAAACTGTATCTAAATTTTCATCCAGAGTGATTTGTATGGGCAGTTTGAAGAAGACAAGCCTACCTTTCCTTTTTTTCAGGATCTGTGCTCACTTCAGACCACCACATGAAACAGATTGTTCATTTTGAAAATTCTGTAATTTATGCAGAAAATTGAGTAATGTAAAAGTGTACCTAAGTAATCCCTCTTGGAACTCATAAGTACACATTTTATCTATCTTCTACATGAATGCCTCCATCTTTGGTTCACATACAAGCAAAAAATTAGTTTTGAACTTGGTATCTTTCTGGAATCTGCATTTTGTTACAAAGCAATGGATGCAGTAGTAATATGAATGTCGTCTTTGTCTTATCTTGGTATTAAGAAGGGCTAAGGTTTAATTCTATTTGGTAGCCACTTAATATGAAATTTAACAAAATTTAAGCTGTAAAACTTCTAATTACTTGTTTATCCCAGCCTAGTCCCCTGTTTCGTAATTAAGCCAGTCGGTTAAAATGTTTCCCCCTACTTAGCTGATGTATTTATATAGAACTGGATTCAAACCTGCTGCTTCTAAAAGGTATTGTCACTTTTTAGTCATGCCATTTAGTCAAGTACCATTTGCTCCACTCCTTCAGGAAAGTAGAGCAGTGTCAAAATCTGGTAATTAATAGCCTTTTGCCCTTCTCTTTTAGTTGGTTTCTGTAATAAACTCTCCTATATTAAACTGTTTTTTTTAATTAGTATCATCACCGTATTGCAAGACTGAAGATTAGGTATCGTATTTTTCTCAGTTCTCATTCTAGGGAAGGTGTGACAATTCCTTTGGGTCCTTTTACATTTCATGTATGTTCCCCTCTAGAAGCCTGATAGCAGTGGTGAAGAAAAAAAGGTGATGCGCATGTAAGGAAGCAGATGGCTGAAGATGCTTATGCTGCTGGTCTTGGGATCGCTGCAGAGTGCACAGTTTAATCATTTAAAACTTACCTTTTTCTTTCTCAGAAGTATTTGCATTAAAACAAGTGTGGGAAATGACCATGTCAGCAGTGTTGTCTGCAGTTCTCCCTCTTTTGATTGGAACAGAACAAACTTTAGATTTAATGTTTACTTTTTTAAGTAAAACAGGCAACATGTGAGGTTGCTTTGATTTAAGAAACCAACCATAAGCCCCATGTTCTCCTGACTTGCATTTATGTCACTGTGCAGTCCGAGTCTGACACCTACAGGCAGCCTGTCTGTACTCGTCCTGCTTCAGGAAGGACGTTTTACACACAACTGCCCAGCAAAGAAGATGCTTCTGGCCCTAAGAAGTAACTGAAAGGAGCAAATTCCACCAGACTCGCTCTCCACAAGATTTGCTTACAACTCTTTTCAGCTGTGATACCACACAGAGTTGTGCTGTGTATCATTGACCTTTTTGCATTAAATGATAAATTCTGTTGGGACCATGTTAAGCACTTAGGACACAAAATGTAACTGTAGTGATGCAGCTGTTCTGTAGCTCTTCAGCTTTTATTTAAAGCATTTAAAGGAATAGGTAGCAAAAATTATTTCTTATCAGTAATTTTTTAACTTAGCGTATCATCCACCTGTTACAAACTGAATTAAAAAAAAAAAAAAAGATTTGAAAAATGGAATGCCTAAGATCTCTATGCAGTGTGGTACTCTCAGGGGGCAAAAGTATCTTTCACCAGATTAAACAAAAGAAGGTATGTTGTAATCTGAACTTCTGTCATCAGCAGCATAAGCAGATGGAATTACATGGTTGGAAAAGACCTCTGAAATCACCAAATCCAACCAACTCAGTGCCATGTCCAGTCTTTCCTTCAACGCTTTCAGGGATGGTGGCTCCACCACCTCCCTGGGCAGTGCATTCCAATGTCTAATCACCCTTTCTGGGAAGAAAATTCCATGCCCAACTTCAACCTCCCCTGGCACAGCTTGGGGCTGTGTGCTCCTGTCACTAACTGACTGAGAGAAGAGACCAATCCCCACCTGACTACAATTTCCTTTCAAGCAGTTGTAGAGAGGGATAAGTCTCCCCTGAGCCTCCTTTTCTCCTGGCTAAACACCCCCAGTTCCTTCAGCTGCTCCTTGTACTAAAATTAGAAGATAAGAACTAGAACTTGTGCTCCAAATCCTTTACTAGCTTCGTTGCCCTGAAAGCAAAAAAAATAATGTAAATCCATTTTCTTTTGAAAATAGTTTTAATAATTTAAACATAAATACACTTAAATATAGTAAATAATAGTCTCAATAACAGTAAAGCTTAAAAGACAGTGGCATGTGCTGCCTTCTCCCCCAGCATTTTCTCCCTCTCCTTGCTGTTTTTAAATTTTCCCTGAAAGCTTGCTTCCATTGGCACTACAGTATAGGAGATTCAAGACAATGCTGGGGTGAATGGGATATGCCTTACTGAGAGGGTGACTTTGTGGTTCATCCCCAGTGCCACTTGGCTGCTGGTTATCGTGCACAATGCACAGAATACGGACTATATATTCTTTTCCATTCTGTTCTTTTCCATTTTCTTTACCATAGTTTTCTTGGGACTTGGAAAATTGCCATCTTTCACAGCACTGCTATGACAGGCTGATTAAAAACCTCGCTAGTGCAAACAGCTTGGACTGATGTCAGACATACTGGCCTCCCACCCAGCACATGATCTCCAGAAGCCTGACACACCTATCCCCATGCTCCTCCAGTAGCAATGCTAGGGTTTTTTGATGGAAACTCTCTACATAGTAACAGGAAGGTGAATAAAGACACTTCTGATCCACATTGTTCCCTGCCTCTGCCCTGCCCAAGAGAAAAAGGTGCTTATTAAATGTGGGAGTAGGTCATCAGTGACTTGACTTGGCACTCTGTGGCCTTGGCTGCTTAAATCCACAAATGTGATGAGGGAATAGCTGGGGTGTGATGTGTTGGTGGTGGAAGAGTGGTCAGGGTAGGGGGCTGGCATACTGGGCTTTCCCAGCCTCCTGCTCTTCCCAGGCACCTTGGGCACTGACAGTTCAGCTGCTGGATTGAACAGGTTGGTGGTGGGCTGCTGCTCTAACACCAGCATCACTGCACTGTAACTCCCAGCATAAATGGAGTCTCCTCCATTTATCTTATGGCACTCTTCCTAAGTTATTTCCCTTCAGACATTATCAGCAAACAAAACTGCACAACCCATTACAAAAGCTTTGTTATCTGACTGATCCTTACCTGCCTCTCATTCAGCAGGGTTAACACTGCTGTGCGAATTTTGCAGCTGCTGCTGGTTTCTGTGCTGCACAGCAGTGCCAAAATGCTGCCAGGAGAAAGTAATGCTGGACCAAGCTCTGGGTTACAGTGATTTAGTTTCTGTTCAGGACAGAGGATAAGGCCAAATGTGCTGCTGGCTGACTGAACCCCACATGTGCCAAATTAAAGGCAGCATTAAGCGTTCTTGTTCAAAGCTGTTTGTCTTAATGATGAGCAGCTGGACAGAATATCTTGTGTGACCATTAATTATAATCTTGTCACTCTCCTTTAAAAATAAAAACTTTATTGATGCACTTGCTACCATTTTGGGTCCCTTCTCAAAGAAAAAGAAAAGAGAGGGAGATCAGGCAAACCCTCTGCTTTTCATGCTCTGCCTCAGCTCCTGTCTTAGCCTCATATTTCTCAGCTCCACACTGATCCATTTACCCCTACATTTACTTACCCAGCTACTGAGCCCAGGGCAGGGTTTTATTGTTTCTGTTCATCTGTTCCCCACCGGGCTAATGCAGACACAGAAAACAGTTGTTAATGCCGCTTCAAGTGACCTGTCTTCAAAGGAGTAGCGAAAACCTTGTCCTGATTCTCATCCCTTGAAAACCGTGCCTACGTGTCAGAGACAGCCGTGTGCTGTCACCACCATCACACAGCCTCAGGAAAGCAGCCCGGCCTCCTCCCCTCCCCTTCCTTGCTGGCAGGAACCGGCAGCTCCTGAGCCTCGGGATGCCCGTGCCTGCACACGCAGCACCGGCAGCAGGGTCACGGCCGCCACCCTCGCTGAGGGTGCAGCTGTGCTGCCATAGCAGCCATCGATAACACCAGCACAGCTGCTGCCGGGCCAGCACTGTTGGTTCAGTGCACACACACCTCCTGAGTGCCTGCGGGCTCAAAGAAATAATTCATTACGCTGCAAGAGTGGGCTGTAGAAGACCCTCAGCTGGGTCCCTGCTCTGCCATACACTCCCAAGGACACTCGGTTATTTTCTTGAGGCTCAGTTCATCATCAGTGAAATGACTCCCAGGCTTCCTGACTCGTGTGCTGGGAGGGAGGGGCAGGTGGCTGCTATTTAGAGAAAGGGGTGGCCAGTCACTTCATATCTGGTCTGATACAGCGGGGTAAGTTAAGAAGAGAAATTTGGTTGACCTCGGTTTATGAGCCCAAATGTCAGAGAGCAGATAATACCTATTGTAAATGTCAGAGTCAAGAGATTTTTATTTTCCTTTAAAAAGAACATCAACAAAGATTTAGTGACTATTGATGCTGCCATTCACACAAGCTCAGCATGAATGGTGGGGCCCATGTACAAACATACTGGAGAAATATTAAAGATACTTGCTTAAAATCATGGCTCTGGTAAAGCACCCAAGCCCAGCTCAGCCTTCCTCAGCAATAAAGCAGCTTTTGTAACACAAGGCTCTGATCAAGTCTGGCAAATTCAGGCTACCTTTTCCAGAGCAGAACAGAGGGGCTTGATATATGGTGGACTTCTCATCTTTACAATTTAACCCCACGTGAAAATTTGCCCAGTCGACTGAAATACAATTCTCTGCAGGTCCCTGCACCCAGCCATCAGTGTCAGCCATCAGCTCTCTTGCCCAGTCAGTGGCAGAAATGGAAAATTTCATTTACAAAGCCACCTCACAACTTACTGCTCAAGACTTGCTACTGTGTAGTAGGTTCTACTGATTCTGTACCCTATTTCCCCACCTTCATAAAGGTACAACATCAGTTTAAGACTCCTTTCCCTGGCCCAAGTGCCTCAATGGCAGAACTGAAGTACAGAAAAGAGGAGTTTCTCATTAAGGAGCTTCAACCATGTACCCTCTACAGGGCCTTGACTCAGCCCATCTCCCCCACTCCTCACCCAGACAATTTCTCTATGCTGCCCTCCACCCTGGAGTCTCTCACCTGTTTTCTTTAGCAGATTCTATCTATGTGCTCCCACTTTCTGCATCTGTTGGTTTTATAAAAAATATTTTTGTGTGTCTCTGCTGCCAGCTGTTTTTCTGTGACCTCGAGAATGCAAACAGAGTTTTTTCTCCCAGCCCAGAGATCGAAGGAAAGGCCGTGAGCCATCTCTTATGTTTTCTTCATAGTTCATTCTTTCTTATCAATACATTCTGTTCCTCACCATTAGAGCTCTTCACTGTAGGTCAGTCCAAGGCACAAAACCCCAAATACCACCCACACAGAGTGGTGTGTACATTTATACTAAAAGCCACATAATCAGTATTTATAATATTTCTCCAATAACTATTATCCATGTTAGAAAGTTAACTTCTATTCTAAGCCAACCATAATGTGCCACCTCACTGCAGAACATGGAGCAGATGAGGAAGAAGGAAGAAACCCAAAAGCCATGCGGTTCCTCCATTTTGTCTCCACCTGTCTGCCATCCTAAAACCCCCATATATCTAAAATTCTCACCCTGTGATACAACTACACACAATTCTACTATCTAATACACACTCTTGAAAACTCGGCTTCATTCCAGAGCTTAAAAGCCCTTTTTCCATGAACAAAGGTTAAAAACACTGTCAGAGATCTTAAAATCCCTTAAACATGCAAAGAAATATTTCTCATAATTCCAGACTCCAACATGCGTCCTTCTCATTATCAAGGTAGTTGAACAACATTAATTACCAAAACAAGTCACTGAAATCTGCCTACCGGAAATCTTGTTTCAAAATTTCAAACCACTGGTAGGTTACATTGATAACCCATTTATGCACTCTTTTTAGCCCTTCTATTTTTCTGTCTTTTTTGCCTTTTATTACTCCATTAAATACTGCAGGATTTGCTTTTTGCTTCCTACCCAGGACTCTTCAGACACTAGAAGATGATCTTGCTTTCACTGTACTTTTTCATCCCAAGTTTGGTCTAGTTCAGCTTCAATTCACCACACTGTCCTTAGCTTTCACTGATTTGTCTGTAAGGTCCTGAATGTAATTAACAGCTGCATTTACGCCAAGAAAGCCCTAGTGTGAGGGAGGATGAAGCCACCTGCAGCAGGCCACAAAAAACACCTCTTAAGTCTTAAACACCCCCATTACACTTTTTATTTGGTGTCATGTAGATTTAAACCTCCTTAAATTGTTTAGAATTTCAGAAATATTTTCCTGCTGGTGTGGGTTTTTCCAGCTGTGTGGTGCTGTGTGGTGACACAGCAACACCTCAAGACTGTGGGATGCAAAAATGCTTGTACTGAGCTACTCAGAGATGGCATGGATTACACAAGACACACACCTTCTTGCCATGGCTGTTAGCACAGCACTCAAGTAGAGCCTACCCCCAGAGTAGCTCCTCTGAGCAACGCAAGTGCAGCAGTGAGCCACCAATTCCCATTGGCACAGCTGTGAAATTACTGAAGGGGTTGGGAGTCTGCATTGCCCCAGGACTGCTTCTGCTTTGGGGCAACAGCAGTGACTGAAAACTGATGCTGTTACTACTCTGCAACAGGGAGCATGGGTCAGTCTCCTTTTCTGCAGAACTTGGCTTCTCAGGCCAAAGTTGGGGGAATCTGATCCAAGAAATCTCCTGGGAAGAGCTCAGATGTGGCATGCACTTTTGCACAAGCAACAGTGAAATTTGCACTTGTATATTAGTGCTTCCTATGCTGGTTGGCCAACGGCTCTTACTGTTTGTTATGCCCTCAAAATTAAATTTTTGGTTACTTAAGGTCTTTCTAAAATCTCTTTCTGAGTTCTCAGATAATATCTTTCATTATCTAATAAAGGCTAAGATCACTGCCAAAACTGTCTTGAATGTCAAGAGGCTTGGGATGCTAACAGTGAATGCTGGCATGCTGCAGGGACATAGAGCAGCCACGAGCTATGAGACAGCCTCTCCACTTGAAGGGAAAATATGCTTGGACACCTTTCCTTTGCTACTGAATCAAAGGGTTTAAAGAAGCCCTTACAATAAATCGCTGCTTGCTGGAGGAACACAGCAGTCATCCTTCCTGCAGAGTTTCTCTGGGAGCAGAATTCATGTGTCTGTAGAGACTGAAGTCATTGCTCACTGCTTATGGCAGGTCTAAGGAGGGTCTCTGCAATACCCTCAAGCACTTCAAGAAATTACAAGTGAAAATTGATTCTGTGGATATTTGGCAGTGGTAGAGAAATGGATTTCTTTTGTCATGAGGGATCACACTATAATCCCTCAGTGATTCCTGCCTCCTCAGGAGTATGGTACCATTTGGAGCTTAGTGCACTTGTTGCCAGTGTGCAGCTTTGCCACTATTTCCAGCATGATCTTATGCAAATTAATCACTTCCATGTATAACTTCTCCCTCTGTACATGAGCATGATAATGTAATGACCCTGCATTTTTGCACTAGATAATAAACTCTCTAGGGATGGGAAGGTGCCTTCCCTAGCTGGTTTTGCATTAGCACCTTGCATGTGGGACTTGGATTTGTTTAGACTTCTTGGAGTTAGCTTGAAGCAACTTGTTTTGCAAGAATAAGTTTCTGTATTTTCATGGGAAATGTTGACTCTGTTATCTCCTGTCCATCCCCAGCTCCTATCCTGCACAAGGCTCCCTTACTTGTAGGGGTTTGGGCAGGGTTTATTTGGGTAGACTTTCCCTTGTGGGCCTGGGGCTACTGCATGGTACCACTCACAGCTGAGTGGAAACACTGAGCACTGAGACCTTACAGATGTCTGTGGGCAGCTACTCCTTTGGTCCCAGTCGGCTTTGATTTCAGCAGCAAGAATCTTCTACTGAAACTTCCTCAGCATTTAGACTACCCATGTATATATGGGTAAAATATATGTTTCAAATATTTTATTTAGAAATTATATGCTTTAGACAGTGTGTATTAATTAATGCTATATGTCTATATTATTTTAATAATTTTATATATTTTAATATCTTAAAATTAATTTACTAATATTTCTAATATTTTGTTTTCTTCTATTATAATGGACTGAGCAGATGAAAGGAGTTTACAGTGGCCCTTTTGTGTACGTTTATTCTAATCTTTTGCTTTTCTTTACTTCTTCCACCCTGACACAAGGGGCTGACCGCTTTTTATTCCTTCCTCTGACTGTCCAATCTGAAGCAGCTCTGTCCAAGGCTCATTCTCTTTCAGACAGGATGCAAGATGCTGCCAGCTTAATAAAATTTGCAAGCAGTTCAAGACACAGACTTCATTTTTGGGCTGTGAGCCGCACCTGACGTCTCCAGGTGGGGCAGATGCCTGCGATCCCGAAGGTGCTGTCAGCAGCTCCGGCAGGAAGCGCAGTTGCGCCCCAGAGAGACGAGAGGTTTTATTGGTATCGGCAGGTGTCACCGCGGAGGATAAAGGGCATTTGCACAAGGTACCAGACAAGCAGGTATGCAGGGGCCAGAAGGAGCCTTGCGGGGTCGCCTGGTCTCGCCGTGCCACCCCAAAGTGAAGCCAGCAGCTGCAGCTCACGCTGCTGCAGAGATGTTTGCCTGACCTTTCCCGGGAGAGTGCTGCTGCCTGCCTGGACCATCCAGCCTTCAGCACCGCTGCTTTTATCTGGCCCCATCAGTATCTAAGCTGCATCTCTCTTACAGCAGCTTAAACCCATGGTGTTTCATGGTGGGGAGTTGTGAGTTTATAATAAGAGATTACTCTCAGCTAGCTAGTGGTAGAATGGACACCCCAGGCAGGAACATAAAACATATTCCCCTGGATTCATACCCAGCATTTCTGCTCAGGCACCACAGAAAGGAAGTAAAACACCTTGCTGATGAAGACATTCATGCTTTCATCTCTCTGGAAAATCAACAAAGTCCAGAGTACATCTGCCTCAGCTGCAGTGACATACAGGCTCTACTGATACCATGGTTTATTCAAAAATGTTCTGCTTCATCATGGTTTGAAAAGTGCACATAACAGTGTCAAGGCTAGTTTCAAAGGATTAATATACAACATTAGCTAAGACAAGTACTAAGAGATGCCTATTACGTTTGAGATTTATTTCTCCCTATTTCCCTGAGATTTTTTTCTAGACAGCTCGACAGTTAATTTAGGTAATGGTGCACCTATTTTTGAAGGGCTTGCTTATTTGCTGATCAGCATTACTAATATTCATTTTTAATATTTGGTAAAAATTTGGCAGCAGGACAAGACACATTTTTATTCTATAGTAATGCAGTTTCTAACAAAAACAGCTTTAGTCCACATCCAGGCACCTTCGATGCTACAATACAAATGGCTGGCAACTGAGTGCAAAGATGTTTTTTGTGTGTAACCTGAGGTACAGAATATTGATGCTATTAACTCTTATCATTCCCATGGGGCTCACCATTAGTATTCCTTTTAATATGAAGAAAGCCTTGGTGGGTGAGTGATGTAATTTTTATTTTGGATGCCTTTCTTCAATTAAATGAATATTCTATGAAGCAACTGCTGCTGTAGATGAAATTAAATTTATTTTTTATGCATTTTTTGACAATTAAATTAATTTGTGGGACATCTTGGTGTCATTTACTCTGACCTGCTTCTTTTTGCAAAACCCAAATTATAGATTGTATAGGCACAAACCCACATTTGTGTGATCTACCTCCACATTACCTCTCTTGATTTATGCCCCTAACTCCGGGTTCCTACAAATTAAAAGGCTGCTGGGACCCTCAGCGGGTTACGGATGCCAAGTAAACCCAGATGGACCTGGACCTGCAACTGCACATCCATCCTGGAGCCCCACCATTTACCAGGTTGTGCACATCCCCTTGTCACTGTGCTCTCTGGCCTTGATGGCAGCACTGTCCTTCACAGCCATCAGGGAAGATGCTGAGCAGGCTGTTTGAGATGCTCTTGGGGAAGTCAGTCAGAGCTGTGACATCCAAGACATGCCTGTTTCTAAAGTCCTGTGACCACCTGCCTGTGAGAACCTGTGCAAAGAGATACCTGGGCCTGCAGTGCAAAATACCACTGACTTTTAAATCTGAATCCAGTGCTTTCAGAGTCATCCTCATCTCACCTCCTTGTCCCTGTCTGATGGGGCAGGATGCTAATTTTGGCTCTTCTGGACCAACGCATGCATTAGTCATCAGGTCATTTATTACGACTTTTCATCTTAGTACTGATAATACACCAACTCCAGAAAAAGATCAAATGACAACAAAAGAGAACAGTGAATGAGGCAGAATCCTTTCTTATTTGAATCTGGGTAAAGGTACCTCACACAAAGGCATTTATTTGTTCAAATCAAAACTTGCTGCTAGTGATTGTTTTACAGTTGTAGGGATACAACTGCCTCAACAACTCACTGTCAGCAGTCAATTTACAAAATTAGTCTTCAGTGATTCCCTGATTTCATCTCTTTTCATGGACCAGAAGACCTTTTCTAATGGGATGGTTGGCAAAAGGCCTCTTCATTTAAAAGGCAGATCACGCAACCTTATACACTTAGTTCTAATTATGAAGTATTGGAACACTGCGACCTGAGGCATCATGCACTTACTTGTTGATTAATGGTCTTCAGACATCTTAAAAATAAACATGGGGGAACACCAAGTGCAACAGGAGGATTTTATCTTAACAATTTCTGCCCTTGACTGCTAACCCAGAGCTTCAGTGAAAGGATCCCTTCCCACATGCTCAGAGTCTGAACTCATAGGAGGGACACAAAGGAGACCAGCAAGCCGGGTAACGAGGCTTGTGCTTGTTTCCCTTCCACAACAATTTAATAAAATCCCAGAGGCTCTAGGTTGCTTGGGAGAGAGCACTGCTCCCAAGGCAGGGATAAATACAGAGCAGGACTGGACTGAAACAAGCATCATTAAGAAGAGGAACCCATGAGAAAAGAGGGACAGCACTCCCATGAACAGAGAAATCACAAAAACAGCAGAGAAGAGGAGAGGCAGACGCAATGCAGCAGAGAAGGGTGCCTGGATGCCTTTGCCACCTCAGCCAGGAGAAGGCAAGGATGATTTGATGGGATCTCGCCTGTAGAGGAGACAACAGGGATGCAGCAATGACTGCTGCTGAGGAGGAGGGGAAGGGACATTTATCTAATTTTCTGCACCCTGAAATTCAGACCCTGGGACTGAGTCAAGAATGCTGGCCATGGACTAAAATATGCTGATTATTGTGGAGATTTGCCAAGCAGGACTGAGCAGCAGCACCATGCTAAGGACAGGACAGAGGAGAGTTTAAGATAAACAAGCTCAGGATGAGACATAACAGTGCTACAATGGGGACAGGTGTCATGTTGAACAGTAGCAGAAAAGCCTGGGAGGCAGGAAAGGCAGATCTGTCCTAGTGCTTCTGCACTACAGACAGCTGCAGGAGCAATGAACTAGCAGGAAAACCACGACTCTTGTGTTTTCTCCACCTACATGGTACAACTGCACCCTGCCTTTGTGGGAAACACCAGCAGCTCAGGGCAGGAGCAACATCGATCAGTCAGCACATCCTCACCAAAGCAGTTTCTGCCTGTGTCCGGCTGGGGAGGTTTCTTAGGGAAAGCTTAGTTGCACAGATCTCAATGCTTCATCTTATTTCTAAAATGTATTTTCTCACCTGTTTAGTGACCAAGCTCCCAAACAACATAAAATTTTTAAAAAAGAAAAAGTCACTTGTCTACTAAGATCTTACATTTGCTGACTCCGTGAGGGCTATGGGTGGGAGTGACAAAATATGTCTTAAGAGACAGAGTGGGAGACAGGTCCTAGTTCAGCAAAGGACCAGGTGACACATCCTTCCTAGCACAAAGACAACCATGAAGAACAAGCAAAAACACCAGTATCTCTGCACAATTAGGCTCCAATACCTAACTCTCCTAAGCCACAAAAATAAGTGCTCTGGATCTACATTATAAATAAGATGAAACTTATGCATTTCATGGAGTTTACCACAAAATTATCCTAAACTGAATATAGGGGATAACACAATACACAATAAAGGAATATTTTAATTCAAGGCAACAGCAAAAACTTTTCTTTTTCCCATGGTAATTGATTATTGCCCTATTAAGTCTTTAATTTAATTTTATTTCTATCCATAGCCTAGGTGCATAGCAAATAAGGTAGAAATGAAGGGATTGTACATCCCCTGGAAATCAGGAACTACTCCTGCTAGGTCTCACCTGAACATCGCTTTCACAGCAGTATTTTGTCCCAGCATCTTTAGTAGCACCACTGCCTTATGGTGCTGACTGAATGCTTGCCATCCTCCAGGACTATCCTTCAGAGGCCTCTCTTCCTCTGCAAACACCCGGCTCAGCTCCACAAATGAGCTGGCACGGACGTGCAGAGAGGCAGAGCATGACTTTTGGGACGGTGACACCACTTCCCGCAGACCCAGGCACAGCACACAAGAGCCAAGGCGGGAGGAGCAGGGAGCTGAAATGGACATGAAGCTGAAATGGGAAGAGCGGCAGAAGAGGAGGTGACCGCCCTTTAATTTCTTACCCAGCCCCACTGGCTGCTTTTATGGAGTGCTATAACTACAGCATGCACACACCTGAAGTGCAACATGTTTGGGATTTTAGGCTTTCAAGACTCTGGTTTATCCTTAACTCACTTGGGATTTGCAAACCAACCCTTCTTGCTTGAGGCTCTAGAGCCTGCAGAGCGACAGGCACACACCAAACCTCCTCTTGCTGCCCCAAATTCAGCTCAGTGAACAACACCCACAGCCACTTCCCTTGGGGTCAGTAAGAGGAAGCATAGACACAATGATTGCAATTCTGCAGTAGTCCTGGGCTATGCCAAATGCTTTTAATCTGTGAGGAGAAGTAAGTGATTGAAACATCACATACTGTGCTGAAGCAGTCACTAATTGAGTAAACAGCAAGTTGGCTTTGTTCACTCCTTACAGTACTATCAAAATTCCTTACAAGTTTATCTTCTATCTTTCACCTTTCATTCTAGTTGATTAAAGGGAAGGCACAAAAATCCTGTTCTAGAGGAGCAAACAGAATTCCTTGGTTTTAAGAGACTTCTGCCCTTCCAGACTGGCTTATAGCACAAATGCTCTTCTGTGGAAATCAACCCTCTTCTACAATTATTGTAAGGCAATATTTTTAATAAAAGTTACAAACTACAACAAGTTCATATCTCAGCGGTCCTTTCCCTCCCTTTTCTCTGCTCTTGCTCACTCTTATCCTTTTGCCCATTCTTCAACAGAAGGACTAATAAGGAATAATTGAGAATGATGTATGATCTGGCTTACTTGCCAAGTCTTTTTATACTCAAATATTCAATTTGTGGCTTCCAGTAACAGCAGGGTAGGCAGTATCCTTTCTCCTACCCTCCACAAAAGAAAGCAGAAAGGCCTTATTCATGGATTTAGATGCATGGAGGTGTGCACTATGGAGAGCTGGCTGCCTCTCAGCCAGATGCTGCAAAACTACTCAGCATCACTCCAGACTCCAGACTGTGCTTTCATGATGACATACCAGGAAAGCCTGCAGCAAGTTAGAGACAAGAACCATGCTCAGCAGCAGGTACAACATTTTTCATTCTAAATGCTGCATGTGAAAATACGCCAGGTGCCCACCTGGAGCAGAGGCACTTTGTGGATGGACAATTAGCAATATGCATTGACTGGGTTCAGACTTGCCTTTCCCTGAAAGCAGCTTTACTGCTTGTGATTAAACCAAGAGTTTAACTTTAATTTTAGCTGTTAAATTATAACAAAAATCTTAAGAGGTCTCAATTTGTTGCAATGCATTCATGACATTTTTCTCTATAGTTCAGAGTCCTGTGAAACTTCAGTTTATGCTGACTGGGTGGGCTCTGAAAGAGCCTGCATCTGCTTCCAGGGATACTGGACTCCTCCTGTAACTGCCTGCACCATAGGTGCCACACATTATGATATAAAAATATCTTCCTGTGACCAGCTCTGCTGCAATGGGGAGTTTGAAGAGTGACAGTCAGAGATAAAGCAGGAGGCCTGGCTGTGCCCTTCCCACCTGCTCAATAAGCAGCCACCTTGTGCTCCAGTGGATCCATCCTGGGTCTACCCACAGTGATGCCTGGTTGGCCACGCCACAGAGAACCACCCGGCATTTCTTACAAACCAGGGAGGGTATGATAAGCAAATGACCTGCATGTTGCAAAGCAAAGTACTGGCTACATGACAGATGGAATAAGATATAACAGTGGTAAGACTTTAGGCAGCACAATAAATACACTGCAAGCACTTTTCTGTGTATGCAAACCAGAAAATTAAATCCAGACAATGCTGATGGCTCAAAAAGCCAACCAGATCCTGAGCTCCCCTCCTCTAGAGCCCAAAAATATGAATGAAATAAAGCAATCCAGATCCTATTTGGTTGTTAAGCTCTGATGACTCAACTTCCCTGAGCTCTCCTTAGGCTAATGACAAGGAAACAAACACAGGCGAACAGTATTGAACTTGTATGGCAAAGTTGCATTCCCAGGATTCTGTCAGCAGGTACTACTTGCACTTCCTGTGTCACTTGTGCCCCAAGAAAGAACCAAAGGTTTAGTAAGCAAACTGTCTGTTTTTCTTTCAAGCCACCAATGATTTCTACTCAAGTCCCAGGACAGCCTAAACTTTACCCAAACATGCCGTTTGATGGAGCTTAAGGCAAGGAGCCAGTCAGGGCAGCTCCTGTAGGGTCTCTCCTTAAATCCAAAGTGTCCCCCTTCAGCTGTGACCTGAAATGCTCCATGCAGAGGTAGAGCCCCACACGAAGTGCAGAAGCCAAGGGGCAGCCTCTGGGGATGCTCTGTCTTGAATCAGCAGCCCTCACCCAGGAGTGGTAATGTGAAGTGGTGGCTGTGACCCCTCTAAACCCTGCGGTGAAGGAGGGAAAGAGTTACATTCCTAAAGACAAGGCCAATAGTAGTGCCAAGAGTGAGTCACTGACGTTTTTTCTGCCCTCAGAAGCTGCCCTCCTCTCTCAAGAACTCCTGCCCTTGTGAGTCTAGTTGGACATTCTATACAGCACTTTACTTCTGAAGGAACAGGGTGACACACAATTATTAATTGAAAAGTAAATGTTGTAAGCACAATTTTATGTCTGAAAACAGTTTAATCACCCTTGGATGTGATTTTTGGGTGATGGACTACATGTCTTACCCTGCTTTGAATATTTGTGTGCCTGAGAGCTTGCCTGTTTCCTTCACTTGTACTGACTACCCTTTTAAATGTATCACCTCTCCTGACAAGTTTCTAGGTCCCCATCATCAGAAAGCAGTGCCTCCTCCACCTCATAAAAGGGCTTTCCATCCTTCCTCACACATCAATAGCAACTTGCCAGGAGGGGAAACGAGCTTGGCAATCCCTCAGCAGAGGGGTCCAGTGCTGCCCACCCACATCGTGTGACATTGCGACGCTAAGTGACCTTTTTGTAATGCCGACGCCAAAGTAAATCCCGTGATACCTCAGGTCCTCCGTTGGAAAGGTCGGGCCCTGCCGGCTCCAGAAGAGGCTGCCGGGGATGGCACCGGAGAGGGGGATGCGGCCGCCAGCCCGCCGCCGCCTGCGCTTCCCTGGGCCGGGGCCGGGCGGCGCTGGCGGCCGGCGCTGACCGCCGTCGAGGCGGCAGCGAGACACCGCCCACGCCGAGGGTGGCCCCGCGTGGGTCCGGGGACGCGCGGGCGGTGCCCGCAGCAGACAGGCAGCCAGCGCCCGCGGCGCGTCAGCAGCGCCCGGAGATCCGAGCGGAGCCGGGGAGGGATGCGGGCTCCGCTGCGCGCCACGGCGAGCCCTCCCCGCCTCTCGCACTGACGGCCGCCCCGCCGCCCGCGCTCTCCTCCGGAGCTTGGCGGGGAGCCGGCGGCTCCCCGGGGCAGCGCAGCCCATGGCCAGCTCCGCGCAGCCCCCGCCGGCGGCGGGGGGCGGCGGCCCCGACGGCGGATCGCTGGCGGGGGGCGGCGGGACCTTCGGGGACCGCTCCCTCAGCCAGGGCCTGAGCGTGCTGGTGGGGCTGGGGCTCTGCGTGACCATGCTGGGGCTGGGCTGCGCCGTGGAGTTGGGGCAGCTGGGCCAGCAGCTCCGACGACCCGTAGGGCTGCTGCTGGCGCTGCTGGGACAATTCGTGGCCATGCCACTGGTGGCCTTCCTCCTCGCCCTCATCTTCGCCCTGGACGAGGTGGCGGCCGTGGCTGTATTGCTGTGCGGCTGCTGCCCCGGCGGCAACCTCTCCAACCTCATGTCGGTGCTCGTCGACGGGGATATGAATCTGAGGTAGGTCCCCGCTGCCCCTCGCCCCCAGCCGGCAGGGGGACTGCGGCGGCCCCGGGACGCGAGGAGGGTTGGCTGAGCACCTGCCGCTGGTGGAGCCGGGACGGGTGGAAGGACGGGCACGGCGCGCTGGGAATCGGCAGCACTGCTCTCCTGCTTTACGGTGGAGGATCTTAACATGAGCCGCGACACACGCCTCCTGCCTCCTTCCCTAGAAAGCTTGCATGCCTGCGCCCTGACCGGAGCAGGGGAGCGGGTGGAGGATGGAGAGGGGAGAGAGGAGAGCGAGCGGGCTCTTACCGGGAGACGTGCCCGGCAGGCTGCAGAACGCACTTCCACCGGGGTTTGGGGCTTCCCGGGGCTGCTCCCTGGCCGAGCGCGCGGTGGTAGAGCGTTTCTTTGGTTCCCCCGGTGCAGCATTATCATGACGGCCTCCTCCACGCTGCTGGCCCTCTTCCTGATGCCCCTCTGCCTCTGGATCTACAGCCGCCACTGGATCAACACGGCCGTGGTGCAGCTGCTGCCCCTGGGGGCGGTAAGCCTGACGCTGGGCAGCACCCTGCTGCCCATCGGCCTGGGGGTGCTCATCCGCTACCGGCACCCCCGCGCCGCCGACCTCCTGGTCAAGGTAGGCACGGCTCCCGGAGAGGAGGAGGGCGGCCACCCGCGGGGGATGCCCGGGGGCGGCACCGGGGACGGGGAACCGACGGCAGTAAGCTTTCTGGTCCCTCCAAACCGGTGTTAGTCTCACACTGGCATATTCAGCTACTCAGGTGGAATACAAAGACTAACAGTCTTGAAATAAAAGGGTGGGACAGAGAAAGCGAGGGAAAGGGTGGGTTACCCCGACCGCGGCGCACAGGAAGGACGGCAGCGTGGTGCTGCACCTCGGCAGGCATCTTGGACTCTGTAGCAGAGGCATTCCGTGACATCCTGCTTTCTCCCCACTCTTGCTGTAGCCACATCAGGTAAAACAAACTGCAGGCACAGCCACAGTTGTTTAAAAAATGCAACTAAATTAGCTTAATTGAGAAAGGAAGAATGTGGCACAAGTCCTGACTCCTGTTTATCAGCAAGTCATACCAAAGCAAAATGATGGAGGGTGACCTCAGCCCATTTCTTTCCTGGGATATGATCAAACGGCACCGAGCAAACCTGGGAAGGGCAGTGCAACCATGTTTTGCCATCTAGACTCTTTAGCAAGCCTCTGCCTGCTATGCTTATCCTTTCAAAATAATAGCCCTCACATTGTTTGTCAATGTCTGTTTCTGTTACCAGATTTCCCTGTGGTCCCTCTTGGTGACTTTGGTGGTCCTGTTCATCCTGACTGGGACCATGTTGGGCCCAGATCTGTTGGCACAGATTCCCGCGTCTGTCTACGCCATTGCAGTGCTGATGCCTCTGGCAGGGTACGCCTTGGGATACGGCTTAGCCACAGTCTTTAAAATGCCCCCACACTGCAGGAGAACAGTATCGTTGGAAACAGGGTGCCAAAACGTCCAGCTCTGCACCGCCATCCTAAAACTCACCTTCTCCCCAGAGCTCATAGGGAGCATGTACATGTTTCCCTTGCTTTATGCCCTTTTTCAGTCAGCAGAAGCTGGACTGTTTGTGCTCGCATACAAGATGTACGGAAGAGACAGCTACAAGCAAGATACACTTGGTGAAGAGGAAGACACAGATATTTCCTACAAGAAACTGAAGGAAGAGGAGGTAGCTGATACTTCATATGGCACAGTGACCACAGAGGAGCACAACTCCATTCAGATGGAGCCGACTCAGACAGCGCTTTAGGCAGGACAAAGACGTAATTCCCAGAGACAGGAATCTGTGTTGTGCTTGCAACCAGGCTGGGGCTGTGCTCACTGCTGTGCAAGTTGAGCTGCCCGGCCTTTATCGTTTCTCCATCTGCTCCCATTGTACAAGGCGATATGTGTTTATTACCATGACTGTTCTACTTCCTCAAAAGTAAACGTGAAAAGAATTTAAAAAAAAAAAAAAAAAAGCATCACTGCGACAACGAACCAGTAACTGTAAAACTTCATACAAGGAGGCTGCTGCCTGGCCGAGCGCACCAGGAATGGGTAGAAGGAATGGGTAGAAGGAAGAAACAGTGTTCGACAGAGTCAACACCAACTCAGTGTCAGTTGACAGGAAAAACCATGTTGTGTGTGTACCTTTGTGCCTCCCACCTGCTGTAAAAACATTGTTCTCACCACAAATACATGGCGAAGCCGAACCAAACCCGCGTTCTTTGCTGTTCACTCTTGGAGGCAATTAAGAGCCGCGCTGGCTCAGCTGGGGAGCGGTGAGGGGGGTGGGGGATGGCCCAAGGCCACGCACCAGGTGGGGATGGGAATGGGCCGCAAGGCCGGCGCCCGTCGGGGGCGAGGGAAGCCCGGCCCCGCCCCGGGGGTATTTAAGGCCACTGCCCGGGGCTTACCTCGGGTCCGGTGCGATGGCCGAGGAGGCGATGGCGAGTTATCTGTACACCGCCTATCACCCCTACTCCTACCGCTACCCACCGCCCAAGGGCAAAGGAGGGGCGGCGGGCGGCTGGCGGCCGCGGGGCAGCGGCAGCAGCAGCTACTTCTCGGGCTACGGGGAGGCGGCCGCCGAGTACTTCGACAATTACCAGCGGGCGCAGCTAAAGGCCATCCTCTCCCAGGTCAACCCCAACCTGACGCCGCGGCTCCGCAAGGCCAACACCAAGGAGGTGGGCGTCCAGGTGAACCCGCGGCAGGACGCCTCGGTGCAGTGTTCGCTCGGGCCCCGCACGCTGCTGCGCCGCCGCCCCGGCCCGGCCGCGCCGCGGCCCCGTGAGGCGGAGCAGGAGCTGGGCAGCCCCGCCACCACTAGCACCCGCGCCGTGCGCTTCCCCCGCACCATCGCCGTTTACTCGCCCGTGGCGTCCCGCAGACTCACCGCCTTCTTGGAGGAGCCGAGCCCGGAGCCGGAGCGGCGGCCGCAGCAGCAGGACAAGGTGGCGGCCGTCGAGGAGGAGCCGGCCGCGCTGCGGGAGCAGCGGGCGGCGGAGGCGGCTGCCGTGAGGGAGAGCTGGGAGAAGCCCCCCGAGGGTGGCGCCGAGCCGCTGGGGCAGCGCCCGGCCCCCCGCCCGGAGCCGGCGACGGAGGCAAGGCAGGAGGAGGCGGCAGAGGCAGCCAAGGCAGAGCCGGCGGAGCCCCCAGCCCAGCCGGCAGAGCCGCCGGCCTCCCCACAGAAGCGGCAGTCATCGGCGGGCAAGACCCGCCTGCGCTTCCAGGTGAGTGTCGACTGCGGGGGAGCGCAGCCGGGCCGGGCTGGCCCGGGGGCGCCCGCACCGTCGAATAACATTGTCCCCGGCAGTTCCTGGAGCAGAAGTACGGGTACTACCACTGCAAGGCTTGCAACATCCGCTGGGAGAGCGCTTATGTCTGGTGCGTCCAGGGCACCAACAAGGTAGGGCCGGCTCGGATTGCCCCGGCGAGGGCTCCTCGCCGCCATCCCCCTGCTGACCCCGGCCTTCCCCACAGGTCTATTTCCGTCAGTTCTGCCGGACCTGCCAGAAGTCCTACAATCCGTACCGCGTGGAGGACATCACCTGCCAGGTAAGGGACCCTCGCCCTGCCCTGAGCGCGGCCTCTCCCGGGCCCAGCCGCCCCATTGACCGCCGCCCTCTCCCTCAGAGCTGCAAGCAGACGCGGTGCACCTGCCCCGTGAAGATGCGCCACGTGGATCCCAAAAGGCCCCACCGCCAGGACCTCTGTGGGAGATGCAAAGGGAAACGCCTCTCCTGCGATAGCACATTCAGTTTCAAATACATCATCTGAAAGGGATGGGGGGGTTTTGTTTAGGGCTCATCAAGAAAACTGCAAGTAGAGCAGACTTTTTTTTTTTTTTTTTTTTTTTTTTTTTTTTTTTTTTTTTTTTTTTGTATTGTTGAAGGTATTTGGTGATATGTAGCTAGGAAAGCATAAAAATAAAAGTATTGCAAAGCACTCTCAAATGGTCAGGTGGGTTTGTGCCCAGCTCAGAGGGTGCATATTTTAAGTTCTGTAACTTGCATAGGTGACAAGCCTATAGATGTTTTGTATATCAATGATGGTCTTGGAAGCATGAAACTGACTCAGGACCTCGTAGACTTCCAGGTGGAAAGGGTTTCTGTTACTGCTCCTGCTCTTGAACTAATCAAATGCTTGAAGTTAACATCAAATTGCCATCTGCGGTAGGTAGTAGACTATCCTTTATGAACAAAACACCAGTAGTAGTCATGTGTTTTGCACACCTCTATTTGTTGTATAAAGTACCCTACATCTGTTTCTCATCACTAGAAAATGATTGAGAAATGCTGTGTGGGTACTGAATCACTTCTGTTGGTGGTGCAGCTGGTCTGCATTTAGCTAAGCTGGTGTTCCTGTCTGTAGGCAAAAGCCAAAGAAAACTTTTCAGGGATGGTTCTCACAAAACACTGAGGAATGGAGTCACTGATGTTATGGTGATGGTCTCTTGGTAAATGTGTCGCTCACCTTACTTGCACAAGGTTATGGAGAGAAGGGATGCTTCAGAGGAACAAGGTACAGTAATACTTCATCTGCTTGATTTCCTTTCCAACCTGCAAGTGAAGTGTAAGAGCTGTCCACTTAGTGGGTTATACTTGAAAAGTTTGATCTAATTACAGTTAGA
Organism: Certhia americana; assembly: GCA_018697195.1. NCBI lineage: Eukaryota > Metazoa > Chordata > Aves > Passeriformes > Certhiidae > Certhia > Certhia americana. The sequence goes on along the minus strand of CM031860.1, from coordinate 40,532,982 downwards.
TCCTAATCCATCAGAAGGATTGAACTCACAGACTCCTCTGGGGTTGGGTTTGCAGCTAGGAATTGTAGTGTTTGGTAGTAATGGCAGAATCAGCACTGGTTACTTGCAGTTGGTGCTCTCTGTGGGCTATTGGTGCTCTCAGGGGTGGTATCCTCTATAGGAACACCATACTTTGGCTGAGTGTTACAAGCTGACTCTGTGACTAACTTACAGCATCACTATCTGAGCAGATGCACAACCTAGTGAAACCTACACCACTGCCCCAGTCTACCTTTTAGCTATGGAGCTGGGTAAACACAGATAAAAACCTACTTTTCTGAGAACGCTACTGACACTGTTAATGTTTAAATTGAGTGTAGTCACCAAGCCTTTAGCAGAACTCTTGAGGCAGCTTCTCTCTTTGAAAAGTGATTTTTTTTATATTTGCTCTAGCTAACTTATCTACACCTGTACTCAGCTTATTTGAGATGAGTCTATTACAGGCTAAAGGGAGAACCAGTCTGAGTCTATGCTGTAGAACAGCTTCAGTGTCAGGTGGTTTTGTTTCTTTTAAGTGGCAGGGTAGTCAAAAAATATCCTTTGTATCGACATGTCTTGTTTGAGGAGCAGTGAGTGTTAATTCTATATGCTTAACCCATCTTGCTGTAAATTCCTGCCTTATTTCAGTATGCCCATTGAACCTGCTGCAGTAGGCTTAATGCCTCAGTGTCAATTTATTGCCAAGTAATTTTATTTATTCTTGCTGCATTCATGAGTACAGTAGTATGAGGCATTCTGGGAAAAAGTAGACCTACTTCCTCCAGAGCACAGTTCTGTATCATGCTTCTACTTGGAAGTGCTTCTCCATTTATCACAGTAAAAGGCAATAGCCCTTGCTTTACTAGCTCATTCAGCCTTTCACAGCAAATTCCATCCTTGCCCTGTTCAATTTGTACAGTACCCCTGCAGCTGAGCAGTGTTCTGTTGTAAATGCATGAGTCTTGTACTCACCTGTAGTTACTGTGATGAGCAGTGGCAAGCCTCCAGCTTGAGGAATGCTCCTGGGGCCCTCTACAGCCACCTGTCCCTACTGCCTCAGTTTGCAGTTGCAGCTGTGATACGGCATGTCTTTATTTCAGAGCATATTTGCCTCCAAGGATGTTCTTCCTGTCTGCCTAACCTATTCTAAAGGCTGTAGTCTGTTCCTGATGCATGCTTTGAGAAACTGACTGTGATAAGTCTGTGCACCTTGGTAATGAGTCAGAGAACTGAAGCTCTATGCCATGTCAGTAGGAAGTCATGGCAATATGAGCAGCTGAGTGCTTCCTATTTGTACAGGATCCTCATAAAACATTGCTTTGAGGATTACTTGCTGTGAATATGGTGACTCTTATGTGATTACCAGTACTAGCCCAAAGTGAGATCTAGTACAACTTAAGGGCTGTCATCCATACCAACTACAGTCAAAGCAGCAGTTGGTTCTGCATGATAAGATGTAGAACAGGCTTAGCTGATGTGAACTGAGCATGGTGCTTCACCATCAACTGATGAAGGCTCCACTGGCAGGTAGCAGCAAGGAGGCTACTACTCCTGCTTTCATCAGCTACTGCAAGGCTCTGAGGCTTAGAGCAGTACCATGCAGTGGGCAGCCATATTAAACAAGATTTCCTTAATCCTACAGCATTCTTCAGTTCCAGAATAGATCTACATATCATCCCTCTTACATGAGTATGTTCAATGCTTTTGATGCTTGATGCCAAAGTACAATTCTGTATATTCCAGCTGCTTTTCAGCTTTACTACCATTTCATGCCCATGAGAGCAGATTGTGGGCACAGCAGGAAGAAGGAAAGCTACTCCTGACTGACTGTAATTATGCAAAGTGGAAGGGAACAGCCTTCATGGGGCTGGTTCTTCAAAGCTATCCTGAACTTGCTCTGTACAGCTTTTTCATAAGGAGATTCTTTTGCATGTGTTAGCTCAGTCAGTGCTGTATTTGCTGCATCTTACAGGAGATGTCTGATGTTTTGCTTGTTTTTAGACAGCTTTGCCACAGCTTTGGATTCAGCACATACCTGGCAGCAGAAAATGCAGGGTGACAGTAGCTGTACTGTAACTGTAGTAGACAGCAGACAGAATGCAGTAGCTGTGTAATTTTTGAAAAGCTTAATGAAATTAAAGCAATATCAAAAGACAGCTAACCTGGTTCTGCTACATAGGGCAGGTTCCACTAGCTGTTATAAATGGAGGAAGATGTGTAACATAAGGAATTACATGTATCAGTTCAGGTTTGAGTTTCATGAGAAATCCATTAACAGCTTCAGAAGATCCCTAGAAAAATGCTGCTGCAATGATGGGACATAAAAGGAAAAAAATTACTTCAGGGCATTCAGGCCTCTGTTGTCAGTGTTCAGTCTGTTTAGCTAAAGTATTTAAACTCTAGCTTGTAAAAATACACAAAATGAGAGATACAATGTCTTTTATTTTTACAAAAAAAGCTGGTAAAAGATGATGTAAATAAAAGTGTAATGCGCCCCTAAATAAAACTACCTCTCCCCTATAAATACTAGTTAAATAATTAAGAACACCATCTACAGTACCACAAAACCATCAAAATAATTCAATTTTATCAGGGACAGGGGAAAAAAAATACAGTGAATATGAATGTGCCTTGACCAGTTACAGAACTTGTTAGGATAACATAACTACTGTCAGCAGTCCAACAGTGTGCACAGTGCCTTCAATTAATGCATTTCAGCATAATTACATTTCTAGTGGGGCCTAATTCCCCCAAAAAGGCAGAGCTAAGAATTTCAATTCTACATTCTAAACTCTGGAATTAGAACCCATTAAAAAAAATCACAGTGGGTAAGAGATGTATATAAAAATACTGGGTGTTCTTTTCAAATCACAGGAATTGTGGGACTACATTCTTTTTTTCTGTTAGGTTTTTTTTTTTTCCTTTTTTATTTTTTTCCTACAAAATGCTATTGGTTTCAACAGAATCCAGTTGGTTTTATGCTACAGACTTTGACACTGAACTATGAGTATATTGCCTGTTTGCATGTTTTGGTAGTCAGGATTTTTTTTTTGTCTTTTTCTTTTTTTTTTTTTTAGTCCCAATTCCTTCGGTTTCAGTTGAGCCATGAAGATGCATGTACGTGCATTCAAACTCTTCAGACCCTGCAGGCTACTCAGACTGCAAGTACTGCACATGACTACCAAGAGGGAATGCCCCCTTCTCCTCATAGTTTTATACACCTACTGCTTTAACAGTGCATTGCACAAATTTACACGAAAAATACTGGTTTTGCACTATACAGTTTCTAGAATATATACAGAATAAAATAAGTTAACTTCTAATGAGAATTGCTGATGGGCAGCATATATCTTTAATATACATTTTAAAGTCTCTGCAGGCAGCTACTTTTTTTGGTTAGTTGTTATCAATATTTGTAACATAAGCACTGGTCAGAGAACTGAGCAGCATTCCAATAAAGTTAACAGATATATTATTTCTTTTAGAAACACTGGAAAAATCCCAGTTTAAAATATTATTAAATGTCCTAACATTTACACACTATGAGGATTAGATCTAATAAAATAAAATTTCTTCAAAAATAATCTTGCAGCTCTTTTAAGCATGCTCTGAGACCTTATTTAACAATCATCCATACCTTCAAAAAACAACTGTCACATAGCCATACATTCTAACTCACGCACATTATTTCCTTATAACAGACAACAAAAGCAAATAAAACACTTGGGAAGTCAATGTTTTTTGCAGTCATATGTCATTCTACTCATGTTTGACTGCACCTTCTTCATGATGTTGCAAAGTGTCTCATTAGGTGTTAGTTGATGGTTTTATCTACTACTGCTGGAAAGCCAGGAAGCCTTGCAGGTCTTCAGCCAAAATAAACCAGCCTTGATTTTAGCCTCATCCCACCTGCAATATTGATCCAACCTGTAGAGGCTGTTGCTGCAAACATCATGTATAGTTCTGTTACAACAGAAAATAATGCATATGTATGCATTATGTTTAAGCCCTTTTCCTTGCATGTAGTTTTTTATACATAAATTTAATAAAAAAATACTACTGCCACACAGGCTGCTGTGTAGAAAGAGCAGTCAAGTAGGATGTTCACTTCAATTTTGAGGATTTTACTTCTGATGAAGCAGTTTCTTGCTGTGATAAAAGTGTGTTGGTTGTCAGGATTGCTGGAGGTTTGTTTTTGATTTTTTGTGAAAGGTGCTCAATAATAGTCTGAAGTGTCTTCATCATCAGTTCTTTTCTAAATGACAGCTGTTCAGAATCCAGTGGTCACAAGATTTATTCCTGTTTTGATCTTCCCTAGAAGCTGACAGGATTGCACCATGCGGAGGGACTCTCGGATTTCTAGATTAAGTTCCATCAGCTTTGAGCTGGCCTCAGACATATCTTGGTTGGAGCCTACTACTGCAAAGCTGCCGGTTTGGCCGAGTGTCTGATGACGGAAATAGATGTGTAGCAATGTTTGAACTGGGTCATCTTCAGAACTGCCAAAGATGTCCTGGGGCCAAATAGATCTGTAAATACACAGTTTGGATTTAAACATTAAAGAACATTTGAACGTTTAAAATTTTTTTTAAGCAGACATTTGAAACAGAAGACAGGAAAATGCAAGGGAAAATAACACGCAATTTGGATTTAAAAATCAAGTTTAAATATTTTTCTTCTTTAAGCAGGTATTTGAACAAAAGACATAGAAAAATGCTAGAGAAATATTTCTTCCACTGAGTCCCAGTAATTAACATTATAATTTCTCAGAGATAAATTCCAAAGAATAAATATTACTAAAACTGCTTTTTACTTTTCTTAAATTACTTAAAAAAAAAACCCCAAAGCAACAGTGAAGTAAGTGTTTGTTCTTTTCAACAAGGACATCCAGCAAGTACTTAAAAAAAAAAGAAAAAAGAAAAAAAAGAATAGTGCCTACCCCTGTTTTTAATGTAAAAAAGTCTATTAAGAAACTCAAGATCTGAAAGCAATCCTTAAACACCTGCCAATAATAAACATATAATAAATACCTGAAAGCCTTGACCTGTGCCACAGCTGACACAAACTCCTTGTTTCTCAGGGATTCAATGAGGGAGTGAATAGCTGTTTCTGTGCTCGCTTGGGAAGCCTCTGCAATTTCAATTTCTTCAATACCACTGTCAGACACCGCCTCGGCCTCTTTTAGGCAGCTCTCCAAAAGAGCAAGTTCTTCAGACATGTTTATTACCTAAAACAAGTATAAATTATCTTTTCTAGATTAAAATGTATCTAAAATGTATTCAGGCCAAAATAATTTTCAGAAAATCAAGGTTTTTTAAAATTTTTGCAATAATGAGAAATAGAACACCCAAATATTTTCTGCAGTTGCTTAAGTATACAGTTAATTTAATGACCCAAGTGTGCATGTCAATTATTTGGGCTTTCCCTGATGAAGTTTCCATATTAGTTCTTTTAAAGTTTATTTCAAAAAATAAATTTCTCCTTATGTTACTTAATAACAAACTGACAAGTAAAATGAAAACATTTCAGAAAGGTATGACAGCAATGGTGCCACTACAAGGACATCTTAAATATGAAGGAAAAAATCTGGGAGACTGGTAACCCAGCACAGTAACAGTAGTGCAGCCAGTGTATATATAACAATATCTTTGGCTTTAGCTGCAACACATGAGTAAACATGAAGTCATCTCTCAGAACATGATTCTTGACCAACTTAGGCAAGAAGTGGGACTGATGTGATGCCCACCTTCCACAGCATTCTTCAAACTTATCTGTAGTCTCTACAAAAATCTGGAAATACAACTGAGGAATATGCAGAATTTTTTTCTGAAGCTACTCAGAAACCAAAGACTTTCACTCAGGATTTTCATGTTCCTCCCTACTATACCAAGCAAGACCAAGCCTACTTTTTTTTCTGCTACCCCTGTTTGTTACATACCCAGGGGAGAACTTGCAGAAGACATTTTTAATAGCATAATGCACACAACTCCACATGTGTACCACATCTGCATAGCTGAAAAACACCTTTTACTTCTGAAGGTGCTACAGCTAAAAATCAGACATAAGAAGTCTAGAATGCACTACTAACTGTGCTTAGGGGACGGGGACTGAGGTTGCAGAGTAATTGAATGGTGGTTGAAGTGACACAGTTAAATGAATCAGCTGGTAGAAAGGGATACTGTTTGCTATAGGAAACATCAGGGCAATGGAAAGGCTCAGCTCTGCTGAGTGGATTTGATATGCCTTGATTGTAGCTTGATTAGAATACACCAGGAGTGCTGCTGAAATGTTTAAAATCCTCATCACTGGACTCCCTGCATTCTTGTCTTTTTTTAAAGAGCTTTCAAGCTGTACAAAAATCAACACAGATAATTGAACATCTCAGAAAATTCTTGTAAGCTCTACTGAAATATTTTATTAATTGACTATAAAACAGCTGGAACCCTCCTCCAGATCCTAAAAGGATGTCGCACTGATGAAAATGTTACCAAAGTGTGTTTTAAATTGTCTGCTTTTAAAATGTCAACAATTACTAGCTGAATGGCATGGTTTTCATTACCTCTGCTTCTTTTTTGATTGTTTTTACTTGACTGATGAGTTTGCAATAGGCTTGGAACAGAAGAAGCAACTGGAAATGCAACTTGTATAGCCTCCGACACAACTCCAGCTCCTACAAATGTAAACAACACTATTATATTCAGGAAGTGCAAACCTCCTACTATCCAGTACTAGAGACAATAAATCAAAACTTTTTCAGTATAGAGTGTGCAAAATTAGAAGTAGTTAATTTGGCTACTAAAAAAATGCCAAAAATATTTGGAGGCTAACATACAGTAAGCTAATGAAAAGCAGGTGAAAGCTTCATTCAGTTCTAGATTTACAAGTAGCCTCTCACACAGATTTAAAGTTCACTTTTAAATAGGTTACATTTCCAAGAAGGGGGGTGGAGTGGGATTTGAAGTGATTCAAAAGGCATTTTGAAATGTCTGGAACATTTCAAGATTTCTTGTCTTAAAAACAAGAGCTTAATGGATCACTTATTTTATTGTTGATATTTTACTGTTTTAAATTCAAGATCTAATATCCAAAAGAAGCAGTTGTGGTCCGTAAGTATAGGATCTTTTATAACCATTAATATTTATACTGTAAGCACAGTATATAACCTGGCCCTTAGCTTACACTGCCTGACAGAGTAGGAGGAGAGTACTTCCATTTCCTGGAGGCAAGAATAATGTTTTCTTTATAAAAGGTAGCCCTTATTCTGCTTTAGAAAATAACACATGATATATTCTTAAGGAAATGAAATAGCAGTTAATTTATGCACTGTCTTGCTTCCATTTTTATGCCTCTAAAACACTAGTCAGAAGTGCAGACAGTGTTAATACTGCTTCACATACAGACATAAAAGCTAGTGCTAATGGAGTAATCTTTATAACGTTCTACTAACTACAGGATCCTATTATCTACAAAGGACCAACAGTCTAATGGGTTAGATGATGCAAAATTGAAGCACACATTACTATTTCTGTAATAGTCTAGGACAAGACGACATTATTTCACAAATGGACAAGACAGATGAAGACCAGTTTGGTGACTGGCATGGTTAAGTATTTGATAAATCAAGAACTGTCACTTACTGCTAGAATTTCCATTTGCTAAGCAAGAAGATGAGCAGGTCACAAAAATACAAAGAAAGAAAAAAGAGCAAGAATTAGTGTAGGAAATAATTTTAATTAGGGTAAAAGATGTCCCAGGTAAAATGGAGGAAGAAATACAAGTAACATGCTCCAAATATATCTTGAATATAAAAAAAATTTAACAGGCTGAAATTGATGTACAATTACTTGCTGCTATAACATAAAGATTAAAAGTATTTGCTTTGTTTTCCCACAGCTACAATAACACTCTTACAAACACTGTCTGGTCTTTATACATTGTGTAGTCTGATAGGTGCACAAATTTAAGGTAATCAAAATCAAGGACACTTAGATATGAACATCTGTACAAAGTTTCTTACTTGTTCCGTATCACAATAGTTTAAGCAAAAATAATACATTTTAAAATTGGAGATGCAAGGTTATTTTGGATTCTGAATCAGTTTAGAAATTCTTGGGGTTGCTAAACTGTATTCTCAACACCTCTGAGAGATTTCTGTAATGTAATTGCACTTGTTTTTTACAAGCCATTTCAGAAAAAATGTTTGGGGAGGAAGGATAGGAAGAGAAGCAGTCAGAGAACATATGTGTCAGACTAAGGATGTGGACTTTGTACAGCACAGAGTGTGTTGATGGCACTTAGGCATGTGCAGTGGTGATAGCAAACCAAATCACAGAATCATAGAATATCCTGAGCTGGAAGTGACCCACAAGGCACTGAACTCAGCTCCTGGCCCCGCACAGGACAACCCCGTTGGAATCACACCAATTTGCCTGAGAGCAAAACATACAAAGATGCAGCAGATGTCTGACTCCCAAAAGACAGAACCAGCTGAGCTTTACTAAGCACATAGTTGAACACCATGTTATGGTAAGTTATATACTATGTGCTTCCCAGGTTATAAACATAGCAAGTTTCTGTTACACTGCATGTTTTTATTCTGCACTCTGTTCTATTATATACTCAGCACAATTACTATATTTCTGATGCACAGAACACCGAAGAAATAAGATCTTGACGTGTAGAACATGACTTCGATGACTCACTTTAATGAAACAGAGAGAGAGAGAATCAGATTTTGAGAAATGGCAGGGTTGACTATTTAATAATTTTAGTCATTAAGTTCCAGTGTTCTTAAAGCCAAGTCTCATTATTACTGTAAGCCATAATAAATCTCTTTCCCCAAAACTCACCCAGATAGCTACCTTTTAAAAATTCAGGAGTGGTTTTCCTTTAAAAATGGCTTTGTACTGCTTCAGTGTTTTTCATGTACATGCTTACTTGAGAAATAATCTGATTTTTCTACCTCCCTGTCCTGTAGAAACAATCTAGCCAGAGTCCAGATGCATTCTTTCAGGCTTACATGTACTAATAGCAAGAATTGAATAATTAGATTTACTTGCAAGTCTTCTGGCAATGCACAAGTCAGAAAAGATTTAATCTCGCTATTCCATAGCTGTATGGACCACAGTGCTAAAAACTAGTAAGAAAATCTTATTTGTGTTAATGAATGAAAAATATCTGTTTTCCTGAGCAAGACAACACTTAGGAATTTTTAGCATTAACTTGTTGACTGCTTAGACTTTGCAGCCCCATGCTCCATTTACAAGGACTTTTGAAGAATTACCAGCATGCTGCCCTTGCAGGTTAGGATTAAAAAAAACAAAACCAAGACAAGTCCCCACAAATAATAATCAGTGTGATTGGTCTCAAACTCCTTTCCAGAGGCTATCTTCAAACCCTGCATAAACAGGGAAGACTAGGCCAAACTGCCTTGCCAGGGAACCATGGATTCTCTCTGTACAATCTATTTGAAAGTCTGTATGTTGCTTGTCTTCCAGTTCTTGGTTTCCCCAGCTACACAGCTGGAACAGTAACATTTACCTTCATGCTAAGAAGGGTTCTGTTCTAACAACCAAATGTTAGAACAATTTCTTCATGTATGTAAACAAAATTTTAAGTGTGGACTGAAATACATACATGCTGCTTTTTAATTAATATTTACACAGCAGTTTCTGTATTGTAATAGTAAATGTTATCTATTTCTAAAGATATACCAGTCAGTATACAAAGATGAATACTAAGTGTAAAATACATTAAATATGTGTTCATAGGCAAGATAAAAGTCCTTGCAAATAGTAGCAAATTATTTTGCTGGTTTTGTATTACCTAAGCTTGTTCACTTGATTTTTTAAAATGTGTAACTTCAATGCAGTATAAAAATTAGCATCATATAACACGTGTTTCACTACTCTAAAAATTCAGGTACATTTTGTGATCAAATTAAAAAAATCCAAACATATATGTATATATATATATGAAGAACAGCAAAAGAAAACTGTATAAAAGAAGAAATAGTCCAAAGATACAGTAAACATTTCTGTTGCTGAAGACTACATCTTCAGCAGAAACATGATCAGGTGCATCAATAAATAGTTCAACTGAATAAAAGAAATAAAATTCCTCCTTCCCAACTTGGATTTGAGATTTTTGTCAAACTGTCATTGTGAAAAGGTAAGTTCACCTGCTATCTGCAGTTCTGTCTTACATCTTTCATTGTCCTTATCACAGTACTTCAGATGGCAGACTCCTTGTACCTACTAATGTCAGGTTTTGGATTTGTTTTTTTTTAACTGTAAAACTATATCAATATTATGCAGCTATTCTATTTAAAAAATCCCAGTCCTAGTCCATTTCAGGAAAAGCTATCACTTATTATAGCAATTAGTAATATTAAACATGGATGAGTGCCATGCAAATACATACAAAATATTTAACTAATATTAATGGTTACTTAACCTATTGTTAGATGATATTTTGACAGAAGTGTTTAATGAGCTTTTTGCTATACTGCTACTTTACTCCCTGCTACTTCTCACTGAAATATTAGCTCCAGAAAGGTTTTATGTAGTTCTATAGTACTAAATATATTAAATTCAATAGAAGTTTTGGAGCAGACAATGTATCTGAGCATATAACCAGAATTTTAATCTTTTTTCCTTCTAGAAACAGCAGCAGAAAAGCAGACTTGCTGGTAGACAGATAGTATCTAGTCTGCTTATCTACTCGGTGTTATTAAGTCTAGAACCCAATATGAATTGCCAGCTTTTATTAAGAAGACCCATTTTTATTGCCACTTCATGAGACTCTGAGTTTCCAAAAGATAGGATGATAACCAAAATGAAAAGCTTTTCGTACCTTTTTAATCTCTCTACAAATATTGGAATTTTTGTGCAATAAAGATGATTTTTCATCTCATATCCTGAGACTCACAAATGACATGCACCTACCTGGGCATCTGTGTTAGTCCCATGAATACCATCATCAGTACCAAATGTTCTTTTGCAGTCTTCTAGCCACTGCAAAATAAACATAAACAAGATTGAACACCTTCTAAAACAGCAAACTGAAGACTGTGCTAAAACTGCTTAAAACACTTTGTCTTGCACATTTTTGGGTAACGTAAGAAATTGTGGTATGAAATCAGTTGTTTACCAATGTTGTTTGTGGTGATGATATCCAGTCTGATATATCACTTTGTAGCTTTATTTCCTGTAGCCTTCATTACCCAAGATGGAGTTGGTACACTTCAGCATAAATACTAACCCATGATTGAATTGATACTGTTAGAGGAAAATGTATGAGAGGGTGGAAGCAGAAACATCCCTCTCTTTCTGCACAAGGTTTACACCAATGTGATTTATCAGCCTTTAAAATACAGCACTAATTCACATTAGTGCTGTTACATTTCTTGGGACTACTTGAGAAACAGAAGGAAAGAGAGCTCTCCTGTGTAAGTAGATCTAAGTGCAGGTTTACAGGGTTCTCCCATGGGAGTTTAGCATCACCTCCAGTTCATACAAGCCAAGGACATGAAGTATTCTTGCATTACACAATACAAACTTGCAGGTTCCACTCAGGGCTGCATTTAACTCCAGTTTCTAAAGCATCTAACAAGTTTAATAATTTTAGTGGGCAGTCTCTTTTTCTACCTTTAACCAATCATGCAAATTTCTCAAAAAATAACCTCCATGTGTACTGGCATTCACATGAATATCTGTGTTACTATAAAGCATTTATAGAATCAAGTATGTTCTTTTTGGAAAATACAAACTGATCACCCCATTGATACAGAACCCAGCAAATAATTCTGTACAGTGAAAATAACTGCAAGCATGGGTATTACTGAAATGGGAATGCATCATATTGAGATAAAGTGCATAGTATCATCTGAAATGAAGAATAGGCTCTGTACATCCAAGGAAGAATAATTCAGCATACTGCATGTGTTTGGGATCTTGAATCTCAGAGGGAATCTTGGTGACCTTTTTCTAACCTTTGTCAGATGCAAGAAAAAGAAAAATGTGATTTCCCATCTGCTCAATTTAATAAAGGTTACTTAGTGAATTAACTAGGCCTGTGTGCTCATCAAGAGGAGAAATGGAATCCGCTGACCACCGCAGTGTCAGTTTCAATTAGTGACATGGTTACCAACATCCACAGCAAATCTCATTTTTCTCTTTATCAGACAGCCTCCATGGGGAAGGATGGAAAGGCGTGCACTGCAACAAACAGCATCAGCAATTGGGAAGCTAGTATTTCTTTTTACACATCACCCTTTTAAGATCTTTTTTAAAAAATCTTAGAACCTGTCTGAATAAAGAGTGTGCCTAGAATGCTGTGTGTAAAAGCTTGTATTTTCTATTACATTTATCTGATTCAATATCTTTGTCCCTAAGACATGCATGAAGTCCAACCAGTCCCCTTGCAAGACAATAGAACAATAGCTCAAAAAAGGTGACAAAATTAATTTGTTAAAAATTTTTACAGAATATATGTTCAGCATGGTAGAAAGATCTGTTTTTTTCTTTGGGAATAGTGTGACACAATTACCTTCTATATGTGTTTGCTTTGTATCAATTCATGTTTTCTTCATTTATCTCCTACGAAGTGTTGATGAAAGCATAACACAGGGAAGTCTGGGGTTGGTCTTGGTCATAGCACAGGTTGGTTTGCCAGATTAAACCCCCAAAAGACATGCTAAACAGCCTATACTATAAGTATCTTCCTGTCTTGGTGCACAGGTAAGCATTTCAAGCAACTGCAGCCCAAGCCATTTACTTTTTCAATGTGATTCATGTGAATGCCTGTACACCACACAGCACTGAGAGTGACAAACATCATCTATTAGGATAAAGTTTAAACAACAGTTTTTAATTAAAGAAATTAGCATACACATTCTTCCAGTGGTTGTTTCTAAAGGATGCCAGGTTAACATTCAAATTACAATTCTTTAAATATCTGTTAGTTTTTATTAACTTTATTATATAACAACCCAACCACTTATTTTGGTCATTTTTCAGTGTGTTTCTATGAAAAAAGCAAGGATCTGCATTAAGTTGATTAAGCATTTTGCCTTAATACTTTCAGATTTAACAGGATACGTAGCACAGCTGTGTGCAACAACAGAAATTCAGATTTTACTTGAAGTCTTGTTCAATCATTCTCTATTCTCTGCTTTTAAGAGGACAGAGTAAGAAAACAATAAAACATATATCTAAGATGCAACTTAGAAGATTCTTAGTTTGCATTTAATATAAAATACACCTTAGAAAAATAGGGCCAACAGCTAAAGAAATACTTTAAAAATGTTTTAGGAAAGTAAATTATTTGAGATACTCACTGTTTTCTAAATTAACATGCTCAATAACCGCTTATATAATGCACTAAATTGTCTAAATGATGAGCTATCGAGAGCAGAGATGGTTATAGCTGAAAGTTTCTTCCTTCTCAGTACTGTTTCTTCTAATTTGTAAATGATTAAATAAAAATAAAACCTTGAAAAAATGCTTTCAGTGGTTTCAGAACAATTCCTTTAACCCTGTGAACCTTCTTCCTGCTCCAGTCACTCACAGGCTGACAGGCTGACCACAGAAACATGTTACTGGACTCCCTTTTTGACAGAAAAAAACAACTCCTTCACTATGATATAATGACAGAGGCCTTGTACTTGTATTTGTTTACCTAGTAAAATAAAATTCAAATAAGTTCTTAATATTCAGTATGGATTTATGTCAATATAAAATGTGGCAGTGCAAAATTAGGTAATAGTACCTTTAGTGAATTTGTGGCCATTTGAAAGGGAAGTAATTTTAATCTGTCACACTTTGACTAATTAACAAAACAATATCATTGGTTATTGCTGTGATAAACTAGGCTAAATGGGGAGTTGATGTAAAATTTCTCCATGTTTGGATAGTCATAAAAACACACACATACAAGTCCCTTTTTACCCTGTCACAAACCTGTCTGACCATGGGGCAAATCAGCTATACCCTCTGTGCCTCAGGGCTGCTCTCTAAAAGGTCGAATGAAATACATTATGCTCTTATAGGAGTGCTGATAGCATTATGCATTGGAGATTGACAGACATTAAATATTACATCCAGTAAAATAATCTTAGTCATTAGATGAGCACTTTGTTTCTGATTAAGCCTACATGGCAAAATGTAGCTCATTATATTAGATCAAATAAATTCTAATTACCATAGAGCAGGGCAAACAAATGCAACTCTTTTAGCAGAAATGCTGGCCTGGAACCTGGCAAGAGTTTATCTACATTAATAGTGCTGTGTGGCATACTTTAGCATTGGTTTCAAGGAAACCACATTTCTTTTGAGATCCTTTACACAAAAAAAAAAAATGCATGTCTGGTCTATTCAACAGATGAGCTGCCAGCAATCTTTGCAAGGCAAAGCCCATAATTTCCTAATAAACTCATCATGATGAAGAAACATGGAACCACTTGTGCTGCAAAATATAGCTCTGCCAAGGCATCATGGCTTGAATTCTGGGTCTGTTTTGCATCACTCAAACTTGCCTATACTACCATTGTCATGGCCTCACAGGCTGCTGAGATCAGTAAAATTCAGCATGTTCCATTTCCCTGGGAATCATCATCTCTACAACAAAAACCATATTTTATTTATATATATATATATTCTCTCTCTCCATTTGCAAAACTGATTGTAAATCCAGTTTTCTTTTGGCTCTTGAAATACAAATCTTATCTGTGTCAGTTTTCTCAAGTTAGTATCTTACCTTCTGAACTTCACACACAGATTCACAAAAACAAATACACAGACCCTTGCTACAGAATTTTTTGACTTCTAGACTGCATTTCTTTGGAAAAAGGATATAACCACTATATACCTTGGATATATGTTCAAGGATATATACCTTGAAAACGAAACTGCATATTCTAAACACATAAATATCATCCTCAATGAGATCCAGCTGTAAGATGAGCCTTAAATTTACATGTCTCTGTGTGACACAGTTGTATAACCCTCATTACTTGTCAGTGGAGATTCAGTCTCCAAAAAGAAACTGGAAGAATTATGCAGCTAAACAAGACAGTATCTGTATTAGGATAAATGCATTGCTTTCTTGATTCCTTGATGTGCTTTTCCCACTGTCAGTGGGTTTGTGTAGTGTCATATATTAAAGATCAATTTCAAAAATATGAACAAAACAAAAACTAATTAGACATAAGAAAAGCCCCCTCAGGTTCAGGTTATACACATAGAATACTAGTAAGAAAAGAAAACAGAATTTTATTTCAGAAGTGTTTTCCCACAGTTAACCTTTAGATGCCTGTGATGAGAGATAAGGATCTGCAACATTTTCTTGATGAGTAGGTTCTAATATTTTTGTTTTGAGATATAAGAAACTCACTTGTTCTGCTGCCTCTCTTTTGACATTATAGGTATCCAAGTGTTCCTGGAGCTCTAGAACACTGAACTTCAATGTTTCTAGCAGGCCACAAGACAGTAGCTGGAAGATAAAAGCCATCAAACTCTGTAGTCATGTAACATCTGACAATAATCCATACAGTCTAATATATAAATTACATAATATAGAATCCCCCATTCACTTGGAAAAACAAACAAATTAGAATTAGCTGGGCATGTAATTTGTGACACCTCTGAGTAAATGAATCAACACATGTAGCTCTGCCATTTAAATCACTGAACAACAGTTTTGATTCCAAAATATAACCTACATGTAACATGTTAAGATATGAAAGAGAGATTTCAAAGCAATTTTTAGATCTTTGTAATGAAGAATAGTATTTATACACACACAACATTAGTGTTAATAGAACAGCCTGTGAAAGGAAGGAAAGGTATTGCTGCTGGATTGCTCCTGTAGCAACCTAAGGAGTATCCTTACAAGGGCAAATAACTGAGGGTTACTTGCCCTCCTCAATATATAAACTCTACTATAAAGAAAAAGCTTCTGTAGTCTGTAAGAGACAGGACTTGGCCAAAGCAGGAACCACTGGATATTTGAAGAATTTTCTACTATTGATGACTGCCTATTTTAACATTTTCCATGTTAAAAGACATGAAAAAGTCCCTCCTTTTCCCCCAGGGTCTGCTACCTCAGCTTTCTTCCACACATTTCTCCCTGTAGTTTTGTTTTCACTTAGATTTTTTTATTAGTCCTTCTCTTGACACTTCCTGTAATAAACATTTCTAACATGTTTCTTCCCTCACATTGGTCAGTCCTTGCACACATAAAGACCTCTATACTTTATCACTGAGAATTAATCTGACAAGCAGGTTCATTTAATTTTAATTATTTGGAAAGTAAAGATTTATTTATACAGTATTTGTCAATGCAACAACACCAATGTGTATATGTCCACGTACATATGCAATTATCTGTGTGCTATATTTATTTATATCCTTTTTACATTTGTGTTTATATAGATTTGCTTTTTAATTTTAAAATACACATGGTGTTTTAGTTCGGCACTAGTGTAACTTTTCTTGTGGCTTCTCATTTTAAAGAATATTTTTTTGTAAATTTCTACTGCTTTTAAAGTGATATAAGTAAAAGTAAAAAAACATTACAGGTGGTTCCCTTGAAATGCACTATTTATATCATGCTTTTTTCATTCTCATATTCTTAAGTGAGAGCTTAAAAAGGAGTTACCCCTTAGTACCACGGAAGAAACCCAGGTGAGGAGAAGTGTCTCACACTGGGCATCAAGGCCAAAGATCCATCTACCTCAGCCCTGCAGCTGACAATATTTAATGGCAGTTGTTTAAAGAAGGGGAAATGTGGTGATCCACCTGCCCCAGAATGCTTTCTTAGCCTCTATCAATTCGTTGTTCTGCATTTCAAAGGATCTGTCCAGGGCTGCTAATTCCATGAATTTCTTTAGTGACTTGCTGAAAACATGGACAGACAGCATAGAAAGTGACAGTATTTCACGATTTGATTATGTATCACATGAAGGACCTTGCTTCTGTATGTTTTGTTAAGTCACTGTTAGCTTCATTTGATCACCCTTAATATCAATTAAGACAAAAATAAAATAATTTCTATCACTTTTTCATGATAAGACATTTATCGTCTAAAGGGCTAAAACCCCTAGCTTACATACTCATATCTTACATGTACATCTTTCAACATCCTTGTGATCTATCTTTAATCCTTTCCAGTGCTATTTCCTTTGCCCTGAGAGCAGGGGACCAAAACTGTCCCCAAAATTCAGGATGTAGGTACATACTGGGAATATGTACATTAATTCAGTGAAGTTTCATGTTTTGCTGTCTCCATTCTTGATAATTCTAGCACAGGGTTTTTTTTGACTGCTGCTGAACATTGAGGTGACTTCTGGGATTAGTATCTATTATAATCAGGATTTCAACTTGCACGACAACAAATAATTCAAAGTCTTCTCACTGTATATTTGTAGAGAGAATGTTCCTCTCATGCCTCACTGAATATATACATAAATAATAGAATATAAAAAGGAAAAATTGCTGCTAGATAAGTAATATTCCTTTTTCTTACTTGTGCAGAGAACATAGAATAAATATGAACAAGCAGGGAAGGTAAAGAGTAGTAGTAAGGGAATTAAAATCTTATCTACTATTAGTAAGTTTCCTTAGTGTCCACTGTTACAGCTGGAGCCCATTTTTTGAGAAAATCCATTTCTCACTGGTGGTTTCCAGTGTTTATGATACATAGTGGCCACTTAAGATTTTAATTCCCTTCTGATTTCAAAGAGTTTCTTTTTTTTCCCCATATTAAAACATCATTTTGTATGTTACATGAAATGCTTAAGCGGACAGATATTCCAACATGCAAATTTGAGATTCTTACCGTTTCCGCGTCCACAAAGACTGTTGGACATTCTGAACATAACATCATCACTTCCAGAGAACTTTTAAACTTTGTTCCAATGCGCTGTAGACTTTCACCAAGAAAGCTGACGGAATCATTTGTTATAGATACAAACTTTCTTTGAATGGTCTAGAAGTCAAATCAGAAAAATATTTATCTTACATGATATTTTACTACTCTTCTGACTTTTTAGCTAAGAATTTCAGAGCAAATTTCCATCCTGACAAATTTCCATCACATTATACTTTTTCATTAAATGAGAAACTAATGTGTAATTTTCTCTGAATATTTATGTAAAATTAGCTCTAGAAAATGGAATAAATCAATAAAAGCAGCCAGTATCTATAAAGACAATTACTCCTTTCATATCTAGCCTCAGTACCAGTAGATGACTTTACACAGTACATATAGTTCAATTTATTTTCAAGTGTTTGTGTTGCAGAAAACTGTGACAGAGTTTTATGAGTCAGTATGCAACCTGCGTAGCACAATCAGTCCAAAACTGCCACCTAGAGGGTTTCTACCTTCTTCAACTATCAGTCCTGAGTTTATCATGTTTAATTATGCAGACTTAACCTAGTGTAACCCTGCACTCTGCTATGTACTATTTCACTAATCCTGGAGGTTACATGTAGAATAAAACTATATAAAGATTATACAGACAGCTGCAAAGTTAAACACAGGAAGAAGGAGCCAGAATGCAAAAATGGAAAGGTGCAGACAAAGCAAGCCTCCCAAGTATCATTTGATCATTTTAACCTTCCTCTGTACCCAGTAAAATGTTCCTCAGGAACATCTTTTGCCCATGCGTGAACACTGGTTTGCTATTGTGCAGACTATCCAACTTTCCAGCAGTTAAGCTAAAGTCATCCTTCTTCCCAACTCCCTTGTTAATGAACACAAGAGAATATGAGCTGTTATTTTACCACTGTCAGGAAATGAATGAATGTGTGAAAACCAACTGCAGCTAAGCTTTGGTATAATACAGACAAACCAAATCCCTGATGTCTAGATGAAGCAAAAAGACAAAAATCTCAATCTGTAACAGGAATTCAATGGCACTGTGGCCATGAAATTAGTTCAACATAAAATGGAAAATGAGTATAGATGTGCAAACAAATTACTCCATGGGAAAGGCAGAGTATTAATTCTTCATATCTAAGTTACTGCCCACACACATGAGATAAATTATGTGCTAGTGTGGGTCTTTCACTGAGAAATTTATTATGATATGCCAAACAGCAAACAAAATTAATATTAGAGATAGAAGAAACAGCTAGTGCCAAAGTCTTGTCCTGAATATTCTCTTAGCTCATTTGGCGCATTTCCTGTACTTAAAATGAATTAATTAAACTTATCCTACCCCATAGGAACCTGCAAAGAAGCATTACTTTAAAATGTAAAAAACTCATCCCCTAAACATATAGGGAGGAGGGAGCCAGAAAAATTAAGCCATAGGCATTTTGTGTTGGATAGCAGATCTGTGGAGGTAAATATAGTTAAAGAGAGGCATTTGAAACATCCATCTCCAGTGGATCTCCTGGTGTTTCAATTACTTCTCTGCAGAAAGAAACCTTTTTCTCACAAGACAGATGCAGATGAATTAATGTTTGTCATGCTGCGATCTCATAATAATGACTCCCACAAAAAAGCCTGGAGAATGACATTAATTCTGTAATCATCACAGAACCTGGGTGATGTTCAGAAAATAAAAGAAGGGACAGAACCTGGACTAAGAGCTTGCAAGAAACACTGAATTGGGTTTTTTTTGAGCTTTCTCAATTTTTGTTTATTTTCTGAGCAGGTTTACTCCTAGGCAGTGAATACAGTGACAATGAATACAGTGAATACAGCAGACATCCTATGGAAAATAGAGTATGACAGTGTAATAATTCTTTAGCAGTGTGTTTTTCTGGTCTGCTTTTGATTTGCTTTCTAAAGCTTCTTGCTACCAAAATCATGTGTCTTTTGCTGTTTCAAGGGGAAGAATAGTTTTAGAAGTAGGAGGAAAGGATTTCAGATGAGCAATCATACACGGAGAATTCACTGACCTGAAACAACCTTGAGAAGACGTGAAATGTATAGACAGCACAAGATCCATCTATATCTGACAGCATTTGATTGACGTGGCAGCGCCAGGCTTGCTCTTCATCATCGTATGTCACTGGCTGGAAAGCTGCCAATATGGCAGAAAGAAATGGAGAAGGAGGAGGGGAAGTCTGCACTTCTGGGAAACCATCCTGTTCTTCTTCATCTTGGCTACAAACAACAAATTTTAAAACCATTATTTCAGACATGCAGAAATAACAGAAATTACCTCCTCAGCAAACTTTTTAGGAAAAAAACCACCTTCATTTTGGCAAGAAGGAAAAAAATAAGAATTTTGGATTCAAGACAGCATTTTCTAAAATAAATAACAGATCAATGAAGGTAATTAAGAGCCAAGAAAACAGTAAATAATCAAAAACTGTTGCTACTGCAGTATATTAAAAATTGCTTATACTCTCCAAAATTTACTACTACATGTCAGTTCTACATAGAACTAGACAAAGAGCTATCTGACGGTTATATATAGGTATTTACAGCACTATATATACAGACACCACCTAGAAACAGGCAATTTTTTTCTTTCCCCCAATAACTGAAGTAACATCCCATTCTTCAAATTTTTATTGACCTGAACAGATGGTCTACTAATATCTGTAACAAGTTTTAGCCTTCCTTAAGGGAAGCACAAGAGCTCATTTAGCAATGTAATAGTGCCTTATAACTGTCTTAAGTAACATAAGCAAATGGATATAGATCGAAACACTTTTACTTTTATGGGCAATCAGTTTAACAAGCCTTTGTTCACAGAGCAGTCTGCTGTCATACTCTCCATTAGGCACCACACATCCAATAAAAATACCAAACTACAAATTAATCAATGCTTCTACTGCCAATCATTAAAATAATGGCTAACTTAAAATATTCTGTATTACAAGGGATGATATATTTTGACATTTCTTCTTGCTAACTGTATGTAGGCAGCACAAATATGTGTAGAATTCCAAGTATACAGATAGTTCATTAAAATAATCTTTTAAATCACATACAGTTTTTCTCTATGACAGCTGCCTCATCTACAGCAGCACTAAGTATATCTTAAACACGTCTTAAACAATAAAAAAAATTATTTAAAAAATAAAATAAAACCTTGAGGGATTGTTCAGTTGCAAATGAGGAACTAAACTGCTCTCAACTGGTACCAGCTTTGAATTCTCACAAGGCATAGTGCAGTAGGTCATGTATGGGATCACAAGAGTCAAGTTTCTCTTTCCCTCCCCATAAAACCTTCTCAACCAACTTCTTTTGTGTCTTCTGTTGCATTCTTTTCTGAAAAGGCCTCCTTAAGAGATCTCTCTGAAAGAAGAGATGTCAAGTCTGTGTTCCTAAATATGCCAAGTCTCTCTATTATTCAATCTAAACTTCTGAACAAATTTTAAGTATGAGCAAGCCTATGAGCAATTTTGACTTTTTTTGTTTCTTTTGGTTTGTGGGTCTTATTTGTTTGTTTGGAGTTTCTTGTTCCTTTTCCTTCCTTCTTAGACTGCTACTTCCACGGGACTTAGAGTTTCACTTTAAATACGACTCAACCAGCTAGGAATAACTTTAACTTTTCCTCTCAATAGTTATTTTTGTTCTCCATATTAAAATGAAAAAAAAGGATTATTTTACTTTAAAATGTCTTAGAAATATACAGGAGACTTATGAACCTTAATAATGAAAGTAACCCTTGAGAAAATCCAAAGAGAACTTGACCTGACTTCTACATGAGCTTTGATTAAAAAAAACCCCCAAAACTCTATTCCTTGTCTTCTTCACCTATTTGGGTGCTGCTATAAGTCAAAGCAGTTAAAGAGCTTTACTCTGTTGTACTGTTTGCAGCTGATTCTTCACATTTCTGTCCTACTGATGGTGAAGAAAAGTGCTAATTTCTTTTATTTGAGAATTCTCATATTTTCCTGCACAACTGTTTTCCTTCTACCAGAAGCAATTGTTGAAAAAAGTATTGAGTTTAATTGCTATAAAAGGCAAAACTGATCAACCATTATTTCAGATATGCAAACCATCGTTTTATATTTTTGTATTATGGGATTAATGGAAATCTCCATACAATAGAAAAGCCTTTCTGATAATGCACTGATAACATGTAATTTCTGTTACTTATAACCAGTATTCATCTTACCTAGACAAACCAGAGAAGTCAGCCTCTTCTTCTTCACATCTCTCATCTAGCTCTTTCAAAGCAAGAGTGACATCCTCTTCACAGACAGATTCAGAATAGCTTTCAGGAGCTGCTGCCTCTACCAGTTCTGGGGTCTCTTCCAACTCCAGAGATCCGTGACAGACCAGACAGTCTTGCTGCTCATGTAGTAGGTATGACCCAGTGTCTTCACTAGCAGTGCTAACCTGTTCATCCCTTACTGCTGAACTGCCTTCCTGTGAACCACACATCCTTTTATTAGTATTACTGTCATGGCCTATGTATTCTTATCAGTTTTTATTATGGTAAAGTAACAGTTATAAAAGATTATTTACAAATATTTACTTTAACTATTCAAGTCTTTGGCTTTTCACACAGTTTTACTTGGGCAAAGACAGGCAGCCTATTTGTAATGTTTACAACTTCTGGTAAACATTAATATCCTAGAATGTGACTTATTTAGAGCAAATACAATTTCTCAGATACATTTAATTAAATCTGTTAGAGAATACTGATAGAAAAATATGCAAACAGCCTCAACCTTAGTGAGATCAAAGAAACCCAAGACTTCGTATTTTACTTCTCTAGGTAAAGATCAAAATGACTGCCTCATGCTTGCCTTTGGAGTCTAGAGCAAGTACCAGAATATTTCTTGTTCTTTCCACTCTCCATTTTAACAAATTTCTAAAGCATAACTACTTAGCAACAGTGTAATAGATAAACATTGGAAAAGAGACATTCCACTGGTTTTATTATTTTGCTATTACTGCTAATATGGGCATCTTTAAGTGTTTTACCCTGAATCTCTAAATGTGGGCTTTCATTAACAGGCAATTACAGAGAGAGGATAATCAAACTCAGGTAGGTAATATGAGAATGACCCTTTCTCCCTTCATCCATTAGCATTATTATACTCATTAACATCACTATATTGAACAGACGAATTAAAATTCAGTTAATTTATGATGAATTAATTTGAAACTTTTATATTAGATTTCTCTGTGGAATAAAAATAACACTTGCAATTTCCTAAAGGCACAGATTATCACATATTTTCATTCCTAGTATGCTCGTCTTCCTCTACTGGGATATCCAAAACTGGTCAAGGAACCTTTGGACAGCCTCTAAACATACACATAATTTCATGGTTTTCATCAGTTGAAACAGATCCTCTGAGAGATTAAATAACTGTACACATATTAGAAAAGACAATTCAGCTTTAAACACAGCCACGTAATTTTCTTTCTTGGTGAGTGATGCTTGCCAAATCTCACTTTGACTATGGTACTCCTCAATGTGACACTGCTGCCATTTAACACAGATAGTGACATGACTTCTTATGCCTCTTTTGTTGAAGTAAAATCTGGATTTTTTTTTTTTTTCTTTTTTTTTTTTTTTTTTTCTTTTCACAAAAGAGTAGTTTTGTCCTACTGAGCAGCTGAGGCACATGGGAATGCAGGACAATTTTACAAAACCTCAATAAAATAATTTGTGTTGAACCAATGGTCCATTTCTGTTATAGATGTTAACACAGGATACAGAGCTGCACTAATCATGACTGGTAAATGTACATATGAGAGAAACACGTTTTGAAAATATGCTTATTATTAGTTAATAAATTTAATGCCAAGTTTAAGTCTTCATAGTGCCGTGACTCCTGATTTAGTTTTCAGTGTGTCATTGGACATTACTACCAGTATGAATATTCCTTAAGCATCTTAAAAAGGTGATTTATATAGTTAAGTGGTTACCAATGCCACAGAACTGTAGGAAAATTACTTCTAGTAAACCACTCTCTCACAAATCTACAGTGCAATTCAGTAAAACAGAGAATCATTTTAGTCAGAAACTTTCATATACATAATCTTGTAAAACTTATTTTTGAATAAAATCATTCTTCTCAGATAGTAAATTCTTACCTGGAATGTGAAATATCTTTTTTTGCATTTTCTGGGAATCAGCCAAATACATTTAAGTAAACTATTAATTTAAATACAGCATCCCTATTAGACAAACAAGGAACTCAACTTATCTAACCAGCACACTGCTGTTTATGAATAATGGCTTCAATTTTTCCTATATTATCTTAGATAAACTTTGATATATACTTATTAATACTAAAAACATTTTAATAACTCCCAGTTGGCATACAATGAAATGCTTGTGCTGAAAGAGTTTTGTATATAAAGTACAAGAACGCAAGAAAAATAACCACCCTATGCTACAAATTGTATAACATAACTATTCAGAACAAAATCAGTTTTACTGGCTTCATAAATATTTCAAGATGAGTCAATAGTGTGCACGTTTTCAAGCTAATTCTGGTAAAAGGTTCTCTCTTTGAGCAACAAAATCCAAGCAGATTGCTAAATATTGTAGAGTAATAGCTTTGAGTGTTTGAATTGTGCTTGAAGAAACCTATGTATTTGTCGAAATATCGTATTCTAACAAGCACAAAATAAACTTGGAACATATCATATCTAGTGAATGCATTTGTATGCATTTGCAGTATTTTTTTTTGCCTAGTCATGGAATTATTTTACATCCCAGTTTAAATGTTTTCAATATTTTTAAAATTACAATGGTACTTTTGTGTGTGAATGTTTTCACCTGTATTATAGCAGTATATTAATTTTATAAAGTGAGCTGCAAAAGAACAATGAATTCTAAGGGCAGTCTCGGAAAGAACTATGAAAATGTAAAAATTGGTTACAGCTGAGGATGCATCATGCCAACAATGGAGAAGACAGAAGTTTCATTCTGGTGAAATTTCATTCTATAAAATTCCAGCTTATATATTGCTTCTTGATTCTGAAATCTTAACATAAAGTATCTATCCTGTGTGCAAGAAGTTCACCCAGATTAAGTGTTTTCCCTCAAACAAAATTCTATCGGATCAAAAATGCGTGTTGCAGGAGCACAAGAAGTGACAACAATTTGTTTGGCAATCTAAGCACAGGTGTTCTGCAACAGCTGAAACAATTTATCAACAGCAGTGTAATGAAACACTTTTTTTTTAAAAGCACATAAGATAATCATAATGGGAAAATATGAAAAGATGTGGGGGAAAGCATTTTATTAACATCACAATATTACACCTTTAAAAGGTGAGGATTTTATCACGGGAAATCAACCACTCTCCCTTCATTATTCTATCTTGTTCTTACAGTTTTCTTCATTAAATACTATTAAAGCTATGTCTGTGGTCTGCCTGTTAGTAAGAGCAATTTTTTTAGTAGCAAACAGGTAAACTAGAGCCTTTAGAAACTTGAACTAGCCCAGTCACTTGAACTAGTCAGTAGATTGTTTAAACCACGCTGGCTGAAGACTCATTCTTAAGTGTCAACAGTGCACTCAGTGGTTAGTCAAATACATATAGGAATGGATTAATTTTCTGGAATACAGAATAAAACTGCATGTATAATTAAAGATGGGATTAGCAAACATTACGCAAATAAAAATAAGATTGCCGGTAGCATAAATGAAGAGATAAAAAATACACCTAAACCCCAAGCCACTTAGAGAAAAACTGTAGCAGATGAAAGTTTGCTTTAAATTAGGGGTGTCTTTAAATTTCACATTATTCAAACATTTGAAAACACAATAAACTGAAGTACTCACAGATTTGCAGGTGGCCATTAGCTTGAAATCTGTCTCAGTCCACATGGGCCTTTCCAAAAAAGTATACCACTAGCATCTGTAGTCCTTTCTAAAGGATTATTTAGAACCAACTGCTAACACAGCTGGCCTGAGGTTTTATTCCCATATAGCACCAATCACAACCCAAAGAAAGCAAAAAACAAAAAGGGGGGGGACAGGGGGAGGGAAATAAAAAAGTATTTGGAAGAAAATGTCGCTCAAGAAGGATTTCAACCATATCAAGTAAAAGCATTTTGAATATTAGCCTGTTTCATTCTGCACCATGAAATGATCATGATCAGCCCTTCAAGAATATTTTTAACCTGTGGTAAGTTCCCTCAGTCCATCCAAGTAGTCTCCATGCTGAGGGAACGTTTTGTAAACATGCCAACAGGTTAGAAATATTAAAAGCAAATCAACTAATCAGTCAGTGTAACAGATGAAAATTCAGTTGAAAAGAAAGCCGAAGTTGCTACTAAAACTAGAAGGAGCCCAAATCAGCCATGCACCAGCCCACATTTCTCCCCACCTCAGGCAGCTGGTTGCTAGAGTTATCTAGAGAAGAAGCCTCCAAACTTGGGGTCTCAGTTCTGATTTGAAGCACCTCTTCTGTTCCCACACTGCTAGTGGAATCTTGAGACTGAAGTGATAAACCAGCATGATCTGACACTGTTTCATCTATGGCAGAATCACTGATTAACTAAGACAGAAAAGAAAGAAACAAAATTTTTCAAAGGAAACACAAACTGCAGGTAAAGAATGCATTAGTTATGGAATATGCTGTTTCAGTATTGTTAGGTATTTGAATCTATTCACATATTATCAATTTCACAGCTTCACACTAGAACTATTACAAGCATCACATGCATTCCTGCAACATTTCACTTTGAAAAGAAGTTTTTCCTTTAAGGAAAACTATTTTCTTTCTTGCTTTGGAAGTTCTTTTTGCTAGACTGAAACCATTGAAAAGCAAAGCATTTTGGTGGGAGCAACATTAATACAAGCTTTGCTTAAAGTCTGAAAAACAACATACACATAAAGCTGCTTCCCATCAAGCCAACTTTTTCTTAATTTCATTTATTTAATGCAGAGAGACTTCTGAGTGGCCAGCATTCTTGATTTTTCTAAGTTATATGTACACAGGATCCAAAATCCATAATTAAATTAGCAATTTCTGTGCTTAAACACAGCTTAGACCCCCATATGACCACTTAATACTCTTGCTCTTATTTAGCATTTGGGGTGGTTTTTTGATCTAGAAATCCACAAAAATACACACTTGATATATTATCGATGCAATTTTATGCTTATATTTTTAAGAAATATAGGAAGCGTAAAGACGCTAAAAAGTTAATATTGCACTAAAATTATAAATAAAAAACTATAAATTATGTACCACCAATGTGGTAAAGTAACTTCTTTTCCTTCACTGATGCTGTTACGAAAACGAAGCTTAACCACATTAACTTAGTTCCCTACTATGTCACTCAGGCTGAAAGTGTGAGCCACACTTATCCATTAAATGTCCTAGGGAAAGCTTAAGTTCTTAGAAAACTTAAACAGAAAAAAGCCCTACCATCTGTGAACGAGACAGTATCTGACTAGCAGTCAGTGCTGCTTCTTCTTCTGAAGACTCATCAGTATCCTCCTGGTTGGTCAAGTTCAAGCTGGGTGTGCTACCAGAGTACTGACACTCCTGAAGGGACGGTGTGTCTCCTTTGTCAATGCTGTCAAGAGAGCGCCTGCGAACGCCCCAGTTGAAGTTGTCCATGCTTTCACCCTGCAATAAAAAAGTTTGCACACATATGGTATGTACGAGTTTCAACATAATTAAGTTAATAACACACATGAGACACAGAAAACGTGAGTACTGAATGTGTCATGAACAGAGTTTCAATCAGCCCTTTAGTTTTATTAAAATTTAAAGTACCTTGTTAAATGCTTGTAAATAAAATATATGGCAAAGGAAGTAGAAATCTTTTGAATATCTTCTTGGAAAGTAACTCGATATGTAATCTAGAACTATATCAGTATAGATTTTATAATCTGACTAGAAAGTACAAACACATCACAGACAACAACAGATGAACAAGCCAGGGCACCAGGCTGCAACTTACCTGCAGCTCCTGGTTAGCAAAAAGGAAAACACATATAATTAGAAAGAACGAGGACAAACACTTAAAGATACTCTAGAACCAGGGAAAAATGTTTTATTACATAGGATTTGCCAACAGTAAAAGACTGATTCAAGCTCTGGAAAAAAGCTTTAGTCAAAAAGCTAGTATTTAAAATAATGTCTCTTTCTAATGAGATTAAAAAAAAACCAAAAACAAACTGACGACGAAACACTAAAATCAGCATGCTCATGATACATTTTCTCTAGTGTAACATGAAAAGCAACTGTTCCAACAAACATTGATGAAGTTCTTTAACTAACACACATGAATCTATACTGACCACATCCAACTGACAAAACACCATCAACAATAATTATATACAGGGTGTAGAAAAGATGATGTTGTCACTAACTGTTTACCAGTTACTTTGTGTCAGTTTTATGAAGTGCACCCTGAATACCAATATGCTGGATCCATTCTCTTTGTGCATTTTCAAGCTGAGATATGTGAGTTTCAAATATTCATCATACTAAGTGACATCCATATTTTAAAACCACTGTTGTTTTAATGCACAAATACAATAATGATCTTTGATTTTCCAAAGCACTTCATCAACCTTCCATAATTCAGATAAGCGATATGGAAAACCTGGTGAAGTTCACTTCACTTGTCTACAGTTACCAAAACAGCATATCTATCCCCAAACATGGCTCCAAAACTGCCTTAACAGAGTATCTCTTGTGGTGACTTAAGAAATCCCCATGACTCATCAAATATGCAAACTAAATGTTTTGTAATCTCTTTCTCTCTTAGTGATTCTTTTTCCTCAAAAGAGGATGAAAAGTTATGGCAAAGAAAAATAATATCAAGTAAAACAAAGTACTACTACTGTGGGCTGAAGCACTCAAGTTTAATCTGGATATTACTCAGATGTTAATGCAAAAGCTCCAGTTCGTACTGTTGACATTTAATTATTAGCAATAAAGAACATTCTATATTTTTGGTGGAAAGATAAGTCAGAGCTCTTATACCAAGTGCATGATTTATATGTAACACCCTAAACATATAATATCTGTGGTCTTATTTTTTTTCTCTAGTACAGCACTACATGTTGCATTCAGGCAAGTAATAAAAAAAATAAACAGTCTTTTCTTAATTACCATCTGCTATTAGAATAGCACAGAAAATGAAGTCAAGGGTTAACTTAATTTGGCAAAGTCTTCAACTTTTGCCATCTGATCTGCAAAGTCCTGTCTAGTGTTAAAATAATATTTTAATACTACTGAGGCTCAATTCTGAACTGTTTGACTACTTGTATTCAATATAGGAAATGGCATCTTTATAGGAAATGAATAGTGTGTGGTTACATCTATGCAACAGACCATAATGAGTCTGTACTTTTCCTAGAAGGTGCAAATACTGGCTGTAGTGAAGCAATACACAGGAAGCACGAGGAAAGTGAGATAAAACTAAAGAATTAGAGGGGAAACTCTTTACAGAGTCCAGATAAATCAAGAGAAGAACAGTGTTTAGATAGATAGATATTCTTAGATTCTTGTGGACTCATGATGAGCAAGGATCTCCAATACTAATTCAGTATTTTGCATAGACTGTAACAGAACCACTGCAAGAAACTACAAAATGTTTGACCTTTCCCTTCCCAGTCTTTTTACAGCCATACTTTTAAGCTTCAGCAAATTCTGGTCTGAAGCCTTTTATTGATCTGAAACAAGTAACAGTTGTTGATAGAATCTTCAGTATTTCTCAATACTTAATTTTGTTTTAACTTCCCTCTCTCTTTTTGACAGAAGGAGAAGTAGAGGCAATATAAGAACTGCAATATACCAGATATAAAGTCAAAGCAAGCCACTGTAGAGAGCAAGTCAATCATATATAGTGAGATAGTGTATCATACAGTTTGTTACTTTGAAAGCCTTTCATCAACTTCTCAAAATCCAGAAACATATCAGAAACAATGATTATGCCATTTTTTTTAACACACTCTTCCATAATTAAGTTTTCTGCTGCATGGTACCCAGGTGTTCATGCTGACATTGGCTTACACTGTCATATCACTTCACTTTCAGATAAAGTCACTTAAATCCCTCTATAAAAACCTCAAGTCTTCCCCCGCAAAACAGCCAACAATTTGCAACAACTTAACCCTGCAAAGTCTTTGGCCCAGGTTTCTCTACCTAAACTCCATCATGTCGTAAATTCTTCTGTACTGGATTAGCTAGTAAGGCTGCCAATTCCTTAGAATTGCACCAACACAACCTTATTTTAAAAATGCTTTCAAATGGAAATACACAGAAGAAACCCCAAGGTCTCACCTCTGCATCTTCCAATTCAACATCTAAAAAGTCAAAGTCTTTAAAAACTCCAAATTGTTGTTCACTGGTATTGTCTTCTACAGCCACTTCCTCCTCTTGAATCACTTCTTCTGTTGCTGAAATTAGACTAGTTTGTTGATCTCCAACTTCCAAGTCTTCATTAGAAGAAAACACAACCTGAAGATGTAGGTAAAAACATAAGTAAGAACTTCCTATTTCTGTAACTCCAAAAGTTTGCCCTTTAATGGAATTAGGGGCAGCCAGTGTGACTACTCCTAAATTGATAACAGTTTGCTTCAAGACTAGTCGGATTTAAAGTGGCATCATTCTCTCCTTAATGTAACTAAGAGTTACAAAGGTGTAAATAGAGAAGAAGATATATCATCCAAACTTCATTTTCATAACCACAATATCAATCAAATTTAAGAACAAAAAAATTCATCATAATATCCATCAACATGACACAGACCATATTGTTTTCACCTACAAATTTTTGTGGAAGTACTGTACATCTTTAAAATTAATCCATTAGTGGGCTGCTGTGGCCTTCACAACCTTCACAATTGACAATATTCTATTTATTTCCATGCACTGTTTTTTAATCTCTTCAGTTTCAGCTTTCAGGCATCTATTTTTATTTATTTTAGTTTCTTCCACTAGATTCAAGATCCTTCTCCCACCAATGCTATCCCCAGGTAAGAACTTCTACACCACAATAAAAAAAAATATGTTCTAGATGATAACCAAGGTAGGCTACCCACTTTATTTTAAAAGTTGTCAATGTCATCATCACCAGCATGCATAGTATGCCAGTGGGGTTCTTTATACAGAAGTAAAACCATCAACCTATTTTTCTCAACAGTTAGGACTATTGTTGCTATAAATAACAACCATGTTTCAAGGTATATGATCCACATTGAAATTATTTTCAATGGATTCTATGATATAATCAATACAGCACAACACCCTTGCAGTCCTCAGCTACTGCTACCTCTTCTCTCAAAAGCATTTTTAATGGACTAAATAGAAATATAGTTGAACAGGGGAGACCTAGTTCAAATCTCTTTTCTAGACAGGACAATCATGCCCACAGGAGTTCTTGAGGAGTAATAGTAATCCATTACTTCTGATTCTTTTTTTTTTTAATCCTTCAATTAGATTTGTGAACTGCTGAACCAAAACTAGTTTGTACAAATCCACAATTCGTGACTTCTCCAGCACCTAAAAATGCAATAGCATTCTGCAAGTTGAGTTCAAAAACCAAAATAAACCACCATCATCACTTACCGAAGGATTCTTGGGAAGACCAGAATCTGGACCACACAGAGAAAGCACATTCATTAACTTTTCCCTAGTCCTTCTCTGAAAAATATACCAAAGAAAATCACATAGCACAGCAGCTGCTGAAGGTAAAAATATAAATTAATATAAATATTATTTATATTTAAAAATATAAACATTAAAAATATAAATATAAATATAAAACATTTGCCTTTTCACTAGTCATACTACATATTGACATCCTCTAAAAAGAATATTTTCTTTTTTTTTTTACTTTTCATCAGTATCAGCTTTTAGTTTATGCCATATTAAGTTACTGTTTTGCTAAGACATAATACAGACTTCAAATAACACTTCAATACATTTTTTTTAGTACAGTCTGTATTAGCACTGTCTCTAATATATGTATAGTGTTTGAGGCACAATATACCTGGGATGGCTGTGGTCTCTTCCAGCTGACAGGAACCAGTGCATTTGAATTGGAGCCTGATGAAGTTGAAGAAGTGCTTCGAGTCACAGCAATGACTTTTGGCTTCCCATTTCTACCAGCTGCGCTGTGTTGATCACCATATTTATTCCCAATAATTGGTGTCTAGCAAAGACAACAAACACTTCCTTAAAATTCAAATCTATATTAGTAAAGAAATTCAAATAAAATTCAATATAAATAATTCAAATTATATAATATAAAGAAATTCAAATAAAATTCAAATCTATATTAGTACATATTTGACTTTAGAATTTAGCATTATATGAAATGTAGGAGGGTTTGTCTGTTTGTAAGCATCCTGCAAAGCCCATGTCTAATCCATTGAGCCTTCGTACACTGGAAATACAAAGCTGAATATTTGTACCCTCTGCAGCAAGCTGCCATTCTGCCCACTTGTGTGGCTTTGAATTGTGCATATTTTATGCTGACAATCCAATTATATTTTTAAATACACTTAAAAACCGTGTTCTAAGTTTAAAAGATGGAAAGCTTCTCTGTAGACTCATTCTCTGACATGAACAGTTTTCACAGACCAGCAACTTCATAAACACACACACACTTCTGAAAAAACAATGATCAAATTCAACTCTTTTTGACAGCAAATGTTAAACCAATGAACTCTGTGGGAATTTATCTTGTCTCTCAATTAGCTGCATGCCCTGAAACTTCAATAGTGAATGTACTTACCAATTTAGGTAATGTTTCCAAGACATCTATACTTCAATCACTATATAGGGTTAGCTTCAACCATGAGCTCTTACTTCCCATCACTTCTAAAGTGATTAAAAAAGTTTCTATAATTTTTACATCTCTACATTACACTGCAGTCACTTGGCCATGCTCTCCTTTTCAGATGTAGAATGAGTATCATTGGTGGTAGGGGTGATCTTTTTAACCACAGAAGGTTTTTCTCCAATTTTATTCCTCTTACATTGAATTTCCTACATTTTGTATCCCATCCCTCCTCTAAATTTCCTCCCCCTTCCAAAGTCATGCCAAAACTGCAGTACAGGGTTTTAATCCTCTCAGCCCTTGAATGCACAGCCCTTCATTTGTTGAAAGCCTGGTATATTCAGCTGCATTGTCTGCTCTCTGACACAGCTGAGATACCCTTGAGAATAATCTTATTGACTTTTAGTAATTAACCCTCCAGATATTTGAAAGGGGGAAAAGGTAAACAAACATAAAGAATTTGAAATTTATCTTCCAGTATGTCTCTCATTTACAAGTATGTAAAACTTCAAACTCTGCCATTCTTAAAAATTGTACTTATTTAAAACCATATAAATGTAGAAAGCTAATAGAAAATAACACCTGAGTTTGTAACAGCAAGTCATAAGTGCATTGTCATCTAAATATAATTACCTCTGATATATCAAAATGAAAATCTAAGGTCTTCCCAGGTAGCTCCTTGGAGACATTATTAAAAATTTTCGTGAAAGAGATTTCCGGAGAACCTATGTCACCTCCGTAAGCCTTTGGAATATCGTTAGGCACAACAAGGCTTGCTGACCGAGACACCACCAGTTTCAAAATATTAAGGGCTTCCTTCCAATATGGACTCTGAAGAGAACATACACAAATCACACAACAATCCCTTCAACCAAGACAGTGATTTTTATGTACAGTAGCGTTTTGTAAGAATCCCCAACCCCAAACCTCTGATCTATTACACATGGCTGAAGGGGCTAGCACAGGTGGGAAACTTCAGGCCCTGAAGTGCCAGGAAAGCAGTGGCAAGGTATCAGGGCATCCCATGGTGCGTGGTCAGGTCACACCAAGCAGGCTCAGTAGCTCCAGGTCACTGGGACAGCCACAACCAGAACATGGTCCATGTCTCTCCATTCTTGTAGTAACACCGTGTTTTTTACCATTATCTGAAGCATCTGCCCTTTGTGACCCGGGAGATAGAAACAGAGTATTTAACTATCATTTAACTACAGTAACTGCTAATATTCAACCTAATTATTCCATCTCTTGCAATCTTTAATTATTTTAGTTATGGGGAGAGTAAACGGAATTTGAAACAAGAAAAACTATTCCTTGCTTGAAATACATGAGGAAATAAAAAAGATTTTAACAAAGAAATTAAAACATTTACAAGGTTTTTAGTATCAAACCAATGGAATCCTTAAAAATAGGTATGGAAAAATAGGTATGGAGAATGGGGCAGAGCCTGAGTTAAGCGGACTTTCCCTAAAAAGATGATTAAAGCAATGTAAATAATTCAGTGGTTTCAATTACACACACTATGGAGAGAATCAGAAGACACATAAAATAAAAGCAGCTTTTTGCAAAGGTTAAGATTTACACTCCTGGAAATCTGGAAATGCAAGGATTCTGTCTGAAACTTAAATCTTCCAATCTGAAATCAGGATGATGTCTTCTTCTTTTTTTTTTTTTTTAATTAGGAGGCCATGTTTGTCAAAATATTTTTTTATTGCATTAAAAAAGTAAACACTCCTTTCAATTCTCTAAGTAGCATATGCTTTATGCTTCTTTGCAGATAACAAGAGAGTTCAATAATCTTCTTAATTTCTGTGCATCTTAAGCATAAAAAAAAAGAGTCTCAAACTGGAACTATCCTCTAGCAACTTAAAATTTATTTACAGTCACTGTCATTGCAGAGGACTTAAAAAACCCAAAACTTAGTAGAAGCACATTTAAACAAGACAAGATAATTTATGGTCTTTTCTTTTGTCATTTACAGTAACATGTTTTATTTTATAGTATTTTATATTATTTATAATATTATATAATATTTTATGTTATCAAGAATATGTTAAGACTTCTCTGAAATTTTTTTTCACTAGTACCATCTTTTTACAGCTCACATCTAATTAAGATTACATTCCATGGTAGTGTGGGCTTGCATAGAAAGCTGAGAGAGAGGTTAGAGGTGAAGCAAGAAGCTGCCAGGCCATAAAAACTACAACTAATGCTAATCATTCCATTTTTCCTAATGCACTCTGACAGGAGCACACTATCTAAAGTACACATCCATCAATAACAAAACATCCAGAGAACACGACTTTTCCTGGTTAACTATGATTAAACCATTTGACTGAAATACACTTGGCAATAATGGAATTCAGAGAAAAAAGAAGAGAATGTTGTGCATTGAAATGGTTTTATGCTCCAGGCATTTTTATAAAATCTTTCAGTAAGATGCTAGACTTTCTTCTGTGAAATAGATTTTCAGTAAATTTGTGTTTTGAGTACAAAGGCTTAAATTACTTTGGGCAAAACACTGTGGTTCATCTTTCGGGCACTTTCTTTAATAAAAAATGTACTCAATTTTATTAAGGTGCACCTTAAAGTTCCTCACGGATATATTACTGGGAGTGATTTAAATATTCATTTAACCATAAAATTTTCTTTTAAAAACATATACATATAAATAAAACATTTGTGCAGCTTAGCAGTAAACATTTCCTTGTATTTTAATAGTTGAAGGATCATCTTCTCTAACTACATATGATGAGTTGCCTACATCCATAAATAGATGCACATTCACCCAGATAACTTGTTCCACCAGATGCAAATCACATTGGACAAATACTAAAAGTACATAGGAAAAAAACCCTATGGAATCTACAAGCAACTATTTTTATATCTGAAATAAATCTCCTTCAAGATTCAAGCATAATTTTGATACCATTTTGATAATGAGCAGACAGGCTTTTACAGTTCTTCAGATTACCTACCTGAACATATTTACCAATAACTTTTATGATTTCCAAATTAAACTGCTTCACTGGAGCTGTGGATACGTCAATATGACTCAGAAGACTGTAAATGATCTGCAGCAAGGACTGTTGCATACTGGATAAGCCTTTCTCTAACAGCTAAAAAAAGGTTTTTAAAAGTACAAAATTTAATTAGGGACTTAAATGGTAGTAAACACTGAAAGCAAACATTAAAATACAGCTAACCTCTACACACATTTATTTTTCCCTTCAAGA
The DNA here is from genome assembly GCA_018697195.1 of Certhia americana. Classification (NCBI taxonomy): domain Eukaryota; kingdom Metazoa; phylum Chordata; class Aves; order Passeriformes; family Certhiidae; genus Certhia; species Certhia americana. Next base: position 40,497,034 of record CM031860.1, on the reverse strand, counting down.
AATTTAAATGTACCACTTCTTGTTTTACAGGCTTTTGCTTCAGCACTAAAAAACAATAGTGCAACAGCACAATGTTTTTTGTCCTAATCCCTGAATTTTGACATATTTTTAGCACGGATCAAAAGCACCTAATAGTAAAACACTTCTCACTAAATAAAAGTGTTCATACAAATTCAAAATCTTAAAACTGTATGAACGACAATTACAGCAACACCTTAAAGAAGGTTGGTAAATGCAGTTTTACAAACAAAATAAGTATATATAAAGTAATTTGTAAGAATGAACAAATTTTTAAAAATGCCTCCATCAGTCTGATGCTATACACTTCAAGGACAAGCTTTACAAAGCTTTTCATACAAAGTACTTAACAGCTTTCCTGTGTGAACGGCTGGCAGAATAATATACTGATTTCTATAATTTAAACTTTTTCTATGTTATGCACTACTTACAACTGAACTTTGCAATTAATTTTTAAAGTTGTGATAAAGACGTGTACCTGACTAAAGAGGGTCTCTTAAAATTTGCATTAAGGTTATTTTGCTAAGGCTAAGACAGTGTATATTCATGTAGTACAGAAACGGCACTCTCTCAAAATGAGATCCTTCATTACAGGGATTACCATTTCAAGGTATATATAAATTACTGCACTCCAAAATGGAAGCAGTCATCTCTTTTCTATATCCTAGAACATTTTAGTAGTATTTTCTTGTTAGAGAAGATATGCTTTATTCCCCTTGATATTCAGATCATGAGAAATTAGGAATTAGCAGTGAACTGTCAACATGAGATACTTCTAGTAAAAATTTACCTCTGCAAGATAAGTTATGAGGTTAAATGTGGCATCTGAGAAAGAGTCATGCAAGTATCTACACACTACATTAATCCAGTTAGAACAGTCTCTGGAATAACTGTGTGTACTGTATAAACTCATCATATGAGCCAGATTGGCAAGAGTTGGTGACTTCTCCTCTGCACAAACCTGAAAAGCAAAATCATATTTTATTATATTAGAAGTAATTTTCTTTTAAATCCAAGCATTCATGAGTTATTATGCGCTTCTCCAAGATTTCATTTCCAGGATTTCACTTCAGTTATTTTCTAGTAAGTGAAATCAAACCAAGCACCCAAGCATGACCTACAGTTTGTGCTGTATTTTGGTACTGGGGCATCCACCTTCCAAGTTTATCTACTCATCATACATTTGGTACAACCAACCAATATCCCTCACTTGAGTAATGCAAGTATTTAAGGGCAGCAGTAATTTATGCACTTGCATCAGGCACATGCCCTGAGTCAGCTTGTGCACAGCTTAGTGTCACAGCCTGGGCAGCCAGGTGTATGACTGCATCTCCTGTGCCAGACAGCTCTTTCCTATTTCCCTTTCCACATTCTTCCTTAAAAGACTCTGTCAGGCCAGTGCAACATCATCCTGGCTGACAACAGCTGGTGTGCACCATGTACTGCTTTAACAGCCACTACAGTTCAGAACTATTTCAAGGCATATTTTGCTGTGTACAAGTAATAGAAAGAGCATACATTTTCTTCTCCATCTACCAGTAAGAATCACTTCCTTCTCATAAGAAAATTAGGAAGCATGCTTAAAATATGATTAGGTTGACATTCAAAATAACAAATGGAAAAATTAGACAAGTAAGAAAAAGTAATTGATATCAGTAGTAAGGAAATTTGTTCTTGAAATCCAAATTTCATAGAATAAGCTAAATGAGTTTTTTCATTGACAAACTCATGGGTTGATACAAGGTTCAGCTATATAAATTAGACTGGATCACATCTTTAAAATATGACCTCTTATGTCTATATTACTATGAGAATCACATAAAAGTATTACATAAGTGACCCCAAAATAATACAGAAACAATGCTGGCATACATGTCCTGGATACTTCTCCAAGCATCATGTTACATACCTTTGCTATCCTGTCAGCTGTTTCTTTACAAAACTGAGTTGGGTTATCAAAATGTTGTATCAGATGAGGAAGTAGGCACAAGATGTTTAGGGGAAATCCTAAACACATACATAAACAGAGTTATATGAGCCCATAAGGTTTTTAATATGACTTAATTTAATGTGGAGTTAGCCAGCATTTAAAACTCTTACAGCATAACACATACATTCACACAGATATATAAATTATATATACACATAGATTTACCTATGTATGTATGAACAATACATATAAATATGTCTGTCTTAAGTATAAAAATGCATGCTGAAAATAAAATCATCACTGGACCAACTAAGCAAAACTCCCATGGAAGTGGATAGTTTTAGGCACTACGTCACATTATTTCTAAAAATGTGTAAATAGTGCTAATTGAGCTTGTTAGCAGAAGATCATGAAAAAAAAAAAAAAAACACAGCTCTTAAAACTCACTTGCAATCAATAATCAATGCATAAAGTTTGCATGCAATCTTGCTTGTGAGATAATCACAGTCTGTAATGTACTCCCACTATGTAGCACTGTAATACGGACAACTGCAGAAAGCATTTAATGGAAGTGTTTCTTTAAGGTAAATGCACAATTACTACTGATTTTGACTCCACTTAGTTTGATTAAAATATATATTTTCATCACATATTTACTAAAGATACCTGCTAATTGAGAAGGATCCACCAAAGCATGCCGGGAAATTGTGATGAGTTTACTGAGGAGATGAACTGTCATTTCCTGTGTAGAGGCTGAAGTAAAGCCTTTCAGAAAATGCTGCTGAAGGCCTGGAAAGTTGTTCCATTTTAGTTTATTCTGCACCTCTTCTATCTTTTCCCGACTCTCTGATTTATCCAGAGGCATGTGAATAAGAAGCTTGTTGAGTAGCTTGAGAGCCAGAAGGTATTCATATTCATAATCTGACTCCAGCAATGAAGCTGCAATCCAAAATATGGTGGCCATCAAGTTGACAGGGTCAGTAGTGGGCTGCACATCATACATCCCTCCCTCTCTCAGGGAGGAAAGGCTTCTAGTCCTTGCCAAACTTCCACCATGATTTATCCTTCCATCCATTATATCCAGCGTATTGCTCCGTCGCCGGTCACCTCTCCGCTCACTGATTAAATTCAGTCTCAAGGAATTACTCCTTGTATTGCTGTAGTATCCCAAACAACTGCCACTATTAATGGGACTTGTGCTTAGATTTATCTGTCCAGTGCTTTTCCTATTAGCTGCATACTTGTTTCCCATTACAGAATCATGGTATGAGGTTCTAAAATAAAAATAATTATTACATATTGTTATATGCAAAATAATGACACAGAGTTTAGAAAAAGGAAAGGAAGAAAGAAGATGTTACACTACTACACATGGAGTGAATACTCTGGTTCATCACCCTAAGATTATTATAATACATGTTATTACATTATCTATTATTATAATACATTATCTAATTAATAGTTAATACATTATCTATTATTAAATTAATTATTAAATAGTTAATACATTATCTATTATTAAAATATCCTTATGGCATAAGGACAAGATTGCAGCATCCTGTTATCTTTCCTACCAAATCTCTTACAATCCCAGAATACAATAAAAATTACAGCAAAATCAGAAAATTAGCCCACAGCATGTAGAAGATTATGCGTAAGTGATTATCTACCATCCCAATTTATTTTGAAGATGTGAAAAAAGTAGAGAAATTAATGAAGTAATACAATTATTACCATGTATTTGTCTGAGCTATCTAAACTAGGAAACAACTTCCTATTGTGATACTGAGAAATTGAATGTATTCCTAGAAATGTTGAAATCCTGTGTTTTCAAAAACTTTACAAGGAAGTCAAACAAACAGAGATGCCTGTATGTTTAGGGATGTTTTTTCAGTTTGATAAAAAGTCATCAAGGTAACCACTCAAACTGTGACGAGACACACAAATGACTCAGACTGTTCAGTTACACTTCTTATGCATGGACAACAAACCTGAGGCCTATGAGACCAAAATTTGCAGAGCCTTTAAATTCATGAAGTTTAAGAAGAACTGACAATATTTCAGAACTGAGCCATAAGGAACTTCTTGAACACCTTTTTTACAAAGTTAAATGGAATCCAAGAGGATAAATCAGAAAGGCGATAAGATATCCTTTTCAGGAAATCTAGATTCGTACAAGTTTTGATTAAGGCAGAATGATAAAAACATTCAGAGCAAGCAATTTTGCTATATTAATACAATTATTCTGCAAAGAAATTATTTCATTACATTTATAGTACAGATTTTTAATAATTCAAATGTACAGAAATGTACACTAATGAAGATGAACTAACAAAGAACTTACTGAGAAAGGGCAGAAAGCAGATCATAGTGCTTCATGGTTTCAGCCAATGTATCAATAGCAGATTCTAAAGTCAAAAGCAGCTCTATGACGAAACCCTGGGGAAAGCCACAGGCCATTATAAATTATGCAGTATTCACAGGAAAGATCACAGCAAATCTACTGAGTAGTAATATAAAAATATAAAATCAGTATCAGTAACTAAATTATTTCATGCTTCAATTAGAACACAATCCTCATGAGACAGCTCAAGTTAGCAATATAGCTTGAAGACAAGGAAAACCCTCAATTTATTTATAAGCCTTTACAGAATTAATTCTGGTTTGCATTATTTTTAAGGATGGATTGAAGGATGAAGCCATTCAGACTCATCTTGCCATATTAAAAGATTAGATACACTCTTAAGATGTACAATGACACTAAGTTGAATGATTGTTAACACCTTATCAGGTAAAGTTCTTAACAAAAGAAAACAAAAAGAAGTAATTTCTTATATGGCTGATCTCGGTATTCTCTAACAATGAAAGTGGTGGTGTTTACAGGAAATAGATGTATCAAACTCTCTGGAAGAGCCTATCGCTGTAGAAGAGAATGTGTACAACTTCTCCTCAGTTAATTAGGTGAAATTCAGGAAGTGTCACCATTAAAACTGTTTTGATATTTGAAATGCTTAAAAATAAAAAGCAACTGAATAAAACACTGCTTTAAAATTTTGCTGTCATTGACCTAATAATGCACACGCATCATATATAGGCAGACTTAGCTTTCTAATGAAGTAAGGGCAAAATTTTAAATACCTGAGCTTCTTCTCCTGCATCTCCAACAGTTTCTACTAGTCTGGAGAGAACATCGGAAAGTGTAGATTGAGTGAGAGGCTGCTTCAGAGCCCTGAAAATCTGAAAGGACCTCCCAGCATAATGGCGAGAGGAGCACGAAAGAGCAGTTTGCAAAGCAACTTCACTGAGACGATGCTCCAATTGATATCCTCCTAAAAAGGTAAATAAATATTCAAGCAGCACTGCTTTATAAGGAAACAAATCCACTTGAATTAACTGAAGAGTAAATTCCCAAAGTCATTCCTAAATTTAAAATATTCTCACATCCTCTACACTTCTCTCAAGAAGCATTAGTCTCAAAAATCTTTACAGGAATATAAACATGTATTCAAAATATTTAATGCTAGAGAGACTTGCAAACAATAAAACATGTATGATTAGAATATTAAGTGTTCATAAGAAATTAATAAGATACTTTATCTCATTCCTAAAAGATTATATTTAAATCTATCATAAGAGAAACATGAACTGAAGTGAGCAATATACAAGAAAACTCTATTATTTAGAAGCGGTAATTACCTAGAGTGATTTTATAGATAACCTATGTCTTTACATGCATTAAGAAGTATTTATTTATCTTGCAGTCTTGCACATTTAATCATGTATTGTCTGTTTTCTAACATACCTGAGCTCGACTGTTTAAATATAGATACCACATGCTTTAAAAACACAGTTAACTGTTCAGCACTCTTTATATTAGGGTTTTTGGCTGAAACATCTTCATGATTCCAAAGTGGGCCTCTTTTCCTAAAAAATATAAAAATAGAGTAAACAGAACATAAAACACAGCCTTTGTCCTTAATATTATTTAAATGAAATTTGAACCTTAAGGTTAATTGCAAAAGACTCTACTATGTAACACATAAAAGAAACCACCTAGAAGGCATGAATTGCAAAGAATTTTGACATCTGACCAATATTATACAATAGACAAGAAGTTAAGACAAAGTGAAAAGCAATGTATCAGTTCCAATCAGAATAACTGGGTAAGAAGATGGAAGAGATGTCCTCTGTTATAGATATAGCATAATAGTTCTCTAAGAAAGAACCAGTACAACTACCACCATTATGCACTTCCTAACTTCCTTTCTTCCAAATTCCTTTACATCAATACACTGTCATAAATTTAGGCTGAGGTAAAGCAAAAGTATCAAAGCATGGAGAAATAGGTAGGATTTCAGATTTACATCATCTTGAAAGCTTAATATAAACTATCATACAAACTACACAAATATGGATGATTTTACTGATGTCCTATGCAACAAATTCCTCATTTTTGAATAGTCAGCTTTCTACAACTAGGTAATCCCAAAACTGCACATAAATTTTGCAGTTCCCTAATTATCTCAATGTATTCCTGCCCTAATTCAGAATAAAACATGGCAAAATACTTTAAAACAGTCAGAACTTGAAAGGGTGTTCAAAATTCTCTGAAAGTGTTGGAAAGTTAGATCTTTTCATATATGTATCACATAAAAATACTTACTGGTGGTAAAACAGAGACAGAATTAAACATGATGCTAAACAGTAAAAGGTTTGCCATTTTTCCACAAAATACGTGTCTTGATAAAAATAAAAACTGAAATCTTACCTTGAGGTAATAAATTCTATAAGAGTTTTGACTTTTTCATCCTGCTCTACTGAAATGTCAACCTCATTGAGGATTGTGGTGTGCAGTTGAGAAATGGCAGCACTTGTATTTCCTAAACTGATGCTAGAAGAGGTAGAACTTGAACTAAGCCCTGAGTCTGTCATTGGGGAGGGCTGGTAATCAGGTATAAAATCATGAACACCTGCTGAAATTGAAACAAGATGATTATGCACTTTTAAGTTGACAGTTAATATTAATACTAAATATATGAAAAGAAAAAAATAGCCCTCTAAAAAGATCAATAGCTTAGTAAATATAATGAGAATACTTCAAGAGACTAAATTAATGGGTGCAATAATTTCAATGAAATCAATAAGTCTCACATATGCGAATTCTTCACATGACTTATATGAACTTTAATTTGGAACTGCTAGATCCCTTTTTAAAGTCCCTGTATTATCCTTGATTTTGTACTAGTAGTATGAGAGCTCATCAGCTTCTGCAGCATCTCAACTTAGTTTAAAATATTTTACAGACCATTTCCTACTAACAAGCAGACAGGTTTTTTCTTCTTATTAAAACCCAGTCCCAGTGTGACTGACACTACTTGAAATCAGTGAGCACTAAGTATTATCTATTGAATGGACTCTAAGCAGAGCCCCTGTGGCTGTACGAAGTTTCTCTGAAGTTAGCTTAATCTTCTGGCCAGATTTGTTTTTTCTATATAAAGAATCGCGTGGCAATAAAATACAACTGCACATCGCCCTTCTATCCATCTATGAGGGGCTGAAAGTAAACTACCATGGAAAACTGGCAGGGCCCTTGACTGAATACTTCAATAAGCTTAAGACTCACTGACCCACCACAGATTTTCACTATAGAAAATTTTCACAGAGTTTGGACTGAGGTATTTGAGCTTAGCCAGCTCAAATAAATTTTAAAATTAGCTTGTCCAACCTTGTGCTAGGCATGCATAACTGTAAACACCTTATCCTAATCCCTAGCAAGAAATGTGTGTTGCTGACTTTATTCTAGTTTCTATCAGACATTTTTGTTTTATTGTGTCATGTTTAGACAGTTTTATCCAAGCCCTTAAAGATTAGGAAAGGAATGGTTTGTATATGCCACTGTGTAGATGCAGCATAAATGTTCTGCTGAACAGATTCATATAAAATAATCCTTCCACTATATACAGTGGAATTTAATTCTTCATTGCTACAAAAAAACAAATTCACAATCAGATGACTACTTTTGCTAAGTAATAAAACCACAGTTGATGTGAACAAAAGAGAACAAACAATTGTATGGCAATATGCTGCCACCTACTGAAATAATATGAAATACTAAATTTAAAAAAAACCCAACTATTTCAACAGAACCTACAATACAGTCTCACCATCAGAATATTCCCTTCATAAAGAGATACACAGAAATATAAAGTGTACTGTATAATTAAAATTTGTAAAGTTAAGGTGAAGTAGTATCTCAAAAAATATTCCGATAGCCAATAAAGAACGCAATCACAGCTGACAAAACCTGAAAATTTTAACTTGCTGTGAACAAGAGATGTATCTTCTTTTTATTTTCTGAGGGATCATAAAAACTGCTGAGTTAAAGTTCCAAAACATAGAGCTCCCTCTTTGATTTCCACTACTATTCATCATTCAACTGTGCTCCCTATTTTGATGACTGAGCACGAAGTGCTAATGAGAACTCTTATTTGTTTTGACTTCATTAAAATCCAAAGAAATACATTTTAATGCCAAGGCCTTAGGAAAATACTACGAACAACAGAAATCTTAATAATGGCCTGTAAGAAGAGATAACTTCCCATGTCATTTTAACAAGCAACATGTAATAAATTAAAAGTATACCTGTGAAAGTGTAATCTAAATGGGTAGTTTGCTTGACAGTAAGCACCCTGGACTCATTAAACTCTCTGTTTCTGAGCAGGACAGAAGCAACAGACTGGACATTACTGCCAGAGCCCATCACTATCAGCAGATGCAAAAGTAGTCGTTTACAATGCTCATAGACTTCAGGGTGACCGTGGTCAAAACCTAATACAAAAGGAAAACAGCAAGGCTTTAGGATATTTAAGGGGCATGCTAAATTACATTCTTTTAAAAATAGCAGTATTCAAATTTGCCTGTTGTATTTTACCAAATAACAGATACAGAATTCTCTAAACAATATTTTTTTCAGTGCTTCAGTATAGAAACAACAGCATACAGTTTAACAAACTGTATGATGATCAGACTAAAATATATCTGATGATCCCATGCAATGTTAAAATACAAAGTAATTTTAAGTAAGAAGGATTTTAAGTAAGAACTTAATCTGTGCTCTGTATGAAAATTATTACACTTAGAAACAGAAAGAAAAGAAATTGAATTTTACTGCGTCTTCTACGTGGTAAAAGTGACTCCAAAAGAAAGAGCCTTAAAACAACTAAAAAAAAAATCTTAATTATACTAATTATGCTGAAAGACATTTAATTGAATTTTTAAAAAATACTGTAAATATTACCAAATTAATGGAATTTCAATACAATGGAAAAAATTGATTTAAATATAAAAAAGAACAGCTGAGAATCCCTCAGGTTACTGTAAGTATTTCTGTAAGAAGTTATTTACCTATAAAAATTGCATGAAGCAGAAGATGCAAGTATCCTCCCCATTCCACCTTCACACTGTGGTCAACTATCAAATCAGTCAAGAGAATCACTGCTGTATTGCACCTAAACCAAAATAAAATATAATGTTAGAAGAACAAAACAGGAACTTCATGAAGAGCTGCAAAGAGCTTCATATGCTTTTAACTTGTATTCCTCAGTCTATAAACATTAATACAGCTGTGCTATAAGGGAAAAGATGAACACTCATAATAAAAATAGAAACACTTTAATCCTCCAAGATCAAAAGGTTGAGTAATCTTAAATTGCTAGACCTGGGAGTAAACCCACAGAAAACAAATGTATTATCAACTGCCCTTTAACTTGCTAACTTCAAATTACTGTATTTGTTCAACACAAATGAAAACAAAACGAACTGCCACTGGCATTGCCAAAAGAGCTACCTGTGAAGTGACATGCCCGGAGGAGATGTTTCAGGCAAGTAATCCACCAGTGGTGACCAGCAACCTCCAGAGGGTGGGAAAGGAAGAGGCTCTCCTTGATTGTGCTCCATCACCTTCAATCGCCAGTTGGAATACAGAGGCATTGAATCACCTAACACAACGGAAAATTAAACCAGAAATATATTTACAATACATATTTCAGTATGTTACAGTCTTCTTAAGAAATATTTTTAAATTCTTGAAAAGCTGAGATCTATGAGAGGGGAAGGGAAGCCAGCTGTAAATAGTAATTGTGAACAGTTATTTAAAAGGAAAAAAGTGCCTATTTCTATTAAAATATGAACAGTTTTTGAAAAGAAAAAAGTGCCTGTTTCTTTTAGTATAAGGATGACTCCACAGAAGTTACACACATAAGAGTAAGAAAGTTTTTATTAACCTATTCAAAAACATGATGAAAGGAAAGTCATCTGATGTAATTTGCTTTAATTTCAAACCTTGTGCCAGATAGTGAGTTAAAAGGCTGTGTCCTAAGATTTTACTGAACTCATCTTGAAGAGAATTTCATTATAGGCTAAGGAAGTACTCCTCAAGAGCATATCTTTATAGGTCTCACTACAAAACCCCATCAGTGCTATGTAGCAGATAATGCTGGCCTGATTGGTGGGTAATTTGAAAACTGCCACTTAGACAACAGCATAGCCCACTCTCACTGGTTGATAAAAGTTACTGCTCAGAAAATCAGTAAATTTGTCAAGAAAGCACAGAAAGACATTTAGTTTTTTATTAAGCAAGCTTCAAAATTGCAAGAAAAACATCAGCCATTTGGTATGAGAGTATACTGTGTTAACACACCCAAAATACTTTTCTGGTTTAAAAGTTGTTTTGGACCTCAGAACTATCAGTCAAGACTATAAACAAGAAAACTGCCTCAAGAGTTCAGTGTTTCAGTGATTCTACCAGCTCTGTTTGGAAGTATAGCTGCAGAAGTTTCAGATGTTCGCACATGTATCAGATCATTATCACCTTCTCCACTGAAGTGACAAACTTCTTACTGATGGAACATGTGAAATACCATCTAGTTCAGGATACTTGGTGTCACTATCATAAACAGCAAACAAATCCAAAACTGACTGCAGCTGTGACTCTGGATAATGCCTATCCATGCAGTAATAAATACTCTGGCTGACCAGAAGCCACTACCTGTTACTGACCCAAAGTCTAGCAGATTCTGCATTAGTACGTCCAGCCCTTACAACAATCTCTGTAGAGAACCTTAGGTTTCACCTCTCCTTGACAGAGGCAGTAAGAACAACATATTCACTCCAATCTTCACAGTATGCAAAGAATCAGACATTGAGGAGTGCATTAGAAGATACTAATGGGCTCTTGTTGCTTCAATACAGCATGGACAGAATAGGGTTCCATACTGACATCTAAAGCTCAAAATGCAGAAATTTACCTCCTGTTGTTTAGTTACACAAGAAAATGAAAGAAAAGGCAGTGTTGTACCATATGCTGTAACATACCCAAACAACTTAACCGGCAGTACAACCAATGGTGAACAAAAAATGGAGTCAAACCTAAGTCTGTGGGACCACTAGCCCAATTGAAATATCTGATTATCCCATGCAGGGTGAAGTACAAAGTCATTTAAATTACTAACAACCTGTTAGCTGAAACAAGAGTTTCAGTCAAACAACTCCTCTGACCAAGCACACAGAACCCACTAATGTAACACATCATTTACTGTCTGACCACTGGCCTCATTTTTGCCTGATAACACGACCTGTTTGGCTTTCCCTAGCATTGCCATTGTGATTTCTATCTGAGGCTTCGTAAAAAAGTAGCCACAGTTAATAAGCCTCTGTTAAGGAAATCTTTCCAAAAGCATAGTGGAATCTCTGAAGAAATTTTACTTCTGTCCATACCTCTGCATCTCAGAAAAAACAAAACATAGATCACAAAAACTAACCCAAAACACATTTTCAAAACAATCTTAGAAATTAGATGTACATAAAGAGAACCTTTTTCCCTGCTATATTTTCCTTTGCTATGGCTTCAAAGAAGTCTAGTACTCTTGTTTTTTTAAATACACCAAGAAATGCTGTCCTTTAAAAGAACAATTTACTTGTAATTTTCTTTTTTTTTAAAAAAAAAAACTTCCTTTCTGTCACCATTTTTTAAATCTAATCTTCATCCTGCTCATCTCTGTTTCTTGTGCCTAACTGTCAAAGGAAATAGAGTAAAACCATTTAATTTAGGAAGATGTTCACAGCTCATTCCAGAGGACAACAAAAAGGACAAAATATATTATCTTCCTTGAATATTTTATTGCAGTCAAATGTATGCTAGACTTCAATAGCAGTAATAAATGGAGGAAGATAAAAAAACCCCTAATTTTTAATGGGTTTACACAAAAAAAACCTGATAACGCTCATTTCTTTATGTACCATAACCTTCAGTAGAAGTATTAACTTGTGAAAATTCTGCATGCTATTCATAGAAATATTATAAAATATAGAATATTACTTTTTTCCTCTTCATATGATCCTCCAGAGCTGCTGCTGTAGCGAGATTCCAGTCTGTGGTGCTGGCGGTTTAAGTTGCTGTTCAACCCACTGTAGATGTCTAGGTGAGCATAGCTGTAGGTGCAAATAAAGCAGAATTAGTAACTGACATTCTGTGACAAACATTAATCAGGGTCTCTCAGTAAAACTGTATTTCAGCAAAAGTCTTATGCAAAAAACAATTCACCTTAAAAGGGTAATCAACATGATGCCAAAGCACCTCAGCCATGTAGGACAACATGCAACACTTCTCTAGCAACACTAGATAAGGGGATTCAAAGAGATTATCCACTATAAATTCTATTTCTGTTCCATCATTTTCACTACATTTAAGCACATTAAAATATTTGTTACCATTTTACACAAGTTCTTCTCACTCTTGAACAAAATAAGGAAATCCATATGTGATCTGGCAGAGACATATACATGCATACACACACAGTGTCCAAGATCTTACCTTGTTAATCTGATAAACTATTAAAAAATTCAGAGAAATGACAGTGCTAAAAGCACCATTTCCAAACTGTTCCTACATAAGTTTCTAAAATTCTCTCCTCCTGGGAAGTCCAAGATGTTCAGGGTACATTTTATCAAGAATCATATACCCTGGGGAGGTTTAAGACAACCCTACAAGTATATGCCAAAACTTACAGAGACTTTCAAAACTGCCTTTATTACTTTACAAGTTTCTTCAGCATAAGCCCCCATAGCAGCCAAGTACTTGTGCCTGTGCCCTGCTAGGCTGAATTCTGAACAATCTCTCACATTCCAGGTTTCTGTGACTTACTATCACACAGCTCACCCCAATTAAATTTAAGGATTGGGGTTGCCTCTATATTTGCTTTTCTAATTATATTGACATAATTATCCTAGGGGAGGAAAGAAAGTGTCCAACAGGGAAATCATATAAGAACTGTAATTATTAAAGCTCTCAAGTTGTCAGAAACTCATTTGCAAACTTAGGACGTAGTTGCTACTGTACAGTAATGGCACGTGTGCACACTTTTGCTCATGCTAAATTACAGAGTCTTCACTCCCTTTTCATTTGAAGGTTAGCTATCCATATTAAGACAAAATGACAGCATGCCCATAGCCAGTTACTGCAGACCTCCAAGTACATAGCCTGAGTAAATCTGTATTAACTGTTTGCTTTCCACCAGCCTCAGTAACAGTGTCTGCCAAATTTTTCCAAAAAATTATGTTGAAATAGCTCAAAAATTAAGGAGTGAGAAATCTGTTCTAAAGTTAGCTTTAAAGTACCTTGACACAGATACCAGGCATCCAAATACCCCAGTTAGGGAAAATAAAGTAGCTTGCAACACGTAGGAACTCCTCATTTCCAGTGAGGTAAAAAACCAATTTGCGAGTCATAAAATCAGAGTGACTTGTGTTGGAAGGACCTTAAAAATCATCAGGTTCCAACCCCCTGCCATGGGCAGGAACACCTTCCATTAGACCAGGTTGCTTAGCCTGGCCTTAAACACTTCCAGAGATGGGGCATCCACTTGTCTGGGCAATGTGTTCCAGTATGTCACCAAGCCCACCTTACAGCACAATTGCTCTTACATGAACATACACAGTCCAGTGTAATAGTAGCTACTTTAGGCACCACCAACAACATAGCTGTAGCAATACAATGCCTGACCTGGACTGGAGTTCAAACTACAACAGAGGCTGCTGCCGTTAATCCCAAATAGTATTCCAGTTCTGTTGACATGCATGACACTACATGAAATGCAATCCCTGCAATGTAGACATAGCTGAAGCTGCTGAGATGGGGGTGTTTATAGTCCTAGCAGGAATTCCTGCAATTCAACTAATAACTGCTCTTTGAGCAGATACTTACTTCTCTTCAATACTGTCTTTCATGTGTTTACTGTCAGGGTTGCCATCTGTGGGAGCCACCATTGTATTGCTACTAGAAGTGGTACCTGTAAATTATGGACAAAGAAAAAGGTTGGTCAATAAAAAGAAAAAAAATCTTAAGCATTACATGATCACCCTTATTTAATGGTCCTTGCCCAGAGCCCTAATCAGGTTTATTCTACAGCAATTAGCAAAAATACAAAGTAAGCTATACAAACCACTTTCATGTCCAATTAAGGATTGTGAACTGCTATCATAATTTCACTAACTGGAAAAAATAATCTATTCTAGGAATCTCTAACTCTTCAATGTAAATTAAGTAGAAAGTTTTTTAAAGCAGTATCTAGAGACCTATTTCCTTTTTTCCTGTATTACACACCTCATAGTAATCTGTAAAATGTAGTTGGACTTTGTTGTACAGTTATTTCAAACCACAACTAGATTAAGGATTATAACCTAATAGCCTGTGGAGAAGCTTATAACATTTTTCTTATAGGAGAAATTTGCAAGCATCACACTGAACTGACAGCCACAATTGGAAGCAATTTTGCACCCTTTGCTATTCTAAATTATATTAAGTGCAAGAGCCCCAGAATTTTTCTTCATATTCTTTAAACACTTTCAAGAACAAGTGCCAATGCATTCACCTTGTGATAGGTCCAGGCTGTTTCATAACACTGACAAATTTGCAGCACAAAAGAGCCTTGACTAGATATCCTCCCCACATCTGTGTCTTTTGTGGCTCAATTTGACAGATGGATACTCCCAAAACAAGACCATTTTCCCCATATTTCTCAGCATGTTCTTAGATTAAAGCATGATGTAGACACTTCTGGTACTTTCAGCACTTTGGGTGTTTTTTGATGATTGATCTATCGTTGATAATTTCTAGATAAATTTTCCTAAGGATCTCAAATCCTCTTGAAACAATTCCTATGGATGCAGTTTGTGGCTGTAGCAGAACTGAAAATATAACAGCTTAGACAGGATTTAAAATTATATACTTTTACCCCATGGTTTGACTGACTAGATGTAAGTCATAGAGTGAGGGTAAACAGTGCAAGGTCACAGATGTCTGATGCATACAGACAAACCTATCCCTTGTGAACCTATCAGATGATCTTCAGTAAGAGCTCTAGGTACACCAAAAACTGCAGATCTTGTAAAACAAACTTTTAACCTTATTTTTAGAACACAATAGGAGTGCAAGGTTTTACAAAACCTTGCACTCCTATTGAATATTTACAAATGCACTCCAGTAGCATAACTGATTGATAGCAGCGTGTTTATAATTGACAATAATAACAACTTAAGTTAGTTGTCAGTAAATGCTTACCTGAAGTGACAGAGGGGATTTTGTAACTGGATGTAATGCGGTAATATGGCGGATTATCCATGTGGGTGACTCCTGAACTGACAGGATCCGTAAGCTGAAGTTCACTCACCAGCTCTTCTAGTAGTTGCATTGTTTTGTCTCTACCCAAATAAACAATTACTTTCTTTACCTGCCATAAAAAACCACATTTGTTTATTTATTTATTTATTTGTACAGAGAGATTTGAATACCACAACTTAGAATCAGTATCTACCTGCACTTTAAGTGAGGATGCATGAAACTTACTCTAGTTCTAAAAGCAACCAAAGTTGATTTTAACTTAACTAGCAATAACAGTAACAGCAAGCAGGGGAAACATAGCACAACAGTAAGAAAGTATCTTCTAAGTTCCAGTCTTCTGAAA
Source organism: Certhia americana (assembly GCA_018697195.1). Lineage (NCBI taxonomy): Eukaryota > Metazoa > Chordata > Aves > Passeriformes > Certhiidae > Certhia > Certhia americana. The sequence continues at coordinate 40,481,068 of CM031860.1, read as the reverse complement.
ATGAAGTTTGCAAGTATGTCTTCTGAAAATTATTTAACCAAATTCTGAAAAATTTAACCAAAAGGTTTTCTTACAGAGGTTTTAGCAGTAAAGGTTTCTGAGATCAACACTGGAATGAATATATTTTGATATAATTTCTTTTTTATATTTCACAGTTCTGTTCTATACTATTTCTTTTCCTGAAGTAATTTTTTTTTTCATGCTATCCTGCAGCATGCTCACATACATTTTCACATAAACCAAAACCATTGGTTTTGAGGGTGCTTGGGATGATGGTGGGATTTTTTGGTATAATACTTGGTCATGAAAGAATGATGAGGTATAACAAGGTATAATTGGTGCTTTATTTTCCTGTATTATCTGTCTGCTTTAGGAATATACTAAATTATAGCATGGGAAAAAAACTCTTCAGTGTGTACTTTTAATAAAATTAATCCAAGTTTAGCTATCAAAGGTTTCTTTTTATGACAAAGGAAATAAAATGCTGAGACATACGTAACATTTTAGTAACTCTTTTACATTTTTTATTATTTAGTTGCTAAATAAGTTCTGTGGTCTTCATATAGTCCTGAATTTTGACAACTCCTAACTGGTTAGACAGCTAGTGGACTGTTTCAGAGTTACGACCCTCAGCAAATCAATAAGTTGTCTTAAGGAAGCCCCAGCAATCTTTAAGGTGAGATATCCTTTCTTCTTGATTTTCCGTCTCAAGCCCATTCCATGAATGACAAATTAATTGATTTAATTGATTGATAAATTGATTCTGTAGTTTTGACATGGATGTCTAAAGTAATGCAAACAAAAGAACTGAATTTGATTTGTTCATAGTATTAGTGGTCATAAGGTACAGGGCAGAGATCTTGATACTGTAAGTCCTATCTGACGTTTTTGTTTGGTGATCTTTGCTGCTAGACATACCACTAATTCTTAAAATATCAATAAGCACCAATGAGAGATCTGTCATATACTCACATAAGGCAAAAGGCTGGGTTCACTGTTCACTCCACATATACTGATCAAGAAGTGCAAAATTATTTTCAGATTCTTTGGCCAGCTGTCCGCCAGAGTAGTCCAGACATTTTCTATCTCTGACCAAGCCACTTCATCACCATACTAGAAAACAAAATAAATGTATGTCCTGAAAACTCCATCAGAAAACACTGTACTCAGAAGTGATCTGTACTGATCAAGTGAAACAGGCTCTGGAAAAAAGAGACGTAAATCTTGTAGGAAACAGTTGCTTTCTTGATGTTCTGGAACGATGCTTTCACACTTATTTTAAAAAACATATTCTGGAAATAGCTATTTTCTTTTATATATATAAATGTATAAAAATATATATCCAAAGATATGTGCATATACTATATATTTCATTGATATATAATACATTAGACTGAGGAAGCTGGGCCTTTTTAATCTAGGAAAGACTGGGGGGGTGGGTGTCTCATTAATGCATATTAATATCTCAAAGGCAAGAGGATGGTGCCAGACTCTTTTTGGTGGTGCCCAGCAACAGGACAAGGTACAATGGGCATATGCTAAAACACAAGAAGTTACACCTCAACATGAAGAATTTCTTTTCATTGAGGGTAGCAGAGCACTGAAACAGTCTGCTGAGGGAGGTCGTGAAGCCTCCTTCTCTAGAGATCAAAAACGCACCTGAGTTCCAGACAAATTCCTGTGTAACATGCCTGTGACCCTGCCCTGGCAAGGGGATTGGTCCTGATGATCTCCAGAGCTCCCTTTCAACTTTAACAATTCTGCGAAATTTAACAGAGACTCAGTCTCCCAATAGCTGACAATACTGAATAATGACCACACACTGACAAGAGCTTTCAACTGATAGTTCAAAAACATTATCTCTCATCAATAGGATCCTCATATAAGAAGAACTGGCAGGAGTACTGCATATGAGCAATACTCCTTCTCTATTGGAAGCAGGTATGGTAGGAAGAAGGAGAGTCAATCAGCCTCTGGTAGCAAGACAGGTTCCAAAACTCCACTTTAAGATCATAGATATACAGGCAGTTTAGTATTCTCTCTCCAGCTAGACATCAATATTGCAAAACATTAGTTATATACTCTTACTAGATGTAACAATTACTATAACATTTATGTTACATATCACATATTTCTTGGAATACCTCAAAACTATAGGGTATAGTTTGGGTATACAAAGCACCTCCACAAAGATGAACAGTAACTCTCAAAACCTTGGTGACATAGTATCTCTGACCAATATTTTCTTGCGTCCTAAACAGAACAATCCACTGGAACAAGATAAGCACATAAGTAATTAATTTTACCTTTGCAGTCATGTACATCAGGTTGTTCAGAACCATAGCTGTAGCCTGTGGTGATCCCCAGCCTTCTCCTCGTAGCCATCGTCTACTGTTCACCATCATTTCTCTGTCTTTCAAAGAATCTTCTTCATCTTCATCTTGCCGACGAATGGTTGGCAAAGGTTTCAAGTCCACCAACTCAATATTGTTCATCCATGGCAGCAGATAATGCAGCATCACCTGTCTCCCAGCTGGGTGAGCTGTCTGGATTCTCTGACTTACTTCTGCCATTCAAAAATTAGGTACATACATGAATTCCAAATCAATAATGAGAACTGGCTCTGCAATAACAACAAGCAAGAGCCCAGCACACCATACTGATATAATGTAACACGGATACAGACACAATTTTTTTGTTTAGCTGACTAGTGCCATTTCAAAATTATAAAGTCCATGGTCTTCAGCAGACCTAACTGAAGACACTTCTGTGTCTTCATACACATACAAACAGTATGTTGAAGAAATCACATTAGTATGCATATATATGTGCATGTGTATGTGTACATATATTCCTCTAAGTGAAGGAGGGAACTGAAAAGCCTATGGCATAAAAAAATATACCAAATTTGGCAAAAAGACATTTAAAAATTTTGTCGTCTTTAGATAAGTCCTAGTAGGCTTTTTCTTAAATTGATTTCTGCAATTGTTTAAAAATGCTACAGAATAATGTATTTAAGCAATCTACAGCAAATAACACACTAGAGAGAGCAATGAAAGAATAATTGTAAAAAACAATTGCAAATTATTTCTATGATGTGATTTTCTACGGTTATTAGAAAGTCACGAAAAATATTTTTGATTCATGTTCTTTCACCTTGCATATATATCAAACACAAGTGAACAAAACCTGTCACTTTGTAGGCTTTTTTGCCTCTATTCAGTATGATAATGTTGTCCTGATTTTAGCAAATTACACATAAATCAGTTATTAAAAAAAAAGAATGACACATTTTGTAGAATGCTTTTGACTTGATGAAGTTTTTTGTTTTGTTTCAAAATCGTACCTGAGAAGATAGCAAGTGTCAGTTCAGGATAAGTCCTTGCTAATTCTTCTGACAGTTGGTAATATGACATAGAATACAAATGTGGTAAAGGAGAAGGCTGTCCCAAAACCCCATCCATCCGCTGAACTTCCAGTTTGTGAGCATAACGGAACATCTTTGGTTCCAAAATCTACAACAGTAAATGTTCAGAATTTGAAACTAAGTACAGAGCAACTGTAGAAATTTTTAAATAAAAATCACTTCTTAAATTCATGTATCTACTCTCATTTAATGTTTCGTATCTGTGCAGATCTCCATACACCTACAGCATTTGCTAACACTTTGGTAAATTAATAGAAGACTAGCTAAGATACATTCCACTTGATGAGTTTACAGCAATAAAGTTCCAAAATCTGCTTTCACAAAATTCAGTCTTAAATACAAATTTATCTATAACGAAATGCAAAATACTATTTAAAATTTGCATATCCAGACAATACCAATTTTTGCTTATCTATGAGACATGGATAGGAACAACACAATCTTTGATGTGGCAGAGATGCAGCAGGAGGCTACAGCACTCTGATACTTTAAAAGTCAATTTGGGCTGATCTTAAGAAGTAGTGTCCACATGAGAAGAAAGATGGGGATGATATAACAATAAGGTGTGATTTCAGTGAGGACTTCACTGTTGAAATTAGCTGACAACACAAACCTTTGAAAAAAACTCCAAGACTTAAGGTCTGAGCTACTGTCAGCACATATTTTTAAACACTAATGCTGCTTTAAAGCTTACCCCTAAATGACCTCAGAAAGGAATATACAAAAGTAAATTAAATGTGTGACAAGATTTTCACTGTCATCTCTCCTCACAGACAGATGCAAAAATGTTTGGCAATCATGCAAAAATCAGAAAACTGACTGCTACCCCAGCAGACATGAAGGCTTGGGAAGCAATTTGCTTCTCTCTGAGGTGTTTTTGAACAAATGGAGCTATATATCACTCTGTTTCAGGGACAAATCAAAAGAGTCCTGATTTAGGTTGTTTCTTGAGAAAGTAGGTACTATGAAAATGCAGGTCTTGAGTGCATGGAAACAGACAGACTTTCAGGGGAAGTCTATTTTGTGCCAGGTAAGGATCTAGTTTAACTATGAACCAAAATAGAGAAGAAAAAACCCAACATTGTACTTCAATATTGAAGACAACCAAACAAAATCATATTTTTTTTTTAAATATATAGGAAAATTCTTATTTTAAAAGAAGAAAATAATAGTCAGAATTAGCTTACAAACCTGCAATAGTTGCATAGCAACTTCATAGATAGCCCTAGTAGAATCAGCTGCTTTAAATAGTATCAGATTCAGGAGAGTCACTGTATCACACTGGTAATCCCTAGGAAAAAAGAGCAAGTATGAAAACAGTAAAATTACATTTGGTTTTCTAAGATTTGAATTTATTTAAAATTAATTTACAAGGCATATGATAGGGGACAATGTTTTGAGAAGTTTCTCTAGTAACACACAGATACACAAACAGCAGCGATCTTTTCTCTCTATGAAAGCAAAATTCACAGTTCTACATGAAAGCACACTCTGAAAATGGAAGTTGTAAGTTTTTAAAAATGATGTAGTACCTGTTTTGGAACACGCTGGCTATGGCTTTAAAGCAACCAGCTGCTACCCGCTTGGAACCTGTGTAACACCGGTCAACGGCCCAGTACATGAGGTTACTCTGGTCAGGATTGAGTTCCAAGAGCAGCATGACTGCCTCACAGCCTAGCTGGTGAACCTAGAGAACAGTAAATATATATATATAAAAATGTAGAAAAAAAGACCAACTTACAAAATGGCACAAAATAGGAAAATAAATATTTTAAGAAACCTGAAACCTTTGGGAACATAAAATCTCTTCCATTCAAAATCAATGACACCATAGCCTACAGTAACAGCAAGTAATTCTACCACACTGTTTACTGTTCAACTTGCACACAGTCATAAATTATTGACACAAATAACTAGAACTCTACTGACATTTTTTCCCCCCTCAGTTCCGAGGCTAGTTTGAGCTATTTACCATTTTTATGTCTTGCACTGTAACACTCCCCTCAAAGCACTAAATACAGAGAAGCATTTAAACACATGCAGGAATTTCAGTGGGACACAAAGGATAGATCTGCACGGAGACTTGCACCTTCCCTGGAATCGAAGCCCACAGGAGCTGTATTTTTATGAAGTCCTAGCATTATAGGGCAATAGAGGTCCTTGACCTTTAGAGCGTGCCTTACTGTTCAGATGAAAAACTTGGTCTTACTAACTCCAAAGGATTTCAAAGAACTCTGCAGTCTCACAAGAATTCATGATCAAAATCTCCTTTAAATTTGTGGAACACTGACTTATTACTACAATTTAACATGGTAGATCAGTTTATAAACAATATACACTGCTTCACCCCTGGTCCTTTCCTCTTCTGTTCTGTTTCTCTGTTCTTAGACTATGATTAGGGAGATCACCTTCCTGAACAGGGTGAATACACATGAAGGACAGTACAAAACCCTGCGCTACTGAAACAGCTTAAGTAAGTAGAGCATTTAGGCAAACCTGTCTGCAAACTCACTAAAACGTGTTTGAAGGCATTGATAGTTGCAAAGTGATGTTGACATTGCGTGTATTACCTTCTTATCTTGTGAATCCAAAATATTATCCAGCCATTTGTATAAATAGCCATCAGATGAAAGCCCAACGTTGTCTGCAACAGGGCCACAACACAGTACAGCAGACATAGCCTTTGAAAAGCAATTGAAAAACATATTTTAAGAACTCTGATACAGGAAGTGCTCTTATTCAGTCCATTAAAATATCAGATAACTAAATTCTAACCTGTTACAACAGACAGACCAAGGGTAATAAAAAATGTTTAACATTTTATTCAAGAAATTACTAAATCATTTTTCTCAACTTTCAAATACAAGGAAGGGTCAGTACTAAAATGCTGATATATTGAAGAGTTAATACACCAGTTTCATTGCTAATGTACATTTAGATGAAAGCTTTAAACTTAAGGAAACAAGAACTAAAGTCACAGGAAGTGAACTTACAGTAGTAATTGTAAGAAATTTCTATATCAAGTGCAATAGTTACAGTATGGGAAAAGCTGAACTGTCATAAATACACATGTAAGCAGAAGGAATAAAAAAGTGCTAAAACATGGATGTGAAAACCACATCTAAAAAGCCCAAATGTTAAATTTGCATCATGCTGACATAACAATCTATTTCCAAAATTCAAAAGCTGTAAAATACCTTTAATGCACAGTATTGGTGTCTGTTTATTCGCATGTTTCTATCACTGTATCTGTCCAGGGGAGTAAACATGATGCTAAAAGGACCTGCCCAATGACTGAACAGCATAAATAGACTGTGGCGTAGACTCTGCTGTGGAAAGACACTTCTTCTCTGGTGTACTGTAAGAAAAGCCCACAGTTATGCACTCTCCTCTTGTAATTCTTTAAGATAAAGCATGTAACACAAACAGACCCAACCGTGAACATAAAAGGAAAAATCCATGTAAAGGCCCACCATTATTTTAACACCATAATACTTGGATGTAGGTTTGAATTGTCCTGTTTAATGCCAATAGTGTACAAGAATAAGCTATTTATTAGTCCACAGAACTCAAACACATAGACAATCAAAAGAAGTTTGCCAAACAGCACCAAAAATCTCTCTTAAAACTCATACTGCTAAAGCTATACTCAAAACCGATGTCACAAATTATTTTAATGAAAGTATTCTGAAAGTTCAGATAAGAAGTGCCTTTTCATTTAGTTTCTGTTTGGTTGGTTTTGGTTTTTTTAAATGCACTGCATATTAAATACGGTAATCAGAAGTTACATTTTTACATACCTGGCACATTTTGTATGATATTTGCCACTAAGGCACTAAAATGGCATCGGATATCTTTCAATGTATCAGAATCCTTTTCATTTTCTGCTTCTAGGAGTTGTCTTGTTAGATCAACATACTCAAGTAAAGTGTTGTTGAGGGAATGTGTTTCATTATCAAGGCCACCACTTGCACTGAACAAATAAAATAAATTTAGAAAATCAAAGAGCACGGTAATTACATACAACATTTGAAAATCATCCTTATTTTTTTATCTTTAAAAAACCCAACACCCTTATCACTGCAAATACTTAATACAAAGTAATTTCTTCATCCAGCTTCTACTTCAGCATTAAAATAATATACTCCAGTGAAAGCAAACTAAGAATCAAACCTAATTTTCTGAAGTCATTCATCCTTCCACAGAACTAGTTCTTATACTAGGGAGAAGTGTTAAAAACAATAATTAAAATCCCCAAAGTCCCTTCCCCCTCCCCTAGTGAGAACCTTAAAAGATAAAGCAAAGTATGATCTCAATAGTTGGACTCTAAAATATCAGCATGCTGACAGATATTTCAGCAATGTTTCTGAGGCAGCATTCTGAAATATATTTGAAGATTGAGAATTTCACACTGGTTATGGCTGGCAAATACATGTCTAAGTAACATTGTCAAACAGAGTGGGAGGAGGGGACTAACCATCTCCTAGCCTACTTGCTCTTACACAATTCCACAGGCATAGGAAAAAATTTCCTAGAGACTTTTGCAAAACATATGCCAAAACTTCTTTCAAAGTGTCCCTACATAAGTAGGATAAACTGAAGAAAAAAATCTCAATAACCAAGTTAACATTCTCCATCCTTCAAAAGTTCAACATTAATGAGCAAGTAGCCTTCTCTGCATAGGATGTGCTGACTAGCACCAGCACTCCCAAGTAAGGCAGAAGTCCCTGAATTATCACAGAATAGTTACAATTTGCACAACTGGTGTGATGTTTGAGCACACACAAGTAAGAGGGACCATGACATACTACCAGTTCAAAGCAATGTCCTGGGGAATAGTAAAATCTTAAATAAAACACAGAACACAGTGACAAAGAACATGGGAGTGAGAGGGATTAAAAAGCCAGCAAAATTTTGAGTTTTATAAACCCATGTCTATTTATTGAGTGGTATACTGAAACTCACTGATGAATTCTGCATGCTTGTTATACTGAGTCATAAGTATACAAGTGACAATTCACCAACACTGACAACTTCTCATCTGTGCTGCCCTTACCTGTGACTAATGACACCAGCATCTGCCAACAGTTCAAATATTCGTACTAGTTGTACTCGCAAAATATCTCGACGCCTGCGCCGTTTCATGTTCTATCCATCAGGGGAAAAACAAAATTAAATGAAGCAGAGGAAAAACTAAGTAGAAAATCAGAGTAGAATATAAAAGCCTTATTATATCTGTACTACAACTGGCATCTGTTATCAGAGGTGCCAACCTTCTAAGATAAATTACCAAAATTGCTACCAAATTTAATAAAGCAAACAATGAATAAATGTTTTCCTTGTTGCAGCTCTGAGATATACAAGGTTTGCTATTACATTTATTATCCAGATCTTGGTTGTTGTCAGTCTCTTGTCACTAAGTGCAACAAATAAAAAATGAAGTGCAAAAGGCAGTCTTCCAACTGCCTATTTTGAGGGAGGTGATTTTGTCTCTCTGCTCCATTCTCATGAGACCCCTCCTGGAGTACTGCCTTCTGAGGTCCACAAGCACAGGAAGGACATGGGCATATTGGAGTGGGTCCAGAGGAGGGCCGCAAAAACAATCAGAGGGCTGGAACACCTCTCTTGTGAAGAGAAGCTGTGAGAGCTAGGGGCTGTTCAGCCTGGAGAAGGGTCCAGGGAGACCTCATTGTGACCATTCATTGCTTAAAAGGGGCTTGTAAGAACGATGGGGACAATCATTTTAGCAGGGCTTGCTGTGATACAACAAGGGGCAGTGGTTTTAAACTAAAAGCAGGTAGATTTAGACTAGATATAAAAAAAGATAGTTTTTATGATGAGGGTGGAACTCTGGAACAGGTTGCCCAGAGAGGTGAGAGATGTCCCATCAATGGAAACATTCAAGGTCAGATTGATAGGGCTCTGAGAAACCTGATGTAGCTGAAGATGTTCCTGCTGATTTTAGGGTGGGTGGACTAGGTGACTTTTAAAGGTCCCTTACAACCCAAAATAGTCTATGATTCCATCATTTGTATGCAAGCCTGACACCACACACTACAGTACAGTAAATTTTTTAAACAGAAGAGCTGTTCCTTTCCATCATTTTCATTAGAGAAGTCAGGTAAGTTTACAACCTTTTTCACTAAAAACCACTACCACCAAACTCCAACAAAGTTGGTGGACAGTAAAACCCAATATGAGTGAAACACAATTCTATGCCATAGATACTACTAATGTGGGAATGTCACTGATGATACAGCAAAGTAGTAACTGTGTAAAACTATGATTAGGTTAAAGAAATTAAAATAATATGGAAGAGGTGACAGTATTTTTTCATCATTTGAAACAAAATCTCTGACTCAGGAATGATGGAGATCTCAGACATGAAACTCTTCTAATGTAAACACTTCACAAGCATTTTTAAAAAGCAAATTTCACCTTTTTATCTGTTACATTGATTGTTCTTATATGCACAAATTAAAGAAAATAACTAACACTTCCTCTTTGTGAAAAGACAGTTCAAAGTGTAGTGAGTATAACAGAAATTCTTTAATTACCTCTGGCCTTCTTTCAAGTGCTTCCTTAATTATAGGATGTAATTCTTCTATTAGTTCCCTGAATTAAAATAATTAAACAGATAAAAACAAACATTAAATTAACATCTCAACTGAAAGATGTTTCTCAGGAACTAGTGTTACAACACATGTTAAAACACCCTCAGATTTTCCTTCTTTACCTGTAGCTTTTAAAAGACAAGTTTCCTAGAAAGATATTTTCCTAATTTAAAGCAGATTATTAAATAAATGTAAAAAAAATTATCCCAAATTTGCATTCTCAAAGTGTTATGGCTTATTTCTATCACAGATGATTTTTATTTATTTTCATATTAAGAGTTTGACAAAGCCATATGGTGCAAACAGATACCATTAGGGAAAAAAAAAAGATGTTGGCAGCTATACATACAACGCCCCTTCAGCCGTTATGATACATACATTTAGTTGTTAATACTGTTTCCTTAAGTCCAGTAACAATACACTGACAGAAGTCAGACCAGTCTCTTTGAAAACTGAGACAGGTTTTGACACTGTGCTTACATACTCCACTTTTTCTGAAGCTCCACAGTATTTATTACGACTCAGTTCCTTCTGCCAAACTAAGATTCTCTTATGACTTCAAAAAGGAGGCAGGGAAAGAAGATCAGTAGTATGGAAGTAGTATGCAGAGAAAATACTAAGGTAAAAATACATTTAGTTTACTTTCATATTTGTTTAACATAGTAACTGCTGCCTCCAGAGTTTTGGAGTGGACACATTCTTCGACCTCCTGTGGTGCTGTAATTGAGATATGCCAAAAGCATAAACCACTTCAAGTTTTCATGGTGAATGACTGACCCCGAAACCTCATGAAAAGCTTCTCACCTTTCGGAGAATAGGTCCAGGTGATCAGAACACTGCAAAAACTTTTGTAGTGTACTCATTTACAAGAAAGTCAAGCATGGTTAGATATTGTTCTAAATTTTCTTTCAAACATAGGAAACACAGAAGATAATTTGGAATAAACTTTTTTGTGCTATAATATAATAAAGCGTCAGCTTACAATGGAGATACCTAGAATAGTTCATATGGTAAGTTACACAAAACAAAAATACTATTCTAATAAATTGATGTGGATTGCATATATATACGAATATGAATTCTGTAACGGAAAAAGTTCCTGAGTAAACATAACAAATGGGGAGGAACAGTGCCTAAAACCACAAAAGCTAAGCACCAAATCACTGCAGAGCAGCAATGGTGAAGAGTAGGCTACAGACAGCATCTGGTGTGAGTACATGCACTGGACAGAGAAAAAACCTGATCACAGAAAAAACCCACATTCTGAATACAGAAATTATAAAACTGATGAGGATCATATCTTTTATTTTAACTTGCTGGATGAGTTGTTTCTAATTCAGAAATCAAGGATTTCCGGTAAAATTATCTCTGAAAGCATTTTCTAGACTTCAGAGCTGTTTAGCAGCTCTTTGGGATAATAGCACAAAATCTAGCCTTATAGCAAATAAATCAGATATTATATAAAATTATAATATTATCAAGTGATATAAACCAGAATACAACAACTGAGAACCTGGCATTAGTTTCAATATTGGCTTTTTTATCTGTGATAATATGAGACACAAATGACTGGAGAGAGGCATCATCTTATTCAAAACCAACAGTATTAGCAATCCCTGGCTCCTTCTGCAGAGGCAGAGTTGGTTGCTAGACATGGTACAACTTTATAACTCTCATAATAAGAGACTGGCTGCGGTCAGAGAACATCTGATGGCCTTCCCAAGAGATTTTCTCGCCCTCAGATTTCTCTCTCTTCATTCATCCTCATAAAGAGCAATTGGCAATACCAATAAGGAGTATTTATCAGCTCCTACAAACTTGATTCTAATTAACATTTCAAATGTTAGTAGTTCACACAATCTGTTCTTTCAGATAAGGGCAGCTTTTAATAACAAAAAGTTTATTCTTTCTACTAACTTCCTTTTCTTTATGCAGGCATGACCTCTACATAAAATTCTTACAGTCTCTAACCATCTCTATCATGCCTCTAAATGCTAGAAAAGGCAATGAGAATCAGTTGTCACAGCTTTTTAAAAATTCTTTTTTTAGAAGAAAAAAAAAAAAGAAAAAAAGAGAATAAGAAAAAACGAGCTCCACTTCCCCAGCTTTGTAACCAATTAGCATAGAAACAGATGAAACACAACAGTTACCTAAAAGCTCCTGGGTTGGTCCTGCCAAGTCCCAGGACAAGAGATTCTGTAATTTCCATGCTCTCAGAGCGCATCATTGGAACTATGTGCTTAAACAGGGAAGAAGGGGATGGAATGCCAATAATCTAAGAAGAAAACCAGAATAAAACACAATGAAATAGTTACCACAAGGTGGTGACATGAAAACATCTGCTGTAATTTCACAGGCTTCTCACACTGGACCAGTGACTCAAAATTATAAAAATGAAATTTATCTTTGACATAGAAAAGATCCTCTGAAATAGTAAAGCAGTACTAACTATTTCTTGCATTGCTGCATTTTCACAGTCAGATGACAATGAATTACACAGCATAATATAAAGGTGCTTTGCACGTTAATGTTATCTGCCCTCCTTAGGGAAGAAGTAGGTTTCTGGTGTCAACTCCTTAGACTCCTGAGTGGTTCTCAAAGAGAACGAAGTCTACAGTTTCTCAGACTTAGGGAAAGTATCTTGGTAACAAAGAAGTGAAACAGGCTGCCTCTGCCAAAAGTCTGCTGCATAGTCCATGAATTATCTTCATGTCTACTGTACCTTTTACAGGAAGCCAAAAAGTAGATGAACAAAACTAAGCAAAGAGGGAAAAAAACATAATCTGCAGATGTATGAGGAAAGGCAGACAGAAATGAATCTGTGATTGGGAAAATATAACAAGATACATCATACCTGATTAGGTCCCTGTTTCAGTTATTGCAATGAGAGGCTATTTGCTCAGAAGTCTAATGACAGCAAACCCACCCCTTTAACAGCAAACAAAGCATTTCCTAATTACTGCTAGATAAAACTTTGATATAGGTAAATGTTTTCATTACGTGACTAGATTTGCTTTAAAAACATATGTAGATTGGGAAAAGTGAACTAAAACAGTATTCTAAACAAATGAAAAATAAATGTATCCTAAAAATATTTTCAGACACATGATACCAGTTTCTAATCACAACAGTTATTACAGAACACCTCTGGTGTTTCCATTTCCAATAAGATGTAGACTTATTTACAGTAAGCATTAGAAGAACCTACTCTTGAATCAATGCTATAACCACTGTCTGGGGTAGACGCCAGCGTCTCAGGAGGGGAACATCTCACAGAGCCTGTGGAAGTGGAGGAGTTTGAAGAAGATGCTGCACTGCAGCAAAGAATCAGGTAGTTTCTCCAGAGCCCAATATAGGAGTCACTGCTTGTAGTAGTATTTACTTTCTTTGCATTGATAGGGCTGCTATTAAAAAAAGAGAAAGAGAAGAGCTCAGTAGAGTAAATGAAGCTTCCCACATTTTACTTCGTTTTACTACTGAATTTACTTTTCAATTATGCATATGCCATTGCTTCCCAAATTGTTAACATAGTAAACTCTGAATAAGTTTTTCAGAGCAGACTCATACATCAATAATGCATGCTTTCATGTTCCAATCTGCTGAACTACAATATGGCCAAAGGCATTAGTTAATTAATGTTTACTGAAGATGACTTTTTATGCAGATAAATTTGCTTTAATTTTTGTTATATAAAGCTGAATTAAATCCACAGACAATATCAAGAATATATATGTTACCTCACGGAAACAATAATGACACTACAATGATGTTATATCTTGAAAGAATACTCAGTATAATATAGTGTATTTACTTTAGAAATCCACTTACTTGATATCCACTTGTGGGGACAGCAGCTGAAGTCTTGTATAAGCAAACGTCCAAGCATAGCTTACAGCTGTTGGGCAGTGTTTTGGAAGATTTTCCTGCTTCATGAAACTTGAGAGGCTTATAATCCATGGATCTTGGCCTTGAGTCACATGTGCAAATATCCAAATATGCGAGGGACTGACCACATCAAACTGGTGGCTGATTGGGGAGGAATTCCAGTCAGCCAGAGTTTGCAAATCTATTGAACTGGGACAGTACAGTAAAGTAGTCTGTGTGCATAGAAAAGAAAATGAGGCAATATTTAATATCCATATATTTTAAGCAACAATCTCTTTTGTTATATATCTAATAAAGTATCAGCATCAAAACCACACCTGAATAGATAAAGTAATTTATGGGGCTTTTTACAGAAGTTCTTAATATGAACAGCTATAGAAACATTGTTGGTGAACAAACTGGTATTAGGAAATAGCAAATCCTAGAAAAAGACCCTTTCATGCATAATGATTTAATTCTTCCACAGGATTTGTACTCTAAAAGCTTTTACTACTGAATTCCAACTTGTTTCCTAATTCTAAAATCAGAAGTTTCTTTGATACTTAGGAGCTCATGATAAATACGTAAGTATGGAATTCAGCTGTTATTCCCTGACATCAGTGAACAATGGAAGTTATCATCATGAATAAGGGCACATTGACAGTTATGACACTATATTACTGCAGAAAAAAGAAGTGCCCTTTGCTTTTAAGAAATCAGTCTATGAGCAAGATGAGAAAAATAGATAAAGACACAGCTCTCGGTGTTTATATGATGGTGAGAACAACACACTATCAGTTCAAAAGTTTACAATGGTGGTGTCAACCTCATAACATTCCTCAAATTTTTGCTTTTTGTTTGTGATGATAAAATAAGCATGAATTTAGTGACACTATCATTTGAAATATATACAATTTATTTGGGTTAGATTTGCAGAATTCTCATCTTACAAGAAGCTTTACATAAAAACTGTCCTACCTGGTCAGCCCCCGTGAGATGTATGAAACTCTCCAGGATAGTAGCACTTAGTCTGTCCATTACATCTATAGCCAACTCATCATCACTCTATAAAACACAAAGCATACCAAGCTCAAAAAATGTCAAAATTAAAGCACTTTCACCAGGCAGCCTAAGCATGGGTCATCAACTCTTACCTTCGAAATTTCTAGAAGTGTGAACAAGGCCCTTATTTCTCTGAGAACGCTGACAGCTAATCGCCTGGTGGCAGGCCTTGTGCTGCAAAGGATGACTAAAGCAAAGCCTTCCACCACATGAAATACACTGGAATAAAGGGTCCTCTCCAGGGGAAGGGTATGGGCAGCCCCATTGGATACACCACGCTAGGAAAAACATCATTGAAGTTAAGCAAATGAAGAAAAAATAAATGCAGCTAAGATACAGTTCCATTATTGGATATGGCAGATTTAATCGTAAAATGTTTAGTTTTTGGCTACTAGTCAGATTTTGCATTATGAGAATTACATTAATATTAGTCACTTCATTTTTTATTACCTCTCTGAATTTAGTCCAAACAAATACCACAAGAACAGCTTTATTTCACTTGCTTACAAGACGATGCAATGAGAGCAAAATTAAAAAACCCTCAAGCAATACTCTTTTGTAAAAGATCATATTAAATTATCTGAACCCTTTCTACAAGCTAGTAAAAAATGCTGGGTTTAGTTCTACTGTTTAATAACTCCTGTATATTTCCAGTTATACATGGAATATATACATGACGCCCTACAACGTAAACAAAATATGGTCATGAATTAGTGTTTAGGTAGTATTTAATATTTTGAGACTAATTTTGTTTCGATAAAAAATGTTGATTTAAAATAAGAGACCTAAAAGTCTTCAAACACTGTAAGAAATTTAGCTGAATTTTTATTATTTAACAAAACCAGTAAAGCCCACTAATAAGTTTGTGTGTAGATGCCAAGTATGTTTTAACATCAAAGGATCTTATATAGATATACCTGAGACTCTTGGGTTTTATTGTGCATTTGGGCTGCTTGTTTCCACTGATTTATGAGCTGCACTAACATTTTTACTGCATTGTCAAGAAGCGTTGGGTGGATGTCAGTCACTTCACGCACAATAAAATATACAAATCCTGAAAGAACATCTTCCCGCCAATCTGGAAAATCAAGCATTAATGCTTGGAGTGTATTGAAAGCCAAGGCACGAAGTTCTTCATCCATATGAATTGTCAGCCTGTTTAGAAAAAATAATGGCATACTCTTAACCAGCCTTTCTAATTTCAAGTTTGGTGTTTACTCTTCCTTTTTACCATACAATGTAGAACAGTTCCACAGAGATTCATTTTCTGCACTGAATAGAAGAAAAAATTCACCAAAAAATCCTTTGAACATATACTTAAATTCTGTCTAAGCCTGCTCTGGTAGAAGACATCTATCCCAGTATTATATTATTACTTAATACTTTCATGTCTTTTGTATTATTTTAAACACTGAAGAAAAAACATTAGAAAAATCTTACTCTCCTAGGTTATTACTAACTTTTTTATATACATAACTCAACACATTATATGAAAATGGATTTATAATTTCAAAGCTATAAGCTGTCCTGTATTTCTGTGCCAGACTAGTCTCAAATTAGGAATTTCAAAAATCTCAACTATTTATCAGTACTGATAGAGTACATTCAATTTAAAGTGAGATAGAAGATGGAAGAATATAGGTAGTGTCAGATTACAGAAAAATGGAAAAACAAAGCAGGATTAGTAGAGAAAAATAATAAAGTTTCCCCCAGTTGCCTATCTCAAATTTTGGTAATGTCAAACAAGAATGACTTCATGAAAATTTACAGTATTCACAACATAAAAAAAAAGGAAAGGAAAAAAAGTATAGCAGTAACAAAAAGATAAAACAAGTTCAAAAAAACAAATCAACAGAAATAAATTCCTACTTCTCAAAATACTCTCTCTAAAAATGAGTGCAAGGTCTGCAGGATAAATTTACCTCCTGCTACTATGGCCAGTAAAACCTGACCAACTGCAGAAGGTTGGCAGGAGCAGCAAGGACAGAGTCTGCATGCAGCAACTCACACTGCAGTGAGTGCACTGACAATCCTGCACACACAGCATTTAAAAAAGAACATTCACTAAGAGCAGAATTCCATTTCTCTTACCTTGCAAGCAATTCAATGAGGTCAGTCCTACTCATGCCATCTGGAATCAGTCTTGGGATAGCAGCAATGCAAGTTCTGAACAAATCTATCTTAGGTTTCCTCTCACCCCTATAAAAAGTTTATAATCAACAAAGAAACAGGAAAATCTACTTCAGTACACTAGAAATGTATTTTTTATTTCATGCTACAACTAAGGAGGCAGCAAACATTTTTATCAATAATTAAGGAAACTAACATCCACTTAATAGTCCAGTAAAAAACCCCCAACTATAACACATTAATGATAGCATCTGCAATATTGGAGCATAAAAATAATGTGACACTACTGCGACAGCAAAAATGCTGCCATTCAGTACATACGTAATCATGTCTTCTGGTTCTTTATTGGACATCTGCACACTAGTCATGCACATGGGCCTTCCAACTTCTTTGTCCAAATGCCTAAGAATGCTATCCAGTGCTTTTCTGACTTGAGGATAGTATATGGACATTCCTGAAAAGTCAAAGAGTTCCATCACCTTTCTTCATATTTTTATTAAAATATCTGCCACTTATTCAGCTTAGAACAATTATTTTATTGCACAGATGACACGAAATACATTAAGTGTCAAAAACGCATGTATAAATGATAAATATATAAATATGAGATATTACACAAAAGTAGAAGTTTCCTTCAGAAAAAAAAAATGCAATGAAGTAACTATTAGTTGTTTCTTCGTTAGCTTTTTAGTTCTAGTTTAAATTTAACATGTTGAAATAGTCCTTTGAGAAGATGACTCATTGACAGAAGATCAACAGGGCACAGGGATCAAGATTGTCTTACTCCACTCAGCTGCAGGACATTTGGGACATTTTAGAGTGACACAAAGGGAAAAAAACTTGCCATAATATTTACCACACTAACTGCACTCAGGCTTCTTTGTGCCTATTTTGCAATGCAAAACACTTCAAGAAAAGACATGGACTTAGTCTGACACCACAGGGTCAGTTATTGTCTAGTAGCCCTCTCTAACGAGTCAAAGCAATTCTCACTAACAGTTAATACATAAATAAAGTTACACTAATGTACTGCTTGAGAATAATTGTGCATACATACATACTGAAATGCCAATTTACTAAAGAATACAACATACCTATAACTTTTGCTTCCTCATCTGTCAGTGTTTTATTAAGAAAAATTTTCTTCACACGTAGAGTATTTCCTGAAGGAAGAACAACTCCTGTTGTTGGCATTGGTGGTTCACCATCCTTTTGCTGCAAGCTATCTGCTATGACAAGGAAGACTCTGAGGCCAATATTCATCCGCTTCAAGAATAAAAAAGAGCCAAAAAGGAAAGAGAAAACAGAAGCAATTACAATATTGAAGTAACACAGAGACAAAATACAAATTGCATTTCTTGTCTCTTTTAAACAGACAGCCATATAGTTATACTAGGACAGACCTTACTAAAATGGTACATATTAGTGTAATGAAAGTAAGAAGAATAAAGCTTAAACTTTCTCTTCCACTCCACACTCTGATTCAAATTAACTGACTTGGCCCAGGCTAAGATACAGAATATTTTATAGTATTGAGCCCAAGGACTTGATATGAAACTCTAGAGCAACACACTGAAGACAGAAATTGCTTAAACATCCCATCTGTTAGACTTAATCTTGAAGAGCTGGGTATGACTTTCCTGAAAAATTGCTTTACAGTTACACTGTAACCATACTTCCTGAAATTATCATTGAAATTAGTCTTAACTATAGAACTGCTGATGGCTTGCTCACCTAAAATCAAACAGCAACTGTGCACAACAACAATTACTTCTTTAGTCTTAGCAGAATACTCCTTCAGATACTCATTAATTTGCTTTTTACCTGGCTCAATTATAGTTAACCATTTCCCCCCTAAAAATCCCCCAATGCCCTGTTCTCATGGCATGCAAGTAATGAGCTTTTATTACCTCTGGATTAATAGTGAAGGTTTTAGGTGATTTTCCAACACTAAGAAGATCAAATATTATTTCTTTCATTGCAAAATCCAAACGTTCCTATAAAGGAAAATAGATTAGTATGATATCTCTTTTCTATTAATATGCATAATTTCTTGGCTTTGCACAGCTACTGGGTATCATGTCTTAAAAATTAAAAAAGAAGTTTAATATAGAAATTATTTATCTTTTCCTCCTTATTCTAATGACTTTTTTAGTACATTCAACAGCTCATCCCCTGATATATTTGAACCATTTCTCCTGAAAAAATTCCCAGAGAATTCATTTCACAACAAATGCATTTCTACAAATAAGCTGAGCGTTACAGAAAACAAAAAATTGGGATAAAGAGAAGCTTAAATTCTTCTTCTTAGATTTTATTTAAAGAAAAGAAAAATTGCAATATAAATACCAAAAAATATAAACAGTGATGAGTTGTGTATCCTGCCTCATCCCTGTATGACCAAAAGCAAATAATTTTGGAAGCTGAAGCACAGACAAGCTATTTCTAAGACAGAAAAAGACGTGTCTAATCTATAAGGTTAAAGATCAACGAGAGTTCATCTTGTGAGACTGTATCTTGCATTTGATATTAGGACAAGAGAAGCATCCAAAAAAATATAAATCATAATGCAATGCTGACTATACACTACTGCATTCATTGCATACTATTTCTGCCTATAAAGGCCAGTCTCCAGGCTAAATGTAAGTAGGTATTACTGTTCTAATGCTTTGCCCCTTATAAAAATATCATAATGGATATAGTAATTATATTAGTGTACCATATACATATATACATATATATACACATACACAGCCCCCAACACTGCAATACAAATGTAAATACTATTCATCATAATGTTTATACACAACAGTTTTTGAAGGTTTTTTTAAAAATAGTTTTGCCACTACTAGAAAGAGAATGAGTTTTTTTATTTGTTACACATATTTGGAGAAATTCTACTCAAGATATGAAACACTAATTCAGTGCGAACATTTCAAAAATGAACCTTAAATTTACATTTCTTCCAAATAATGTTCATCCTCCTATTTTATTATAGCTCTACCTAAATGTATTCTTACCTGAGCAATGAACTGAATAATCTTCACAAAGATATTCAGAGGTGTGTCTCGTGGGACCACGCTGCGTGACCCTTTTGGAAAAAGTGCTGATACAATGCTCATGAGACGGCTACAAGATTTAAGGAACAAAAGAAATAAAAAGGTCTTTTAAAAATAGATCCTTATAACAGCATAGATGTTACAGTTCAAATCTGGAAGTGTGTGCACGTGGGGCTACTATGAAATAATACATAAGCCTATGACAGGTAGAACCACGGACAGGAAACACAGCCCCAGCTGTCACAGGCAATAGGACCTTGGATTCATCTATGAACTGAAATATATCTTGTTTTAAATCAGTTGCTAATAATCAGGAGAAGGGACAAAATCTGAATGACTAGTCTAAATTCTCATTATACACAATCATAAAGAAACCTTTTTCATTTTCATTTCATACTTAGTGTGATGGACACTTCATACCCAATTTATTCTGTCACTATTAGTGCCTTCTAACTTTTACAGATTTCCTGCTTATCTCAGGAAATAAGATAAAAATCTTATTTTTATATATTTTCTCTATGTTCAAAAATCTGCTTATCTCTCTGCTTTCTTCTATCCCTGCAAAGACAATTTAAGACTCTATTCCTTCTTTCTTCAAAGTACTCAAGGGCTTTTGGTTTTCTCTATTAAGGCAATACGCTTGGTCCCCTGGTTACTTGACTAAACCATCCCTGAGCTGGCTTAAAGATCTCCTCTGATATAACTAGATGGGAATAAAATCTCCATCATCAGTATAATACTTTGCAAAAGGAACTTACCTTTGAGTTACAGTGTTGCTTTCACATTTAATTCTAATAACATAAACCCACAATAACCTATACAAAGATTCCAGTGCAACTCGGGACATTTTTGGATCTTTATTCTGTAAAATAAATTTAGAAATACAGTTATTGTTGCCTGTGAGATACTACAAAATTCTATTATAATGTTTATTTACTTTTGAAAATATTTTTTTTTTTACAATGAAAGCAGATGGGTATAATACTGACTACAAGTTTTTGATATTTTTTCCTAAAAACAAGCCTGTATTGCATATTTCCAATACTCCCTAAATTTTGAACTAGTAATTCCAGCTCATTTTACACATGTCTAACTCTGAAGGCAGAGCAATAACTAAAAAGCAGATATTCCTCTTGAGATGAACACATCAAGAGTATATTGCTTTCAAGAACTTTTCTCAGAAAGCCATTGATAACAAATACCTACTTCACAGCAAACTAATGTATAGTTTGTCTAAAACATTGGAGTAGCTGCTTTGGATCAGGCACAAGGTCTCATTCCATCACTCAGTCTGTGACAGCAGACAGTAGCAGGTGCAGAAGAAAAGAATGCAAAACAGGGCAGGCACACAAGGATGCATCTCTGGGTGTGGTTTCACACAACGCAGACACTTCCTGCAGGCTGTGTTAGTGTTTGTCCACTTTCAGTGAATTTTTATTGTAACAACTATGCTACCTTTCTTGAATTAATATAAAATCTAGCAGTACAATTCAGTTTAAATTATGTATGCAAAATTATTTTTGTCTTAAAGCTGCTACTATGAGTTTAGCTTCCTCCTCTGAGCTCTTAAACTGTGTAAAACAGTAAGTAACTAACATTTTTTGTACCAGCTTCAGAAAGCTCCTTTCCAAATAGGGATTCTTGGAGTACTTACAACCTAGAAGTGTCCAGCAAGATTCCTGGACTTGGCCATAAGTATAAACTTCTGAATATAAGAAATGATTCCCAGTCATCAACTTTTTAGGCATTATCCCAATTCAAACTAACAAACCCAAAGAAAACCAACAAAAAATAATAAAAAAAAGAACCCCAAAACCACACCTTCCCCATCTCCAGTGGACTCTCTATGTTTTAAGAGACATCTATATGATGACTTGAACATAGTTAATTTTGTATTTTGTGCCACAGGCCAGTGAGTCAGAATAGCAGACACATGCTTCTCTCCCTCACAACCTCAATACTCCTTCTACATTAATTCTAGCAGTAAGTCCAACTTGCACCCGTAATCTGATCAAATTAACTTCATGTCCATGTCTGTGTAAAAGACTATATACACAAAGGAGACTAATTTTGGTGGCTTTAACAGAGGTACGTCCAGACTACTGGTTTTGCAAGCATCTTATTTTAGGAAGGCTAAAAGCCTACCACAGAATCACAGAGGCAGAAGAGGTATTTCAAAGTAGTACAGACAAGTAACACATTGGACCGACTATCAGAATATTAAAGGGAACAACTTAACCCAGTTTACATCAGTGATAATGCTGTTCTACCCTCCCTTCACACATCAATGTGTGCTGCCAACATCTCTGAATTAGCACCTGCAACCAGGCAATGGGTGAATTTAGGAAAGTGATCTGGACAAAAACTATCCAGTAAGAAGTTACTGTCCCTGGTAACTATTCACACTAATAAATGTCTCACTGTTCAGTTAATTTACCTGCAGAGCTAATTGTGAGGAAGAAGCAAATCTAACTGTACCAGAGGGTGCCACTGTGATAGCTTTGATTTTAATCAGCTTAAACAGCAAAACCTCCAAAATATTATTACTCATTGTATTTAATTTACAGGCCAACCATTACTGATTGTCAAAGCAGGCTGAGGAATTCATTGGTACAAGTGTTATCAAAGTCTATCTGAAATGCATCTGGGACTGAGTAAGGATTTCATTTTCTAATTTCTAATATTCTACAGGGGAGCTTAATTTACAGGTCCAGAAGTAAACAAAAAGAAATATTGTTGGCTTTCAATCACTTAATAAAAAAATGGTAGTGGTAGTAGATATTTTATTAATTTGTAAACTATGTTCCATCTGTTAGCAGGTGTATTATCCAAAAGAGCTACTTCTGAGTAGTTATGACAAAGTTTGCTTGTTATAAAGAAAAAAGAGGAGCATCTAAAGAGATTCACCTTTTAAAAAGAGTTACAAAATAAATTCTGCAGTAATTTTAAGCATTGAAAATTTTCATTATCACTTCCTATAATGAACAACTAAACAAATATGCTAGAAGAAAATTGTTTTTGGGACCTGAATTATAGCACACTTCATGCACACCTGTTGTTAAGATATCAGTGTTTATTTTCTCTTAGACATCAGAATAACTAGAATAAGGAATAGATGGCTATGTAATTCAACAACCTGGCTGAATTCCACTCTTTTTTAGATGATGTCTATCAGACTTTAAAGTATTTTATATGTTTGGTTTTATTTAAAAATGTAGTTTTGTTTAAAAACCTAAAACTTTCAACATAAATTATGGTATCAGCAGACTATGAAAAAAGTTGTCAGGAACAGTATCTGTTACAAAACCAAAAATGTAAGAGCAAATTATGGTGGGTTTACATGACACATTAAAATGAGTCAATGAAACAAATCTCAATGATGGCAAGAAACAAAACAGCATTTTTTCCATGTTAGTCAAATGTAGTCACTTACTGAAGAAAGTACTTTTTAATACTGATGTTAAACTTTTCTTCTGTTCTGAACTAAAACAATTTCTACTTTTTAAAACCTGCAAAACCAACATTGTAAAAGTCTTTCAAGTTAGTGCACTGCAAGTTGTTACAGTAAATCAGTTTCACATTTTTGTATTGTGAAAATGTTTTCAGATTGCTCACATGCAAGACAAGTTTTTGAAATGAAGTAACAGAAAAACCCATACATCTGAATACGTAGTTATTTCCAGTGGAAACATGCACTGCTGTTCAGGGAAACCAGTTGTGATATTAATAATCAATCTCACAATGCCACACTTTCACCAAGGAAAAATTGGTATTAGACAATTTTCTGATCTTTCTCTTTTACTCCCTGGCAGGAGAAAAAGATCTTTGAAACATCAGCTAATCTTAGCCCTGTTACTTCTTAACAGTACATACAGCAATTTTACAAAGAAAGGAAAGCACAAAATACAACAAATAACATAAAAAAACCCAAAACAAAAGTATTTACATGAGACAAAGCAACATTTCACTGAGTTACAACAACATATTAACTCACCTGCAGTGTTTCTATTTGTTTTCTGATACTGTTGTTAGATGGCATCTAAATAAAGCAATGTGAGACAGCAAAACATAACAAACATGAGAATGGAAGGCACATGCATGTTAGATGAAAAAAAGCTCAAAACCAACAGATAGCTGTCTAGCAAGGACTCTATTCAGTAGAAATAAAGGGTTTGCTATAGTGACAGAACACGTTCCTTCAACTTTCAAGGTTTTGTGGTAACAGACACTATAGGTAAACTGTGAGAAAAAAACCCCTCTTTTTTCAGCCAACAGTGGCGCAGAATGACAGGCACTGCTCTCTCTCATTTCTGCAGCTTTTTAAAATGTTCCTTCCTCTCTCCAGAAGAGACAGTAAAGACACCACAACTCAGATTCTTCCAAGAATTTATCAACATTCTGACAAACTTGCTACAATTAGTCTGTGTAAATACTAGTCAAAAAAACTAAGCAAAGTGTTTTACAATACTGCCCCAGCGTTACTGTCTGTTGAACAAATTCAGAATTTTGCCTACACTACTGTGTGTAAAAAAATGCCTGCTGGGCTCAGTGCTGAAACAGCATCCCAACAGCTTTGTGGGAAAAAGCCAGCTATATGTATACCAAAAGACAACCAACCCTTTCATACACTCCTGGTCTAAACTGACTCTTACAACTCACTGATGTGCTATTTGCATCAGTCCAGACCACTAGGTTTCCTCCTTTCAGCAAGGCTAGGATGCTCTCCCCACACAATAGCCTGCTTTGAGGATAACTAAAGGCAACGTGTGCTGAAACCCAGCACAGAGATTTTGCAAAGACCATAAATACTACCAGGTTTAGGATTCAGAGCTCTCTCATTAGCATTTTCAAATTTAATGTAGCACCAAAAGGTAATAAAGGGTATGAACAAACTGCATCAGGTACTGTGGGGCTGCTACAAAGGTGTGAGCTTTCACACCATGGCAAATGGGAAATGGCTTATTTCAGTCACCAAATGCAACGTGGTGTTCATGGCTAAGTAAGAGTTTGCACTGGGCAGTCACCAGGGAATAAAGAGAGCACCAGGAATCCATGACCTACATTACCTCTTGGTGTCTTGCTAGCATGCCTGTACTTTCACAGAATATCCCTGTGACAGTGTTATCATTTTTTCAATTCCTAATTTGTTAATTTCAACAAATACAGTAGGGGTAGATGAATCCTATTAGTGCTCTAAGTATCTACTAGTAACTCTCAAAATTACTTTATTAGTAACAAGGACACTAGAGGCAATGGATTCAGAATATCTTATTTCATTCTACGTATTTAAGTAACTCCAAATAAGATAATTTTAGTCATTAGAAAATCAGGAAATAAAATGAGGGAGGGGAAATCTGAAAGACTAAACTGCTGTGAAATTCAGATTTATAAATTAATGAGATTACTTATTACAGAGTGCATGCATTTAATTAGCTTCAGAAACAAAGGAACACATTAATTCATAAGACATATGAGGACAGTGGGGGTGTATTTTTCAAGATTAAGCTCAACAAAGTTTCTGAACAAGGTAGGCACCCAAAAAACTTGATAGTATTTGGTGTGCCAAATTACATCAAGCCATAAAATATCCTAAAGAACTCTTTGATGGCAAATTCTGAACTGCAGAAATTCGTATGTGGAATTTCTGCTGAATAGAGCCTTACAGTAAATGTGTTAAGCTGTTAGTGGTTAACAAATCCAAGTAAAATATTAAATGCATGCTCAGCATCTACCAGTTAAACTCACTGGCATTTATAGTTTTAATACATCCATTATCAGCAATGGACATTATGCCAGAAAAAGGCAACTCCTAGATTGCATGGAGTTTATTTGAAAAACAAAAGCACAAGCAGCCTCCATAAGCAAAATAAACCACAAAACAAAAATCAAGGCGAATATTGCAAAAGAACTGCAATAATGTTAGATGAAAAATATACAGAACCCAACAAGCAACAGAAAGGTGTGAAAGATGTTGTAAGAACAAAATGACCCATAAAAACAATCCAAGCAGCTAAACCATTTTCCTTTTGACTTCAAGCTGGTCTACGTATTTTACCAATAAGCTTCATAACTGTCACTCATAGCTAACCAGAATCAGTGTTGTGAAGGAGGATCAAAGAATTTATTAACATTTTCAAAATCAATTCATTAGGCAAAATCATGAATTATGTTAATCATAATCAAGGAAAGAACATGTACAGTAACTACAAGAAAGTGACAAATTTGTAAGTATCTTGATGTCTTTATCATGTCTTTATCAACCAATTGATGGTTACAATGATATCAACAGAAGGCACAAGTTAAAGGGACACTGTAATTGTTTTTCTTAAATATGTATCACAGGCAGTAGACATAACATCTTTTCTGATCTCACAGTTCATTTTCTATTCCTTCAATAAGTGAACACGAGATAGAAAGTTTGCACTTCCTATACATTCTACTTAGAAGAGCAAACAAGTCACTTATTTTCTCACATATAATTTGCACATCACGAACTACAGTTTGTATTTTCTCTGGCATGAATAGCCCTTATTAGCAGACACTTCTGCAGATTTTACTCAATAAAAGTGATAACTCCCCCCAAGAGGATCACACTTATTTTCAACATGACACAGCATCACAAAATCTTACTACTAAGTTTAATACAGAGACTCAAAACATTTAATTTCTTCTAAGAAAAAATATTACAGTGTCCTTTTAAACAGCCAAATATTATTCATTGTTTATTTGGCACAAGAATGTTGAGAACATATTGTAATAAATGCTAGTGATTTGCAACAGTTCCTTAATTAAAAAGGATTCTTACCTTTAGATGTGACAAACAGTTCTGCAGGAAAACGTGCCAGTTATTTAAAAAAAACTGTTTCTGACTGACACACAACAGGCAGGTGATCAATGGATACAAAGCCTATGAGTAGGGGGGGAAAAAGAATTAAGTGTTGTACATTGAGAATGAGACAGAGCTGGTTGTTGCCTCTCACTCTCACAGTTTTGGCACTGCATGGCAGCCTCTCCCCTGCACTGGGACACTTGTGCCAGGCACAGTGCCCTGGGTAACCTCCTGGGTGCTCTAAGAGCTCAAGGTGTCAGACTGGGGCTGTGGGACTGTGGTGAAGCTCATTCCCCAGTAAGACCTGATCTCAAACAAGGACTGAGAGCAGTCTGACCCTTCACACAATTCATGCTTTCCCAGCAACCACAAGACTCAATTCATATAGTCCTACATGCTGGGCAGGTGAACTGCCTCCAAGAATATTCAGGGAAAACATCAATTAAGTAAAAAAACGAGACAGACTTTAAGTTGTCAAAAATGCTACTTCTACTCAAGATCTACTTTTAACAAGGAATGAATGACAATGTAATTTAAATCTGTGAATATGCAGAGTATAATTTAGCTTTGCTTTAGTTAAGATTTGTTTCAGTACCATATACTTTGACACATAATGGTGATTAGTACTAAAGCTGACTGCAGCTTTTCTTATTTTGAAGCAAAACTAAAGGATGAGATGGTAAATAGTACTCTTGATACAACATTTCTAACTTCATAAATAAAATGACATTTTGAATACTGATATCAACCACTTTAGGTTATTCTTACATAAGGAGTTTAACTAATAGAATGATATATGCTTTATATGTGCAGAATACTAGAAAGTAGTTTGTCCATAATGTGAAAGTGAGAATAAAACATTTTAAATCCACTTGCATTTACTGAACATGCAAACTGAAATGCAAAAATTAGCTCTACATTTTCAGCAAAATGAAGTGAATTGACTTGAAACATAGCTACCATTGTCATCAAAAATAATGAAAACCTGCAAAAATAAGAGATAATGAAAATATTGGAAAAAAAACAAAACAAGGTATGAAGAGAGGAGAGAACCAGGCAGAACAGGGTTACTAAGAGACTGCTGTTTTGCTGAAAAAGTCTTGTCTGACATTTGCATCTTTTAATCAACCCTAATTTAAATTCATTCAGACTCCCTGAATGCAGGTTTTTTACTAAAGAGACAGTAGGTTAAATAACTCTGCTAAAACCCACTAAAATAATAAAAAACAAGCACTGATTTCAAGACAATCTCACATTGTGAGATAAGAGCACATATCTGCACAAAGAAACAAAGCAAAATTAGAACAAATGCACACACGCCGTTGGAATTTAATTATACTGAGACATTAAGATTTAAATTAATATGGCTTGATAAGCTTTTCCTCATATAATGTACTAGCTTAAGAGCTTAAGATAAGCAAAATGGAGAAGTTGAAATATTTCTTTAAAATACCAGCGAGTGCTTCTTTCTCGAACTCAATTCAAAGGTAGTCTGATAAAGCATCTCCACAAAATTTTTCAAACATGGCACATTCACTTCATTTTTAACAGCCTATTAAAAAAAAAAAAACAAAACCACAAATTAATGGGCTTAAAAATTTACACAGAAGGCAATTTAAATATACATTAATATGCCTACGAATTCAAAATCTCTCAAAAGTTAAATTTCACATTAGGAAGGTATTTGAGTGTATTCACTTGAATTATAAACAGAAGCTTAAGAAATTATGCCATACACTACAACCACATGGTAAAAATTAACAATTAAAGCAAACACGGAAAAAACTCCACCCCATTAAAATAAGCTGTTTTAAGAACATGGTCTTTATTTCATACTTAAAGAAGAAAAGGTATTTGATGGCAACTAACAAATAAAAACTACATTCAAGCTCTTCATATGCATATTTACATTAATTAAAAAAATTAATATCTGTAACTTTCACAGTTCCCCTCTTAACTACTCCTCTTTTCTTTTTGTTTTAGTACTGAAAACTGGAAAGTTAAGAACCCACAGGATTACCAGTCAATCAATCATGCAAGTTGTCTGCTCAGCTTTCAGAATTAATGAAACACACATGGAGCCCTACACCCTTCTGACCCACTCTGTTCCAGCATACAAAATAGGTTTCCTTCCACAGGCAGTTGCCACCTTTTTTTACAGAAACCTCTGGAAGGTTCTCAGGTTTATCTCTGGATCCCCAGGATGATCTATTTACACACCATCCCCAACCTACTGCTTTAAGATATTTCTGCTTTATTTATCAAATTGAGGTTGAGGGGTGGGGGTGCTGGAGACTGAAATGGCTTTTTTGGAAGAGGTCCTTTGTACATATTATTTCCTTATAATGTTAGATATTTTTGTTATTTTTATTATTTATAGTTATTAATATTATATAAATATTACATCTACCTACACTAGATAAAGAAAAATCACATCCCCCTTGCTAAGAGCACTCTCAAACCTTCATGATGTAAAAGCATAAAAATAGCATGTATCTCTGTAATGTGTACAGATCCAAGAAGATAGAACTGAGAAAGTAGTTATGATTCAAATCACTTGCTATGTACCAAATTATTTATCTTTTGCTATTCTTAAGCTATAAGTTGATTAGTACTCTGCTAGCTCCACATGAGAAGTCAGTCATCACCACATTGTTGCACTGAGATGTAACCTTAGGCTTTCAGAGCAGCCCCGACTTCCCTGCTATAAAATACGCTGTGATTCATCATACCTGCAGGGTCCAAATCAGGTCAGGTTTCTTAAAATGCCTGAATGACTAAGCAAGAGAATGACACTAAAGAAGTCTCAATGCTGAAACCAAACAGCTTCCTCACTTGAGCAATTTTCTGTATCCAAGATACAGAAAAATCTACATTCAATTCCTTCAGCGGCATCAAAAATATCCAAACTTGCATCTCACATCTTCCAAGAGAATGACTAACCTGCTCAACTGCACCTCAGCCTAGGAGTAAACTCTTTGTTTCTATTTAAGAAGCTCCATTTGTATGAAATGATTAGAGACTCAATGAGTCAGGAGCAAGATCAAGCCTCCCTCCCCAACTGTCTGAAGTGCTGATTCAGGCTGTGTTTGTAGGAAGGGATCACACACCACCACAGGTGCTCTGCACAGCTGGTGCTCGTGCCTCCGCCCTTGTCAGCAGATAGTCCCAACTCCCAAATGCTGCTTCTTCCTCATTATTTCAAGGGCAGTTTTCACCATGTTTATGATTCTGCAAACTAGTATTTGCATTTACCTAAATGCTAAGTAGTTTCACTCAGCACTCCCACTACAACTGCCAAGCAACTATGGAATTCAAAAAGGCAAAATGTGTTCGCTCTTTAATAGGAAAGAAATTCTTCTATTCTTCTCTAGAAGAGTGTAAGCATGCCTGGGTAATATCAAAACTTCTTCCCATAAACAGTTACTACTAGAAGCACCCTTTTCTAGTTATGTCTTACGAAAAAAGTTTATCTCCTTTATAATTTAAAAAAAAAACCCCAAACCCCCAAGAATACCAAACCTAACCAACCAACTGGTAACAGCCAAACTGAAAAACTCACAAAAAATAAAAAACCCAAACAAAACCTTAAGAAAACCCCCCACACAAACAGAAAACCAGAACCAATCAACCAACCAAAACCCAACAAAATAAAGCAAAACCACCAAAAAAAAACCAAGAAAAACCACCAAAAGTACGTTGCAAAAAACCAAGACTGAGATCATGGACGGGAAAGAAGCATTTGCCCAGAGCAAAGTAAACCATTTAAAAGAAGATGAAGACTTCAGAGAGAGTTATCTTTCCCTTCCTATGATCTTGCTCAGATGAGACAGACGCCCACTCAACATGCTACTCTTTGTAGATTCTATACTACAAAAGAAGTACCAGTTTTCCATATATAGCAAGATATGTCCCTATAATCTATGTGGCAACATATAGCCACAACCTGCCAGTTTTTGGGACTGCATGCCAAACACAGCGTAGCATGGCTGGGCATCTGCTAGTACAACTAACATTTTAGACAACAATCCTAGCACATATCAATCTACTTTGATGAAATTAACTGAGCTTGTGGTAAATAGTCAACTTGAATTCTACTCAGATGTCATAATTTTCTTCTTGACCCGTTGAACAAGCTTCACACAACCAAGCAAAGCAGCCTGGGAGGAAGGAGAGTCTGTCTTTTCTGAAACATTCTCACCAGCAGCATTACAGGCACAGGACAAAGTGATGAAAATGAGGTATTTTTCCTTGTTCATGGCTGCTGTGTGAAATTTCTGCTTTTAGATTTAAAACACACATAGGAGATAGTTGACTGCTCTTCCACTTGAAGGACTAAATCTAGTGGACATTCACCTCTACAAATTATTTTTATTTGATTAGCCAAAATCTACATTCTTCCTTCCTGCATAGGAGTTCACACTCTCCTTTTCAGACTGCAAAAATGTGACATACCTCAGCTTATAATAGGAAGAACTTTAAAGGTTTCAGCTAATAAAGAAAAGTCAACAAGACCCTTGAGTAAACAAATATTAAACCACAGAAATTTCAAATTTTGAGAGCATGTATAAAATTACACAACACTCTGGTAATAAAGGTGTCTAGAAAACAGACAACTTTTAAAAGTTCTGAAGAATTTTGGAGACTAGCTAACACACAAGCCAGCCTATTTCCCTTTAAGACTGTGAAGGTGCTTGTAATCCACGTAACAGTCACAGAATGGTTTTTGTTGGAGGGGACCTTAAAGATAACCTAGTTCTAACTCCCCTCTCTGCTGTGGGCAGGAACACCTTTCACTAGACCAGGTTGCTCAGAGCCCCATCCAACCTGGCATTGAACACTTGCAGGGACGGGGTATCCACAACTTCTCTGGGCAACCTATTCCAGTGCCTCACCCCCTTCCCAGTAAAGTATTTCTTCCTAAAATCTAAACTAATCCTACCCTCCTTCAGTTTAGGGCTGTTGCCACTTGCTCTATCATTATGTGCCCTTGTAAAAAGTCAGCCTCCTTGTAAGCCCTTCTTAGGTACCAGATGTCTTTCTAAATCTATAGAAATGCAGTATTTTGAGGATTAATTGCAGAATTTTAATAATGAGAGCCCAATTGAAAGTGGGAGGAACAGTGTGGCAGGGGAGATGAAAATACTTACAGCAGCCACAGGGATGAGAATTTCCACAAACAAACCAGCAAGCGCATGTTTTATATCTTTATCTTTGACTTCCAGAAAGTACTGAGCACACTCCTTAGTAAGAAAACATTAGAAAAATATTTAGAAAAAAGAATACAAACATAACTATGCCATAAAACCCACTAGCAGTCTAACATCAGTTGCCTCTTTTAATTTAAAACATGTTATGTTTTTGAGTTAGTCTTAAATTCCTTAACAGTATCAACTTCACAAAACACAAGTAACTTTAAAACCTGTCTGCCCAGCAATACAGTCAATGAACTGAAAGGAGAACATTTCTATTACCAGATAGCTATTTACTTTCTACTCAGAATATAGAGTACTCAGAATACAAAAGAATATAAATATGAACATTTTCCCTCAGATTATTTTGAAGCTTAAAAAAATTTAATGCTTACCTCTATTAAAATTATTGGAAAATTATAATGCATTTTTATATACTAATTTTCATTTTCAAAGGACTTTGATACAAAGAAAATTAAAGAAAATTAAATATTCCATACAAAATAAGCAATCCATAGTGAAGTGTTTTTGAAGAAAAGTATGTCTTGACATCTCATCTGTTAAAAAATGATATACTGAATAATTCTTTTTCTTTAATACACTGCTTTCATAAAGACAGAAAATTATTTGACTGCTACGTATTTTCATTCAGTCTTAAATTCGTATATTACAGGTTTGTCACACCACTTAGGCAATTATGAAAGGTTTCCCCTGATGCCAGGTACTCACAAAATGCAGAGAAACAAATAATTCACACCTCTGAAAAATTAAGAACTAACAGAAAAGGATTAAGGATAGCAAACAAGTAGAGGGAGTGACTGATGACAGCAAGTGTCATCGTAGCTTCATTACAGCTTAAGCATTTAAAATTATACTCAATTTAGTTTTCTGCAGCATTCATTTACCTGCATGAACTGAAATGATGCTTCAAAATCCTCCACAGGATACATCTTTACTCGAAAAAACTTCATTCCCATAATCAAACTGATGATACTCTGTACAACATGAGGACTCTGTTCTTTTTGTCGTAGCTCCTTTAATTCAGTGACAAACTTCTTCCTAACAGCTTGAAACCTGAACAAGGGATACAGATGGCAATTATTTGCATTCTTGTTACTTTTGTAACAAGAGGTCTCTAATTTTGAACCAAATTCTTTAGTCTGTAACAATAAGAGCAGGTACTGTATGTGAAATGCAAGCAAGATGAACCCTGGTACGTAAAATCTAGGCATTTAAGGGTGCCTATGATGATCAGTACATTAGAATATACCAGTTAACTTAACAACAGTTGACTGGCACAGGGCCTCCTTTCTCTACAAGCTGACTGTAAAGCAATTTATTATTATTAAAAATAATTATTTATTATTAATATTATATTTACATATAATTATTATTTTTCGATTTGTTCAATTTTATTGTGCTGAACATAAGACAGACACAACACACTACACCTGACTACATCTGACACTTACAGCATTAGCTACTGGGGACATAAATAGATTCTGCTATATCAAATAGACTTGAAGTCTACATTGGTTTGTCCCTAAACACAAAGAGTCAGAGACTGAAAACTTACTTGGATTGAGCAAGCACCCCTGTCACTTCTGCATATAAGTCTGCAATAATATGCACATTCCCAGTGTTGGTTCCCAAATACCTGAAGAGAAAAACAAACCAAATAAAGGAGAAAAAATTCATTAAATACAACTTTGTCCTTCTAAACCTCAAGCAAGTTCTCGATTACAAATAAAAAGTTTGTCCCCTAGCAGGCAAATTATTACCATAAAAACAATTAAATTCAAACACAAGATGCATGGGTGACATTTAAAGTAATGTAGTTTCATTTCTTATTTCAAAATAAGCAATTTCTGGATAGAAATTTTACTGTATTTATCAAAACTCAGACTCTGAAGATGCAAATCATTTCTGTATATTCTAAGCAGAATAAACTCAGTGTTATGTTGAACACAGCTGTGTCCATTCAAGATATGTTTTCAATTTAAAGACATCAACTAGTGTCTATTCACACCAGCATTATTACCAACATGTTACGTGTGAGGCAAAGGAGAGCAATCACAACACACAAGCACAGGCTGGTAATACAAAACATGTTAAAGTACACGAGTGAAACTTACCCTTCCTTGTGTTTAAAGTGCTTAAAAGCCAAGTTCAGAACTTCATGTACTAAAGGATCTGGCACTGGATGAACAGGTATCTGAAATGCACATATCACTTACATGTATGTAGCACCTATACATACATGTATGTATGAAGCAAAAAAACAGTATTGTGAGATGCCCTGGAGAAACCTCTCCCACCAGTGCCCAAGGACACATCCTCTGCTGGCACATAATCAAGCTAATTCTGCAATACATAATGTTTACACGACCTGCATTGGCATTCTTAGGCCAATAAGGATAATCCTAAGCAAAGTTACATACCTTCTCTAATTTTTAAGTGACATTTTATCTCATTATCCAACAATTTCAACCTGTACTTCAAAATCATTTAAGCTGACAAAGGGTACTGAACATAAATTAAATGTTATTTTTTACAGTTCTGCTTTTTGCAGCACATCAGCAGCTTTCCAAGACACATAAACTGAGATAATGCAGGCATGTTAAGAAAACGCAGGAGTATAATTACAGACTTGCATATGCTCATCATAGATATGTTCTATTTTTTAAAAAAAAAATTTCAAAGGAGATTTTCAAAACCAACATTAAAAGCAAAATATCAAAATTCATTTTACAAAGCAAAAGATCTTACCTGTTTTAGAACCTCTATCAAAACTAAACAAAAAATGAAATCTACAGCTAAGTCCCTCCTTTCAAGTAGATAATCTCTTTCACGTTGTTGGTCATCCCTAAAATAAGAAATCAAGAACACAGGCATCAGACACAAGACTGAACACAAATATTGCAGAGACAATGACTGCATTACTTTTCAGATAATCCCTGTTGCAGATGTATATAAAATAGGTGCAAAGACTTGGGGATTTGGCACAGCACTGACATCTTGCCCCTTCCTCCTAAAAGGATCTGCCAATAATCAAAACAAAAAAGGGACAAACTAGCTTAGAATTACCAGTATCCAACTCCCTCCTGTATATTCACACCAGAACCATTAAGTCACTTCATGAATATTATCTACACAAGTTACATACACTACCTCAAAGAAGTCTGTCTTCTTTTTACACAAATTTAGGTAAGGACAAATCCAAATACAACGTACTTGTCACACAAAGCGTGCCTTTTCTTATGAGAAAACACACAAAAGTCATAGAGACTTCTCCAAGAAAAATTCTTACCCCTTTGATTTTGTGCTTGACCGAGGTCTATATTCATAAGATTCATCTTCTGTTCCATTTTGACGCCTGTACCAGTCAAACAAGGTGCGTAATAAGGAGGGGAGACAGTGCTCTGCTACTGAGCTCATAGAGCTTATCAACTGAAAGAATAAGAAAAATACTTCAGCCTGACATAGCAATAAAAATCCTAGAGTTTTAATCATTCTTTCAAATTGCTTTTTAATGTTAAAAACCATGCATCATGTATCTTCACAAAGAGGCAACTTAATATTCTTTTTCACCTAGAACAGTTACTGTAAATATTATACATTCAACACTAAGTCCATTAATAAAAAAAACTTAAGCAAAGTCTGCCAAAGCTCACAGTGGTCACAAAATGACAAATTTATACATATATAACCTGTATAAAACCACTGAGAAAACAGCACAGGTTTTAGGATGTCCCTGAATGTTGCCATACGTATCTCTGAAGTATACACTCCTTCACATCACAAATGACAGCTAAGAGGCACCCCTCCAAAACTGAGGAAGTATATAACTTTATAAAACCTGCCCCTTTGGTAATTATATAAACAAAAATAAGAGCCTTTTAGACATTCTACATTGCCTTTAATACATTTGACTGGTCTGGGTCTCAAGCTATATTTAATTTTAGTATAACTCCCCTATCTACTGCTTTCCTTCAGAAAACATGTATGAGTAGTAAACTCATCTGTGCAACTGTCGCAGGTTCAGTTCTACTTTCTCAGTCAATGCATCAATTTGTGTTCTGGTTTTGCCTTGCCAATTTGAAATTTCCCCATCAAGAGCAAAGAGGCCTTAAGCTTAAAAGTAATAAAACTTTATTAACTAACACTATTAAGGAGAAAAAAAAAAAAAAAGGGCAAGAATCAGAATGAAACCCTCAGTACACTCTTCCTTCCTCCCCACACTTTCTTTCTCACTGACAATGTACAGAAAACAACGTTCAGATTCTCAGTCAGTTTTCCACTTCTAAAACAGTCTTTCTTTAGTTCACATAGGGAGGGAAGCATTTCTTGTCACTATGGAAAAATTTCCCCACAAGAAAACAATGCTCTCATGGTTTCAATCTTCAGGAAGCAGCCACCTGGATAATCTTCATCGTGAAGCTTCTCCCATGTCCACAGCCCCTTTCACAGCTGTGCCTCTGAGCCAGGTCAACATATGAGGTTTATTTTTAAAGATAAACTGTTCAAAATCAACGGTTCTCTTTATCTATCTTTAAGATCATCTTCATCTTGGGGAACGGAGAATCTCTTCTTCTTCTTCTCTTGGTACAAAGAGTCTTAATCACTTCACCTCTCTGCTCAAACTTCTCATGGAACCACCGCCACTTCAACCTTTGCTCACTTTAACACTGCATTCCTTTGCTCAGGTCTACAATTTGAACTTTCCATCTCCCCGTATCTCTCTGTGGTTTAAAGGAAGTATTTCAATATATTACAGTCAATGACCATAGCTTACAAGAGATTTTCAGCCTGAAAGTAGCTCCCCATACTCCTTCCATTTGGAACTTGATTCCTTCTTGACTGACTTGATGCCTTCATGCTGTTCTCTCTCTGTCTTCCCTTTTGTCCTCGTCTCTAATTCAGTGGAGAATGAGGCCTGGAGGTCTCTTCTGCACTGAAAGGGTTAACATTTTAACTTGGGCTTGCAGAGCCACCCCTTGGTCTCAGCTTGGGCACTTTCTTGCAGATAAGAGGTTTCTGCAGCAGCAGCCACATCTGGAGGGAGCAGGAGTGGCTGTGATCTTACCAGCCAGGCTGGGCTCAGCAACAACACTCCACAGGCTGATGGCTTCTCCTTCCCTGCCTGCCAGCTGCCAGGGCCACTCTAGCTGTGGCAGAGTGGGCCCGGCCTGGTCTCACCAGGGGAGCGAGGGGGAAAGGAAAAGCCCAGCCTGACCAGTGCTGCAGCAGAGGCAGGGCCCGGCCCGTGGCAGAGCCCATCCGGCCCAGCCATGCTGGTGGGACTGGGCCAGCCCTGTTATCTTTACCCAGATCAGAGGAGCAAGAGAGCTTCCTTGGGCTTTGCCTTCCTTGAAATGTAATATCCCAGAGATGCAATGCTTTCCAATTGGTCCAACCTCAAAGCCAGCCAGCTGACTCCCATGGGGCTGGTCAAACTACCAAGGCAACAGATGTGGCAATAGAAACAATTATAGAAGGAGGACTTTAAGATGTTATTAAACTTAAACTCTCTAGGTTTCCTTTAACTAAAAACTTAAAGAGAACTCATAAGTACCCCAGCTTGGAAAGGAGAAGAATGACTGAAGACAGCATAATGCCATTATAAACTTGCTTACAGGAGGCAGCAGGGAGCACACCCATTCCCACAACACAGGTTGGAATGGGAGAGTTATACTTTGCTCACTGATGCCATGTATTACTTACCTCTTGGATCTTTTAAAGAAGAGGTTTTAATAGATGCCATGCTCATGCTGTAACTTACCTATTATCACTATTTCAGATAACAATATAATTTTATGCCATTACATGTACTGATAAAACATTAATGCAGTTATTTCTTTTTCCTCATTTGAAGCATCTTGGGTTTTTAGGTTTGTGGAAGGGATGGGGACAAGTTAACCACAGGGAAACCTCAGTAGAACCTCTTTTAATCTTCTGAATATGTTACTCAGCTTGTTAACCAGTCAGTTATTCAAGTCATAAGAATTAAATAGTGTTCTGAACTGATTTATTGGCAGAAGAAGAAGCAGCAAGCTGCATTTTAAGACTTACTAAACCTTTTCCTTAGGTTTTCCTGCAAGTTTACACAGTTTATCAATAATACTACCAATCATAAATGTTCCAGCAGTTAGGCAATTTACATAGGCTTCCACAGAAACAAGAATGTATCATATGCATTCAAAAATGTCACTGGTAAAGTAATAAACCCAGAAGCTACTGGCATAATAAAGCATTTTCCTCATGAAAAATAAAAAGTCAGTTTTACATAATAATGATTTATTTCCTGCCAAGTTTTGCATTCTTCATATTCTAATGAAAAGGCACTGGAATTACCAGGAAGATGACATCTTTGCTAATATTGCATAGTATCTAAGCAGAACATCAGCTATTTTTAATTTAAAATAATTACTATACTGTTTGGATACTAAATTCAAGATCATCTTATATTAAAAAAAATAATTTCTTATATTACACAGATATTTCTTATACAAGAAAAATTCTTTTATTTTAGCATTACATTATGCCTAGGTTGAAAGCAGCAGGCCAGACAAAGAGTGCCCCTGTAATACCCAGGAGGACAGGGCTGCAGTAGACATGACGTATACTTCAGTTCCTCAGAATGAAACAGCAAATCCTGCTCAAGTCTTACAGGCTATAACATATTGCTAATTGCTTCACATAACATACCCAACAGCACAGTGAGGGGTAAAAAGAGAGAAGCAAAATTATATTAATACGCTAGAGCACAAGTTCCAGTGTTGTCCAAAATCCTGATCCTGTGCCTAATCATGAACTAGCCTGAACCTCAGATACATCTGCTTTCAGTCACTGAGGTCAACAATGGTTTCTGTGTGATCATAAAGTTTTGGTGTCTTAGGATAAGAGTAGGAAATTGCCAAGTATGTTTCCTACAGCAAACAAAAAAAGAAAAACACAAGCTATTTCAGTTTCAAGCTGTACAAGCAAAAATATTTTAAGAAATGCAATATATGCTCTATAAAAAAACTCCTGTCCGGTAGCTTCCTGATGTGCTAGGAATGATAAAGGGAAAGCACTGGTACTAAATGCTAACATTTTTAACAGTTCATGAGTGTATCAACACACAAATTTCCTTCTCCTTTTCCAAAATTTCACCTATTTTCAGATGGCAAACAGAAGATTTCTGCTGTTTGAAAATAAAAAGCTTTTGATTTTTCATACTTGTTTTAATAGCAACCCTCTTGGTCTGGTTATGCTTCCAACAAGAATGACTTACAATCCCATTATATGCTATTTTGCTTTTTCATTAGAGGGACAGGCAACACTACATGCCCTCCTTCTCCATCCTTTTCATCACTTACTGAGCTGGGAGAACAAATCTTAATTAGATACCACCTTAGTCCCAGAGCCCTCTTGTGTTCCATGCATGCTCTCTTTACTCACAAAGCACAAACTTGCTAGTTCAGACCCCATTATTGGTACAGGTAAGGCCACTTTTTAGACTCAGTATCCTGGCTCCATAAAGACCTCTGGGTGAACAAGGTCGGCCCAGCAATAGCTCTAGCTCCTCTGCTGGACGCTGTAGCTGTGACCTCTGGATCCCCCTCATTCCCACACTTTGCCAATCACTTTTTGAATCTGTAATCTTCTACACTGCTGGAGAATTGCTCTTAGTAAGGGTTTTACATATCGAGCAACAAATAGAGAGACTTAATTCCTTTTGCCTAACAATGTGCAAAATTCCCTAACAAAGTTCATAATCCCAGCCATTCAGGTCTGTCTAAAGCAGTTATTCAGTTGCAGAAAAGTTCAGACCTCAACTTCAAAGTAGATTACAAATAATAAAAGAACAAAATAAGAACTCACACACATATATATACACACACACAATTAAAATAATTTTTGAAAGAACTGTATTTTCAGGAAAACTAGCTTCTTTTTATATTATAAAATTTTAAAAGTTACATGTTTTAGTCCTTGTTTCTCTTCACTCTGAAGTTTTTAGAACCTCTCTGTAGACAGAGCACTAAGCCTCACATAGTAGATGCTATTCAGGAACAGTCAGGAACACAAGCAGGCAATTTCCTCTGATGCTGCCTCTACATTGCAAGGAAGTGGTTATTGGACAGAAACATGTCTACACTACTGAAGAACTAGAATAACAAACAATAAACAGGAATAAACTGAGCAGAGTCATTCCAGACACAGTTCATTGAGAGTAAGTGGAATGGAAATGCCTAGCTGTCTATCTATATGCTCAGCAAAGAACACAGTAACACTTTTACAGTAACACTTTGAATCTACTCTATACCCTCTGCTATAGAATCAAAAAGCCCTCAGTGACTGAAATAAAATTAACACTGTTTATAAAAAACAGAACCCCAAACACTCAAACAATAAGTAATAGTAGAAATAAACTTTTTGTCTTCTAGTGCCTTTCAGTATCTTTCTTCCACCAGTTTTCACTGCCACCTTCAAATAATTACCTGTTCTATTTTCTTGCTATCATATTCTACAATGGAAAATAAAGTCTAACTAACATTTCAGAGTCTAAATCTTCTGACACAAATTCAGATGAGGATGTTCTAAGTTATTACAACAGTGGAACCACTATTCTGTAAAAATAAAGCCCATCTTAATCCAATAAAAGTTGCTTTCAATTATATGTCTCCTACCTGATCAAACTGAAGATCTTCACCTCTTTGAAGAGATCTGGACAAGAGCTTTTCCTGTAACAAAAATAAAAAGAAACATACATTTCACAATGTAACTGACTATTATCAAAGATAAATTCCTTCTTTCTCAGCTATGTTACAGAACAAAGAAATAACTTTTAACGCAAATATTTGCATTATTTTTCAGAAAGAAATAATTCTGGAGACTTGAAGTATACTCCCAAAATTAATTCAGTAGCTAAACAACAATAACAATGAAGACTGACAAACAGAAGATGTCGGAGGCCAAACAGGGACCAGATGGTGATGGACATCAAGCGTAACTTAGAGGGAAAGCCATTCCACGTAACAAGTGCATTCATGGCAACTATTCTAAGTTACAATAATGATTTTTAAAATTCCTTCACAAAGGCAGAGACAAGAGTTCAGTGCATCTCCAATCTGCTCTTCCCCTGAACTACAATGAAACAATAGCTAGAAGACCTATTCCAGTAAAAGAAGGAAGTGAATAATCACTTGCTTTAATTTGAAGTAACTGTAAGGGACAAAAAAAAAAGCATTACTAGAATTTTACTTATTACAGTCTTTATTGCCACCAGTAGCATATGACATACTGCTCTGTTAAAAAAAAAAAGTTAAATTCCTGGCAAAGAAATTTAGTGAGGATTGAAGCATTACAGGAACAAAACATTCTCAAACTCTAATAGTAAACAGTAATTCTTGCTAGTCACTGTGCAGAGTAGGAATCATACACTTACAAGAAATACAAGTTTTATACCTTGCTCTGGCACCCTGGAAAGTAAGAAAAAAGAAAGTGGAGGAAAAGAAGAAAGAAAAAAAAGAGGAGAAAAAGGGAAGAAAAGAAAAAGAAGAAAGAACACTGAGTCCTGTGCACTGTCTCTGAGGGTCAATAATTTACGGCAACTCAAGTGCCAGAGTAACAGCTTTAAGGACACATTGCAAAACACTATCATATATAAAGATCTGAGGAGCATTATCTGTTATTTAATTTTTTTAAAAACTACCCTTCACTTGATAATATTATAAATTAGTCCAAAATGTTATCTGTAACCAGGAAAGTAAAAAATGTACCTAAAGAGTTAATATCTCACATTAGATTGCATTAAGCAAACAAGGAAGTTTTCTGGAGCAAGGTAAGTCAAGTAGTTAACTTGCCTGGTTTGGCACGTAAAAGGAGGTATGAGCAATACTGATAGCCAGTTCTGCTCTCAACAGGTTCTAACTCTGTTAGCACAAAGTAACTGCTCAGTAGTTTAGTATGAGACAACACCCATGCTGTCAGGCTGTTGACAAAAACTGAGAAAGTCAACATTGCCTGGAGACTAACACTTGCAAGGCTACAAGAGACAGACTTATGTTCAACAGGTAAAAATTCATATTGTATATCCCAAATCCAAGGTTTGAAGTGGCAACTTATTTTTTATTTTGTCCTAATTGTAATCATGAAAACACAGGAGAAAATGCCAGAAATTGTCCTGTAAGTGCAGCCGTATTTGGTGTTAAAAAGAAGGCAATATCTGGCAATTAT
Source organism: Certhia americana (assembly GCA_018697195.1). Classification (NCBI taxonomy): domain Eukaryota; kingdom Metazoa; phylum Chordata; class Aves; order Passeriformes; family Certhiidae; genus Certhia; species Certhia americana. Next base: position 40,438,667 of record CM031860.1, on the reverse strand, counting down.
TACAGCCTCTGAAAACCTGAATTCAACACTATCCATGCAAAAAGCATTTCTGCTTTTAGGTTAATTGTGTTAGGCTTTCAGATAAACTGCACAATAATTGCTAGCTTATCTATAAAGCAGAAATACAAGAAATGTTCCACTCTATACAAATACTGTATCACTGCTAATTAAGTTACATGAGAAAAACGAGAAAACTATTTCCTTAGAAGATGGAAAAGTGACTTTCATGTAAGAAGATGGGAAAAGGCAACTTTTGCCTTAAGTCTCCTTAGGATACAACATCCTGGCAAACCATGTTTCCTGCATTATTATAAAACTTCTATACAGGTGAAGAGCCCCTGGGTACACTATACCCATTGCATGTGTCTAAACCCAAAAGCTACTAAGGAAAAGCATGACAAATCAAAGAGAAGTGAAATAATCTGTAAATCTTTAGAAAAAGAAGTTGAAATCCATGTCAATAGAGAGCAAACAAATTCTTAAAGTTTAGCTTCCCTTCAATAATCCATACTAATTTAGATACTTCTGTATATCAAATGTTTATAATTTTAAGGTCAGAAAGAAGGAAAACCTTGTAAGTTCATAACCCTCTCTATTATGTTTCCTCAGCACAAAGGATCTTAACTGTTAAAAGGTAAATACACTGTAGAGTTAACGTAACACAGACCAAACAAAGGTGACGTAACCAAATAATGCTTTTGGACACAAGTTTATCAAGGCCTCTGAGTTATTTGTATAGCTTTAAAATTTATTTTCTTTTAATGACTTCTTCTACCTCTGCTTTGTCATGGCTCCAGTCATCTCACATGATTTAAAAAAATCTATTCAACAGCATAAAGTAAAGGCCTGGAAACTCTACCAGAATTAATAATTTAAGATTTATTTTTCTGGCTTCCTGAAGTTCAGAGAGAGATGAAAATAATAGATCTACATTTGTCTTTTACAAGTGAAATGAAAAAAAAAACCAAAAAAACAACAACTACTGCATTAAGCAAAGAGCAGTTTGCATCCACTGTGTAAAGGAGAAATGTCAACATATGGCAGGCAGCAGGGATCAGGATGTGCATGTGCTGTGCAAACAATTGCACCCATGGAAAAAGGTACCACCCGTTGGCCCCTCTCCAGCATTCCCTGGCACCATCCTCTGGTGGCTAGCACACAACAGCAGGGTGGCTCAGGTGTGCACAGCAAACTACAGTGCTTCTGGCTGTCCTCTAAGCTGCAGGGAAGAAACCAGACAAGGGATGCTGCCTTGCCTCCTGCAGCCTGAGGGCTGGGCAGTGCCTCCTGCATCCTTGCCCCAGGGGCAAGCTGAGTACTGTGCTAAATTTTACTTCAGAGGAACTTTTGAAAGTACCTAGGCAAGACTTGCAAAAGTGTACAGTGCTGGTCTGAGCCATGTTTAGTATTTCCACAATGGAATAAAATCCCTTGTGTTGGTAACAGGTTTAAATATTCTTGGTAGTTTTGACTTCAACATGAGACAACTACAATTTAGTAGGTTAGCAGCTTATCAACTTGGTGGCACCATGTTAAACTTTCTGCTTAAGTTCTAACCATCCATATTTACATGCAGCTTGACAAAATATAAAATAAAATTGAGTTTATCACTAATCTTTTTAACTGGTACAGTTTATGCCACATTTGGGGAAGGCTGGTGTCATTCTTCAGTGTCACCCCTTCTCAGTTGAGGAGTATTTTTTAAGCTGCAAGACTACTGTTGGGCTCTTTTTTCCTTTAAAACTATATACTGCTTCAAATGATGGAGCATAACTGGCTAAAAAAAAAGTGATCTTATTTCATTTATTCACTAAAAGGATGCTCTTCCTTCCTGTCATTATCCTTGCTGCTTTCATTTAATCATTTATTTTAAGCATTTGCTGATAAGCTCTGTCTGTAACTTTGAAAACGCTGAAGTATTACAATTTTGCAAGCAGAGGATTCTTAATTAAATTAGTAAGAAGAAAGTAGGTAAAATTCACAGCCAGAGAAACCATTCAGTTAATTTTTGAAATCATAAGTCAGTTACTTTGAAATGTAATCCATACATCTAGCAAAAATGATACTACCCCTCTGCCACAAATGCTGTCTTGATCTGCAGTGATGTTTTGAAAATTTATATTTTAATTAATTTTTGCTCCTTATTGGCACATTCAAGTTTTAAAAAGTGTCTAGCTCCTAATTTTGATTGGCCTGGCTTTAAATTCTCTCAAACATCTTTACCCAACAGCCTAGCTTCATTAAAGATTTATGTAAACCTATATATATTCTTCACATTTTAGTTAGTAGCCAAGTCATTCCACAAAATCAAATCACACTAAAATAATAAAGGGCTTTCCATTCTTCCATTAAAGCCTTTTATCCAATCACAATCAGTGCTTTTCTGGTGCTCTTCCAGCTTTTTTATCTTTTTAAATTTAATACAACAGAACTGGATGTTCAGTACTTAAATTCTACATACAGAAATAAAGCTGCTTCAGTATTTGAATATTTCTTTTCAGTGGGATACCTAAGGATTCCCTTCTACTTCTTTACGTTATACAGGCTTAGTTTGTTTCACTTTTCCACAGCTTTTGGCACCTCTCTTAATTTGCTGGTTTTCTATATAGTCCTTCTCACTCATCAGTACAACATTAGGAAAGCTGACTAAACATACAAACTACATTTGATTCCATTAAAATACATTTTGTTTAAAGGAATTCAGCTTAGCAAATGAATCCAGATAAAACGGTTTAAAACCTTTATAGATGACTACTTTAGTAATACTTGTAATTTCTTAACTTATTCTAAAGCATTTTATACACACTGCACACACACAAAATACTTGTTGTATTCCCTTTAGGAATGTTTTTCCTAAAGGGAATACAACAAATACTGACTTCAGATTCCTATCAGTCAAAAGTCTTGACTAACGTAGACTTCATGCAATCACCATAAAACCTCACCAGGCAACAGAGCTGGGAATCACTCTTCTGTGAAAAGCGAATTATTTAATTAGTTTCATGGGGTTTCTAATTTTTAATCTGGTGAGATGTTTCAATTTTGTATGATTAACAGATTTAAAAACATTTGCTTAATTAACAGTCAACAGCATGGCAAGGAGACACAACCTGGGGTTGATGACAGAGGATTTATTTAATCTGGTCTAGGGACAAGCTTTGCAGCACAAGTGAACTCCAGGGCTATTGTATTTACCTTGCTACCATTATTCTGGTTAGATCTGACTCCAGACTAGTCGTGTCTGTAGGAAAAGCCCTCTTCAGCTCACCCCAGTTAAAGGCAGTGTGTCCCTCTGGCCAAGCACCACCCTCTCCCTGTCTGTTTAGCCAATGAGGGGAAACGGGGCTGGAGGAGCAGCATTCCTGCTCAAGGATGGACAGTGGAGCTACCAGCCTTTCCACCCACAGCATCACTGCCACCACAGCTCTCCTCTCATTTTTAGCCAGGTACCCTTCATCACTTGTGTGCCCCTTTTGCTACGAAGTTTTTGTGCTTCCTTATAAACCCCTCCTGAATACAAGACCTTTTTTGGATGTCTACAAACAAACAGACAAGTTCTATTTTAGTTATAAATTTGCCTGGTGCTCACAGATTATATAAATATAAAGAATATGTATAAAGAAAAGTTTCATTTTTTTCACCTTTTATCTATTTTATCTATACAATCTAATGATTGTAGTTGAAGGTGATTCCATAATCCACAAAACAGTTTTAGCCCCGCTTTTGAGTTCTTTTGGACTGCTTCCTAAGAAAACTTTTTCCTGAAGTTCCAAAACTGGGGGTCAAATGCTCACATATGCACTTTCTACACATGAACACTTCAACAAGCAGCTGCTACCAATAGAAGCTTTCTGTGAGCTGGCATTCTGCAAGCCAAAACATCTCACCTGCCAGTGAATTTCTAGGTTTTTTTAAAAAAAAAAAAAAAAAAAAAAGTTGGTTTTGTTTGCTGTGGTTCTGGGTTCTTTTGGTTTGGTTTGGTTTTGGGGTTTTTTTTTCAGAAATTTCCAAATTAAAAGAAATCCATTTATTTCAAGACCATGAGATCAGGATCACCAATGGAATTTTGCTTTTTTGCCTAATCTGTAACATATGCAGACTGCTATATTATTCCAGGTGTTCAGTACCATTACTTTGGAAAACAATTCAAATGTGTCTTTTCTTGAATGTATATTGTCCAAGTATTACTTCAAAGAAACACTGACAGGAAACACACTTCACAGTATTAATGAAGGAACATTTTTTGTTGTTCCTATTTCCTTTTGTAACTTCACAGACCTTAGGGATACACTAAGAGGTCTTGTTTCCAGTAACTACTAGGTAACAGTTTTGACACGAGGCAATAAAACAAAACAGGTGGCAACCCTGTTTGCAGAAGCCTATTTATTCCTGAAGTAATCCCTTTGAAAAGTCAACAATATCTGAGAGTGCTTTTTTCAGTAACAAAACGTATGATAAATCAGCCTATTTAAAAAAAAAACAGGACTGTTTTGAGATATACTATGAAAAGAAGGACTCACCAAAGGTTCAGCCATTACAAGTTCAATTTTCTTTTCAGCTTGAACAGCAAATTCAGCAAAGAGGCTTTTGATGACATACTCGCCCGGTTTCACATCTGGGTCAATAGTAATGTTAGACATGATGATGCCTCTCTTTTCCCAGGTGGAAACAACACTTGGAGAAACTCTACGTTTATTTACTCTGCTGGATGGTGCGGAGGCTATAGGTAAAAAACAAGAAGAAACACAGAGCTATAAAAGCAGAGCTACTAAACACAGTGCCAGTCACTTTGTATTTTCCCATTCATCACACGCATTTTCACACAGTAAATTTCTAAAACAGAAGGAAACAACTAGCTGTAATGTACAAAAAGAATTTGGTTTAGTTAGGCCAGAATTTCTACTCTTAAGTTGCACAAGGGTTTACGATGTAGGTCACTTCTACTACTGATAAAATGCTCTACAATGACCGTGGTTAACGTACAGTACCTTCAGTTCAAGTCTGACTGAAAATCAGAAGGTTGAATGGAAAGGGTTATCCCCCTATATTATGAGAAGCATTGCTTGGTTTCATTTTATAGATCATCCATAAAGTTCACGTTTCTATACCTTCAAAAGAAATTCTTCCTTGGCACTTTTTGTCAGTAAGCTGATTTTCCTAACAAGAATGCAAACTCTTTTAAAACATGTCATGCTAACTGATCTTCTAGTCCCATGTTAAAAACTTGTTTCTTGTAAGAAATATTTATTAATCGAAACAAATAACACTGTATGTATCAGTCTCATTTTCTAAGAATTAATGCTTTTGCTTTTATACTGAAATTGTCATATACAAACTTCACATATAATTATCCACCTTTAATTTTATTTTTCTCCCTAAGCACTCCAAAACATTTATTTATTGTGAAAGCTGCCAGCAATGTGAACTGCAGTACTGAAAATCATGTTTCAGAATTCACAGACAGAGATTTAATACACAAAACAATCAGGGTAATTACAATTCTTGTCCTGCACATTCTATATCAAAACAACTGTTGACAAATGATGACCCAGACATACCAAGGGATTTCTGATATTTCCCTAGCTTTCCATATTCCATAACTGCAGATATTATTTTTAAAATTATATTAGGAATTGATATTAACAATTCTTATCTATTGATATTAAGATTTGATTTTCCTAGGACAGTCACTCAGGGAGCCTAGTTCCCATCTGTTTTATTTTGTTACATTGCGTGCTTTGTTTAAGTAAACTTTTTTAAGGCTTTTTGCAGGTAAATTGTGAGGCAACACATTTGGTTTATCTTGCTGAACCTGAAAATTTTTTTTACATGTTCTCAGTTTTTACATGTGCAAACCCTATTAGCTAAATATTATCCACAACTTTTACTCATATGTTTTTTTTCAACTCATTTATGAAAAAACATGAGACCAAAGAAGGAGACCAAGCCTCTGGTACACCACATCTTCTCCAGTTAAGTCTTGGCCATTCATCTTATCTTCTATCAATTCAGAAAGTTACATTTTACATAATGTAAAACAGACTCCCACATTTTCCACTGAAATTTATCATTTATCATATACATCACTGAAGTGAGCAATTCTGCAGGAGTGAAAACTGAATGACGCCAGCTACCTTAGCTTCTAATCCAAAAGGAAGGTTACCTTGCATAAGGTTTTGAGTACTACACATGACCTGTTTTTAATCTCTATGCTATTGTATAAACTTGCTGTTTAGCCAGAGTAATGCATATTTTTTCCTGTTGCATAACACAGGAAATACACATAAATTGCAGTATCCTTTCTTTGAGGCTGGAAAGACTTGCACAAGGTCACAAAACTGAGAACCCAGGAACCAAGGGTAACACCAGAACAACAGGCACACACTCCACGTCATAAAACATTCCTAAACATCCTCTAACACACTTCAATCCAACACTTTGATCTCAGTAACAGAGGCCCTAAAAGACAGAGAAGAGCATGTCACACACAGCCAGAGACAACGGGACATCACAGACACTGCCATGATCTAGATCCCTATGGTAGAAGCTCACTAGATGTAAGTACTCGAAAGCTTTAAGAAACAGAACAAAGTTCAGGTTGCAAAAGGAAGATGACAGCCCAAAACTCTTTCTCATCCCACATTTGATGATTGGCTCATACTTCAGTACATAAACATTACAGGGACTTCAAAAAATATTTTATGTTTTTACAATGCCTATATTCTCCACCATCCATACTCTTGCCATCCTTAAGCCCCAATGTTTCCAAAGGCAGCCCAGAAAATGAGAGAGATGAATTTTGTGTCAAGAACAAGAGCACAGAGGCTTGAGAAGAGGTGAAAAGAAGGAATAAATATACCCTTCCTAGTCATAGCAGGTAACAAACAGAAATATCAAGCACAGGATAGACAGAAGAAGATACAGATAGAACAGAAGAATGCTACAACATAAAGATTTTGAACAACTTTCCTTTCATCTCCATCAGACAAACATAAGAGAAATTTGAGTAGCTAAGGACCCATAACAGATACCACTAATTTCTAATATATGCAGTTGCTTTTATCCTAAATATGGGAGTTTCTAAGAAAGCTAAAGCTTTGTTCTAATCAATAGACAAATTGGACTGTCTTATTTTAAAAAGACATGTTGACACTAACAGGCTGGAAAGAAATGAGCACGCTTAAATTTCCTTTTGAATATCATTACTTGTGTCTTGTCAGAAGAAATTTAGCAAAGCAGCAGCTTCAGCTGATTCTAGACTAACCTACTGGATATGCCACAACTGTCACATGATGACTGAAGTGAACATGCCAGAGCTCTGGTCCAGGTCCTACTCCTGAAGAGTGAGGAGCTGGTACTCAACCAGCTCTTTTCACCCTCTAGGGACACTAAGAAAGACCACTGTGCTCCTTAACCCCAAACTATATTTAGATGTGCCTTATGTAGACAATTCTTAATAGTGTTTACAGACTACATTTCTGTCTTCATATTTTAGAAAGATCACATTCAAAAAGCTCCTGTCACTTAAGAATCAGGAAACATTGAGAGCTCATAATCTTTAAAGTGCTATCTTCATGTTAGCAATTCAATCCTCAGTAAGAGACCTCCTTAGCATGTTGACTTTCAAAGCTATAAAACAGCTTCCCTCACTAAGGATGAAATCCCAAGGCTGTCTACACTGATCTAAACCCATGCAGATTCCCTCCTCAGGCTCAAGCAAAACCATAGGAAATGGATAGATTGGGCAAAAATCTAACACTGGCAAGAAAAAAAAGAAGCAACTGGACTGTGACCAGACTGGCTTCTGTAAGTGCTGCAGAAATTTCAGAACAAGGCAGGTCATGACCATGCAGCCAAGGAAATGTGGAGCGAGGACAGCCTCTTATATTCACCAGCATTAGCAAGGACCCCACTCCCTGGCTATAGTTTCACACAGTCCCCTTTGGATAGCACACGCTGCAGTCTTGTCAAGGGATGCAATCCCTTCCAGCCAGCTCTCTCCCTTCCTGTGCAAACAAATATAACAGAGGCAGCTGTGTGAAGAACTGAACTGGAAAAGCAGCAAGCATATTAATTTTTTCCCCAGGTTAATTTTGACACGATCATTTGTCCGAGGCACACATCACACACAGGTGTGTGCCAGCACACAGTCAATGCAGGGAAAGGGCTTGCCTTTTTACTCTTCTAGCAGCAAAACAGAGTCAAGGCTATCCTACAGCCATTCATGCTACTAATCTCTGTGTTCACACGCACAAACTCTCCAGATGGTAATAAACTTACCCCCTGCCCCCCACCCAACAAAAACCAAGGGAAAACTGTAAAACTGAAGCAATTATAAACACTGCCATGAAAGTATTACAAATACCTTAGTTTTGCTAAAACATAAGAGCATGTAGAAGGCAAAAAAAATTATTAGGATTTACTTTCATCCATGAACTTGCTGAGGACTCTAATTCATGACACCATTAATGGCTGACATTAGCATCAGGACTCTAGTCTTGCATATGACAATGTTCATGGTTTTATCTGCTTTGTAAAACCAGTAATTTAAATACGCACAGAAAACAAACACGTAGGAAGGAAAATGGAGAGGGAGCTCGACGGTTTAATAAGAAAATATATAAGAGTTTATTAAAGAAAAGTCAAAATCTGTTCTCAACTTTTCTAACTAGGTCAAACAACATTATTATCTGGTATAATTATGTTCAGTGGGATTCATTTACTCATGAATTTGCAATCAATAACATTGTAGGAAGGATCTATATGGCTTTTAAATACTCTTAATGGAAAAAAATGTCATTGCAGGACAGGATTAAATAATTTTTTTCTGCTATTCTTCACTATCCAAGCATAAAGCATTCTTTACTCTTAGCTGACAGAGAAAATGTAAGTCTCAAACGTAGTTTGGCAGCTTCAAAACATGAAGCATACTACAGAACTTCAGATGAGATCTGGAACCAGAAACCATACAACTTGCAACAGTTCAAAACTTAAAAAGTACTTTCATAAATCACTTGAAAACACTGAACATTATTCACTTGAAACAATATCCTGTTTGTTTGCTCTGATGTGAGCTACTGCTACGTGGGAAATCTGGGAGCAATGCAGTAAGGAAATCTTTGTTAAACAGTATTGTTTGGTTGCTAGGGCCACACCAAATTGTTTGGATAGTTGCAAGGAACAGTAAAACAATACCAAGGATAATTAGACAGACAACACACTCCTAGGTCAAAAGGCAACACGCCCTCATGTATGCTAAATGAGAAACAAAATTGTGTTTCACTTGTTAAACACAAGTGTCTAGAACTAGGAAAAGTTATTTAATATCCAAGTTGACTGTAAAGAATACTATTTTATCATCCTGTTTCTCTCAGCATAGCCCAAATGCTTCAAATATTTGAGGATATAAAGCAGCATCCTATTTACAAACAAGACTATTCAGGGCTCAAACAAACAAAGCAGGTACTGAAAGGTGATGAACACACCGCAGCCAGTGAGAGCTGATGAGTCCATTTTACTTCATGGCTAATGTAAAATGATGATCTTTAGCTTTCAGACTTTTTTTTGAGTACTACTTTATACTTAGCCAAGTGTTGGTGCTTCATATGTGCTTTTTTCCCCAAGTATTCCATGGTTTTTGCTTTAACTGAAATTTGGGTTCAGTTGCTGCTGTGTCTCAGGAAGTTGGAATGGTTGGGATTAAAGCAAAACTTCCATCAGGTATCTCCCCTCTTTCCAGATACCTGAAAACACAACTGTAATTACTTCATAGATTTTTATAATAAGGTACTCAACTATAAAATAAGCATGCTCAACACAGCCTTGAGGGGTCTCTGCAGTTTTCATCAAGCAGATTATATTTTTGGTTGCTATTTTTAATTAATTGCTAAAGTAGTAGATAATTTTACATAGCTCACATTTAGCAATTAAGCTTTTTACTGTTATTTTTGCAACACATGTACTTTCACAGGTATATTTCCTGTGACACTTGTTGCAGAATAGGGTTTGCATGTCCAACTGACAATACAAAAATTTCCGCAGTAAAAATATTATGTGTGGTTACTTAAAGGAATTTTAATTAAGCCCCTTGCGCCTTCTACTCTGATAACATCTAGAACATTTTATCCTGTCTCACAGAAATTATATTAATATACATGGAAACTTGTCTGTAGTGATTTTTAGAGTGTTTCATAACAACAAATCTTTAGTTATTTTACCAAAAGAATATTTCTTTTCCTAAAAAGGATGTCAAAAGAGATGGCAATCTATCCAGAATCATTCCAACAAATTAGGAATAGAGCCTAAACTTTAAACCTATGTTTCCCATGTCACTTGATTAGAATTCTGTTTTTCAGAGCAACTTCTTCAATATCATAATTTCACAATTCTAAAATTCCTGTTGATCATCAGATTTCTACTGTTTCCAAGGTCTGATTGCTCCTACCAGTAGAAAAGAAAGTCCTATGACTTGAATGAAAGGAACAGGAAACACCTCTATGAACACAACGAAATTCAACATACACTGCTCAAATAACAGGTGCACAACCCAGATCGTAACCTCCAACCCATAAACAAATGCAAAGAAAAAGCCATTCTTCACTTAAATCTCTTGGATTTGTTTTCATAGCAGCAATTGGAGGATGCAGTTTACCTGGGTTGCTGAAGCATGTGATGGCACAGCAGACAACCAGGTCTACTTCCCTGGTTTTTGTTCAAACCATATGGCACTATTGATAGTGCATGAGGCCTGTCTGAAAGCTGCAGTTATCCCTGCCTTACTTGCTCCAGCTGTACTGAATCCCTGCTGATGCCATGCACAGCCAGTACCATGGCACACGTGGCTGGTGCCTTGGTTCACACAAAAGTGCTGGACTCAGCAGTCTCTGCAGAATTAGCGGATACTTCTGTATTATACTGCATTTATCCAGATTCCCTCATTTATTTCATTACCAGTTATTTACCAGCAAAACGGTACTAATCCAACTGTGCTACTAGATACAATAAAAGTGAAAAAATTGCCAACTCAAAAAAATATATACTCATTTTAAGCACATTCGGTATTATACAAATGCTATTCTGATTTTCTCAGTTATGTAAATTACTCTCAATAATATGTTTAGGTGGACCAAGAAATCGAGTTTCTGCTAGATACCCTTTTTTGAGGCATTCTTACAAAGCCCTTAAAAAATCCCACACCTAATATGAATATTAATCTTGATACTTCTATGAAACATTCAATGCCAAGAGAGAGGCACAGCAGTCTCCCAACACCAGAGCAATGTCCATTAACAAGATAACTTAAATAATGTGAACAAAATTCACAGTCTAAGACAGTGAAATTAAGTATCTATTAAGACCCACTGACCACACATTTTCATAGCATGTGATATTTAGATACTCCTTTGCTTTACATAAAAGACATGAACTGATTGGTAACACCACAAACACAAACAAAGCAATAGAAACGGAAATAAATTTGAATACATTAGCATATGCATGATCAAGAAAACAAACCTGCTCTTTCTCCCCTATTTCTCATACCTTAGTCTGGATACATAGTTCTTGATGCATAAACTTCCTATTATTTTCAATACAGACTATATAACTAATTCATCCAGCAACACCAGCTATGGAATTCTCTCTTCTTTCTCTGTGTTGGCACTACAAAGTGAATTTTCTTTGGAAGATGTTTAACAAAGATTTTGGCTTCATACATGTGCCATGTAACACAACAGGCAAAGAAGAACTATTATCTTATTAACAGGTCACATGGACAAAGCCTAGAGTGCAAATTCTTACTTCACCTCTCTCAATTCTTTTCTAGTTTTAAGTGACTTTCATGAAAATAATTAAATAACCAGCAACAGTAGCTAATACTTCTGTTAGGGATTTATGATATGTCACATGATGGTAAGATGAATAGATTACCTACCTGTGAAGTAGAAACAAGCTTACAAGTGGCTTCGTTCAGTGGTATGATTCAGTGTAAAGTTTGTAAAGCCAAGTCAAACCTTTCAGTGAGAGGAAGTCTTATGTGTATTGATAACTTCCCCTCCACGTCTGAATCGGAACTTACATTTCACTTCTGCAGCAGAAACACTTCCCTATTAACAACTTATCTAAGGAGTTTCAGATACGTTTAATTTCAGCCAGACTCTGAGACAAAGAAACATAAATGAATGCTGCATCAATAAACAGAAGATAAATTCATTTCAACAAGTAGTTAATTAATCATATGGCTGTAACATGAAGGATAGCCTGGGAGAGAACACAGAAAGTATTTCTGAGTTTATGGTGGAACTGGTGCTATGAAAGCTGAGCCTTCATTTGACCTAAAAACATCCCCACAGAGCAAAATCTTCACATAAATCTTGTAAGTTTTATCATAAAGATTATTTTTTTTACCTTCAGCAAATATGAACATTCTTTAGGGAAAGCTGACTCAACTGAGAGACCAGCTGTAAATTTGTCTAGTTACAGGTACTCACAATGAAGCATGTTTTCTGCTCCAAAAGCCTCTAAAAACAGACAAGAATGGTAATAGAAACATCACTTCTTGCCAACACAAAGACACAAAGAAATTTTAAGGTGTAAAAATTTGTGGGTTTCTAGGTATCTGGGCCAGATTACAATCCCTTAGAAGTCTTGCTGCTACTTGATCCTCAAACTTCGAGCTTTGCTGTATAACAAAGTCATTCAGCCCTTACAGAGATTCAGTAGTCTTCTACTGCTGTTAATATCTCTGGCACTTTCATTCTTAAATTGTGATTTTTAGATTTGCATTTGGCATAATTTTCTAGAAATGCAACCAAAAGTCTCCCACAAGAGGAAAAGCAAAAGTGAAGTAACATTGCATCAAACTTAAAAGTGATGCTTTTATAATAATAAAAAACACCCCAACCTCAACAAACAAACCACAAATATTTCAGTTTAGAAGAAAATTTCTCCAGCGTATTTTCCACACCTATATTCCATTGTCTGGAATGTATGAAGTGAATTCCCCGTGTGTTAAAACCAAGAAAGTCCTTGAAAGGTCTTTTTCCATTCTAAACACACCATCACCATAATCCTCTGGAGACTTTTTGCTACATTCTCTGCCACATTTCTCCTTTTCCCCTTTTTTGTACTAATATTCAGATGCTCTTTGAATGAAGATAACAAGACGTTCTTCTTGTCTAGCTGCTTTAATGGCTGGGCAACTCTAACCAGAAAATACTCCAATTCCTGTATGGGACTTCATCTCTTATAGTCCCTTCCCTACTTTGAAAAGTCAAAAATAAAATAGGTACAGGATTTCTTTCCTGAAATTCTAGAACAGATAGAAAGATAAAATGGATTAGAGATAAAATCAGGGAAACTATTTTTTAAATACTTACTTTGCGTAAACTCAGACTCCTCGGATGAGGAGAGACTGGGCTACAAATTTCTCCACATAAATCCTACTGGCTTTGTCATTATGGACTGTGGCTGTCATTCCTCTTACCTTTATACATAGGTGAGAAGTAGAAACTCCACTAAATATTCTTTCTAAACCTCTATTCTCATACTGTACAAAGAGCACCTGCTTCTCTACAGAACTGTGACTAAACAGGACAAACAACAGCCACGTACATAATACACAATCACCTAAATCAGATGGAGGAGTATTTTTTATTTACTGGACTAAAACAGACAAGATACTTTTATTAAGATATGTAACGGTTGAAAAAGAGATCAAATCTGACCTACAGGATAGTGTGAGGACTTCCAGGGCAGTAGTCTGACTGTTGGTTGTTACTGGGCTCCCTCTGTCCACTGAGAATGTTGGTTTTGACAGCATCAAAGGCTGCTAGAAGCTCCAAAGATACTGCTGAAGATCATCTGATCTCTAGTGCTGTGTAATTCTAATGTAGTGTCTGACAGCAGGACAGAATGTCCCCACCTATGCCACAAGCAACTACCATGGCAAACAAGAAATTTAAAATGAAATAATATTTTGAAATAATATTTTTTTGAAAAATCAGGAGAATGAATATAAGATAAATTTTACATACATTTTTAAAAATCCTCAACAACACAACAGTTAGGAATAGATGGGAAATACTGTCTGAAATTTCTACATGCATATGCAAGCAGTACAACTCATTTTGTGACTCATTATACAGAGCCTTGTATGGTAGACCATGCATGTAGATTATTATCAGACAGGAAAAAAAGAAAAATTAAAAAATAATTTTGATAGCACAAGATGCCAAAAGAGCAAACCATACACAGTGGAAAACAATGTGATAGAATACAAAACTGGAGGGGGAAAAGGAAATCAGTTTGAACTCAATTGTCTCAAGTCCTGCCCAGTTACTCTTGATTACGGCATGCCATCAGGATATCCTGGCTATCAAAGTGTCAGATCATTAAAAATCTAGTTTATGTAATTCCCTTTCTAGAACAACTGCCAGAATAGAAAACCTCTTCAGATAGAATACTTTAATTGAAAATAATATTTTGATTTTTTTTTTACTTTACTTAAAAAGAAGCGTGATTTAATTAATAGCATACTTCCTAACTACTAATGTATTTAACATGTTTTGTTACACTGTCAGAAAGCTGCCCTCATGCAAGATCAACTTAAGAATGTAAAGGGTAAGTCTCATCTGTCCACAATCTAAACATAATCCATCACATTTGGAAGCAGGAAAATGGCAGGAATGTAAAGGTTCAGGGCTATAAGTTAAATTCCCAATAGTAGTTTTCAGAAATGCTCTTATTGTCCTGACATTTTATACAACTGTAGCCTTCAATTCAATTTTAAGCTGCACATATATTAAAGCAAGTTTGACTTTTAAAACCTGAATTTCTGCTTGAAAACAGTTCTGTAATCAAGTTGCAAACTTCTCAGAGAAACAATACCACTCCAAGCACACATCTGGTACCTACAGTGTCCTTTCCCAGCAGGCCTTGTGAAGACTTAACATGTCCTTAACTGTCAAACTGCTTTGTACATCACAAGCACTAACATATGTATCCATCCTGGTATCTCAGCTTCCTTCAAAACGCTGAACTTTAACAAATGAGCATATGTAACTATCAACATTCACTCATCTACAAATACTATGTTCCCTCAAAAGAACAGCCACTTAAGTATAAAAAACCCCTAAACTTCTTTCTTTACTTCCTATCCTCATTAGCATTAGGCTTCTACAGCATTGCAAGTCATACTTTCATTATGATGCAAATACGGAAGCAATTCTATTCCAGTATAATTAACTTGCAAAAAAACCCGAAACTTCCAGTATTAATTTTAAAGGCAGTAGTATCTGATTTTTTTTTAAACTTTATTTCTGCAACAGTAACAAAGAAATCAACTTGCAACTGAATATGGAGAGCAAAGACAGAATTGCGTAACAATGGCTTGTTCTGTTAGTTCTTTTGATCACCTGCACTTTGAAGAGTGTAAACCAAGCCCCTACTAAGTCTGAGCCACTAGAATACTCTGCTTTTCATGGGGGCCTGTAAGTTCAGGGTCATCACCATACCAATCAGTTACCATGCTTTTAGATGGTATGTGCATTCATGTTACAGCTGAGAGGCCATAACTCATTAGCGTTATTTCTCCCTCAGTTCTATCTCCTGGAGTTTTTTAATATTTAGAAAAAAATTTCCAAGGGGGATGCAGATTCCTAGAGAGAAAATTTCAGCTTGCTAAGGGCAGTTTGGTTTCTCATCATTCCCTCTTCTGGCCGATGGAGTCCCTTTTGAGAGCCACATCTGATAGTCAGCTTTTCAAGCAACAGGGAAGGGCAAGCTGGTAAATTTGCATGCACTCATGACCTTTCTGATTGGCACAGAAAGTGTGCCCTGCTCAGCCCATGGGGTGAGAGAAGTGGGATACAGAACAGAACATTTACTGCTAAGAGAGAATTGAAGGCTGCACCAGTCTGGAAACATATTGATGCTCTGAATCCCGCATTAAGTATGAGCTAACAAAGGCAACAAAATTATATTAATGCTCTGCTAAGTGAAGTTAAACTAAAAAGCAACGCAGGCAAAGGCAGCAGTGGAAAGATACACTAGTCAGGCCTGGGGAGGGAAAGATTAGGAAGAGAAGGAAAGAGAATTTTATTTGCTAGTGTTTATTCCAGATTTCCTTATACACTGTTCTGTAAGTTCAGAAAGCACATATTTCCACAGCAACGATGAGAGTGAACTTACTCTGAATAAAGAATACGTTTCCATGGTATGCTAACTACATGAAGATAATGAAAAACACAAACTAAATCTAAAGTTTTAAGTAGCATTTAAAATCTAAAACTCAGGAAAGGATATAGCACCAAATACATACAAATACAGGCTGCACAGGCTTCAGTCTAGAAATACAGGCTGCACAGGCTTCAGTCTAGCATTTCTCACTGCAAACATATCACCTGTAATGATGTTTTATTTCCTTTCAGTGTATTAAAAGATACATATACACGACACATTAAAAAATGCATTCTGTAACAAGGTCAAAGTGACCACAGGAATGCCTTTGTTAACCAGCAAACAGAAACTTAAGTACCTTATCTCATCTTTGCTAATCCACAGTTCACTGGAAAAACAAAACTTCACATCCTCAGTTTGCAGACTTAAGGATATAAAAATCTCTATTGGTCCACTGTACTTGAAGAAAAAACAATGTCAAAATGCTCAACGAATTTATGCTTAATCTTATTTCCAAATAGATTGTGTCAGAAGCCAGCAGCTCTTGCAAAGAGGTCTCTTGCAGAGCACAACCCAAGGTAGTTTGTTTAACCTTCTCTCCTTTCACTGCTTGCTTATTCTTTCCTTGTGAAAAGAGGGCAATTCCAGCTCCCGATTAAAAGAGGAAAATACTTTTCCTCATTATCTTCATTATGTTCATTATCCTCAATTATCCTCATTAATGTCAAATCTATACCTTTCCTAAGTAAATGAAAGAAAGTAATGAACGCTGGCAGTTTTGCTCTAAAACACTATTTCAGAAAAGGACTCTGGAACCTCCATTATAAAGTAACCAAGAACTTCAAATAATGTATCAATAAAACAAGCAATCAAAAAAAAAAAACCTCAAACCAATACATTAGTCCAGATTTACAGAGCACTTGAGGGTGCACTTACAGAGCACATTCACGTCTTTGTAAGTAACTGCCTAGTGAAGTGCCCAGAAATATTTTAATAGTAATTCTGATAACAAGGTATGTTTTGAAAATTGAAATGTTAGGTATATATACACAAGGATTAAAAAAAGCAAAGAAGAGAATAAACAGACAAATACAACTGAGCATTGGAATATGCTCAAGCATACACAAATCAGGAATAGAAAATGTCTCATGTATTAAATATCTATTTCAGAAAAGAACAACTGTTCTGTGCTCTGATTCTGTCAGTTTTGCCTGGTAATCCTCCATATGAACATATGAACTAAAAAGGAAAATAAACTAAACTAACTCAATCTGCCACATTTAACACAAACATGTCATAGGCAGAAAACCAGAAACCAACATTTGCAAAAGCATATTTTACAGTAATTTTCCTGAGGAATAAAAAACTCAAATCCCTTTTTCTTTTCACATCCAGGTAAGCACTTATTTTTAACTGTTAAAAAAAAAAACAAACAAAAAAACCAAAAACTGATCATTTCCCTGAATGAAATTTTCTGCCCTGCACTCAGGGGATCAGCTCTTCTGAAAATTCAACTCCAACGGGTTTCAGTTCCCAGTAGGTATTACCAATGAATTATTAGCACATAGGAGAGACTGACTATTTTTCAACTGCAGCATAAATTTCCTTGTGAAGGCATACACATAATGCTGCCATAAGTTCTGTTTTTAAATTAGGTATAGTTAGTTGTCTGTGTTTTTCCTGTCTATCAAATGTGCTCTTCCGAGCAAAGTCCCTCCATTCATTAAATTCTACAGAAAACCAGCAGTGTCAGCTGCTTAATTTATTGACAATTATAGTTTGGAATATCTATTTTCTTGGGAAAAAATGTTTGATGAATATGAAATTTTAAAAATATATAGAAAATTTAGGATTGTTCTCTAGGACACTTACCCAAATTTGTTTTCCAAGTGTGGGTTAGTGTGGGTACTGCTTTTTGAGGTTTCTCAGTGCTTTTTAAGTCTTTAACAGCAAAAGGTAATGCTGAGTCATATGAGACCCTAGTTAGTAACTTGCTTTTAAGAATAAGCATGAGACACTTGTATTTCTAATCAGGCTTTCTGACTAAATTAATCTATGCTTACTTCAAATAAAAGGAAACTAAATTAGGAAGAACACCAAATCGTGCAATTCCTTAGAGAAACAGATAACTGCCTTCAGGGCTTTAAGTCCTCAAATGAAGCACTGGGGCATAGCACAAACCTGACAAAAAAAAAAATCTCACCCAGCATGCACACAGCCAGCACTCAAACTGGACTCCTGTAAGAAGACAATACTCAGTGTCATGCAGCACTATTCTTAGCCACCATAAACACAGCAAGGTTACAGAGTTTACAGCTTCTTTGTCAGTTTCATGGGAGGAGACTAGTCACATCTGAAATAAAAATAGGTTGTCATATGCTTGTCCATGGAACTCCAAAATACATGGCTAAACTGGTCATTTAAAAGATTTGAGCTGTGTGTATTGGTATCACAAGGGAAAAAAAACCCCAACCCTACTTTTTTTGTCCTACCTTCCTCAACTTTCACTTTAAGTTTTTATCTGATTCTAATTTACTTCAAAAAGTAGGAAGCTTTATGTGGTTTCAATATATTCCTTTAAGCTCTAAAAAGCATTGAGGAGAACTGTAACTGAGAGGCTGAGAGTGGTATGAATGGGAAGTTCTGGTTGTGGAGGCACCATGGAACGTGGGGCTTTCAGCATGGCCTGCACAAACAACACCTGGCTGAGTGGGTATGGAGATTCCTCTGCAGCCACCTGCAGTTTCACAACACACCCAGATCTGGAGACAAAGAATCATGTCATGACTCACAGAAGTGGGACAGGATGGGCATGCTGAACAGTGACAACTTCACAAACACTGCACCAAAATATGTTTCCAACTGAAAAGTAGCCCAGGATATGTGGAGAATATTACAACTGGCATTCTTGGCTCCCATACCATGACCATAGGTTACAGATTTAATAGTTTGACACAAGCACTGTGGTGCCTTTTTGCTGCACAGACACCTTGAGCATCCCCCTCAGAGTGCCTGGCCGCTGGGTGAACCTCTTGGACACATACGCTTTGCTCCTCTCAGTTCACATTTTAAGTAACATCTGCTTTCCCTCTTATAAGGTCTCAGATTTACAGATGCAAATCTGCTATGTGGTTTATACAATGTTGCAACAGCACTTCCTACACCATTTTGTGTAAAAATTAAATTGTAGGTTTCATATTTGTGTAGGAAGACATTGAAAATATCCAGTCATTCAGCAAAGTAACAGATACACTGGCCTACAAGCTGATGGACAGGGATAAAAACATGTTTATACATAAATCTATATTTTAAAGACAGAAGCCTGTAAGGAGGCGAGACAACTGTGTCATACTTACATTCAGATCTGCAGGCATTCAAATACTACCAGGTTTTGAGGCCTGAAAAGGAACTAAGTATCTAACTGCATGTGCTGACACCAACTATAGCTGGCCAACAGCAGGACAGTATAGCTAGTACAACAGCAGCATTTGCACGATATATAGAAAACTACACAGTTCACAGTAAATATACGAATGAAGAATATACAGGAAAAAATATAAGAAACCATTAAACTTCTGCTTTAAAAATTCTCCAGTGTTCAACCCTCTTCAGGAAGAGAGGGTGAAATTTCCTAGTAGAAGATATCACAAAATAAATAATGGCTTGATAATCTGTAGGGCTCCTTACTACTGCTACATAATAAAAAAAAGATTAGGTGACTTAGGTTTCTGAACAGAATTAGTACAGAGAGGTAGCCAATGCTGCCATTACCCAACTTGCAATATATAAATATATTGCTAGCATTATTTTTTAAATGGAGCAATACTACCTTCATTCTTGCTCAGGTATACTGTTAACAGAACTGGTATTATGCATTGCCCAGTTATTCCCACTTAATCCTGGAAATCTCAGACTCTGATCAAGGTTTTTGAGCGCAAGCTCCTTCAGTATACTGAGGTCACACAGGCAAATTCTGTACCTATTCCAATAAAACATTACTTCATTAATCACTCTCCAGTAATAAAGCACAGATGAGATGAACAACTGACCAGCTTCCAGGGGGAACAGAAGCACAGAGGCACTTTGGCCACACTGGGACTGTGTAGCTCAGTCAGGGTTAGGGCCTCAAAGCAGGGAGTGCTCCAGTCCTGACACCTGGAAGGAGACCAAATGCAAACCACGAAATGATAACAAGCTCTGGCCTCTGCCAAGCAACACTCTTGGCCAGTGACCTGGAAATGTGAGTTTCACATTCAGAGCTCATCGCTCATCTTTTTTTTTTTCCCCAGGACGTGGTATTTAAGTTTGTGTCATCACATATTACCACCACCATAAAACACAGAGATGTTTTCATCACGTCAGGATGGCGGAGTTGCACCTCATGGGTCTCTGTCACCTCTCTCAGTCACCAAACAGCTAAAACTATCCAAAAACTATTCACAATTGCTTTCTGGCAGTCAGTCTTAGTAACCTCAGTCTTAAAACTGCAAAGAATTCTCAAGGACTTAACATGTTTTTCTCAGCTCCATTAGGTAGATGGTCTCAGCAGAAGTAAAAGCAAGCAGAAAGATATGTAAGCTTGAGAAAAAACAACAAATACTACAAAACTGCAAGAATATATGTCAAAAAAACCCAGTATCTAAATTAAAGGTAACCAAGGACACAGTACCTCTTCACTTCAGGTTTTCAGAATAAGAAGTACAGGGCATACTATCTTTTTTATATTTTAAAGACTTGCATCTACAGGAAGACACCAGTTTGGCACACTAAGATTCACATTTAGTGATGCTGAACTTCAGCTCAATATACTTCAAAAAGTTTTTGTGCTCAGTGGTAGCATAATTCACATCATTTATCACGTTTTAGAGAGTGAAATTCTATGGGTTTGCTTCAAACTACATAGAACCAATGCCGAGGACCTCCCAGGCTCTGTCCTGCCATCCTCTCCCCTGCTTGATTAAACACATTATGTTCGTGTTTTCCTTGTCTCCTCCAAGATGAGCACCCCATTTTTCCAGTTACAGTAATGTCTTTAGGGATAGTGTGGCCATAAAACATAGGCATGAACTATAAACTTGGAGAAACTACATAAACTAATAATAAATATAAAATACATAAGTAAAAATTATTCAAATAAACCTCTGAACAATACTACAGTGATAGATACTAGGAAAATATCTAGCAGAGAAATCACTTTCCTTTTGGTCACCTTTTGCCATATTTGTGAAACTTGGGTCTGCCTTTAGTTTTCTTAAGGTAGTTCTTTCAGAATTAGTGATACAATTTTTATTTTTCGTATGGAAGAAAAATTATAACTTGAAATACTCTTTCATGTTTTTTATAAAATCTTTATTTAAGAAGAAAAAAAGTAAGAAAAAAAGACCACAAAATCTTTGCATCCATGCACTTTTGCTAGGTTATTTCTGGTTTTGGGTTCCTCCTCCCTTTTTTCCCACCCAGCTACTTTCTGAAGAGAGAGAGAGGTTCAAAGATGAAAGTACCCTTACAAGAAGAACAATGCATGACTTCACCCTAATATGCCCAGCTTAGTCTATCATGGGTTTCTGGATCCAATGTTCAAACAGCCATCAAAAAAACTTTGAACTTCTCAGCCAAAAAGTACACCTGCGTTGGCTTCCTTCTTCACTTTGCTGTCATAAAAACGAAGCGCTAGTTACCAGCCTCTCTTTTTTAGGACAAGACCTCATTTGTAGCTAAAAGAACAGTAAAAATCTGGTGATATTTGGCCCAGCTGCTATGTCCTGCTGACAGCCAGCACAAAGCAAGATGTTGGAGAGAAAAAGGAGGCAGGTTTCCACTGAGATGTCAGACAAGTGATTTTCTAAACCAAATATGGGCTGCATTAAGAGCTGCTGAGTTGTTACTGACCACTGACCCTGGCACCCTCACAAACATCACTGTTCCTAACCTGAAGATCTTCAGTTCTAGTTCAGCAGCGTGAACAAAGGCAGCAAACAGAGATGATGAATAAAAGAAGCAAAAGGAAGAAAATGAACAAACCCCAGGGCTACTTACACTGCTTTGACAGCACAGTGAATATAACAATTCTTTCAAATATCCATTAATTAGTCAGCATTCATTTGCAAGGGATTAAGGCATTCATACATCCTTCTAGACCACCATTCTTGTCTGTACCAGTTGTCTGCAAAGAAAACTTAAAAAAAAAAAGTTGAAAATATCCACAAATCACATGCCAGCTGTGCCTAATGGGCAGAAGCACAGGAGTTATTTATACCTCCCCTGCTGTGCTTTCCTAAGATCTCTTTACAAAATAAATTGCATCTAGAACTTAAACGAATTCTTAAGCAATAAACCTATAAATATTAATGTTTTAAATTAAAAACTTAATTTTTGAAGATTGAAATGGTTGGTTTTTTAAATTCTTAGCAGTCTGTTTCTGAGGCTACATGTATCTGGCCAAAAGTACTCTTTCTTTCCTTTGGACTTCTGAATTCTTGAGTCTTAGGAGAAGAATGAGAAAAGGCAAAGAATGAGGAAAATGCTTCACCAGCCTTTTGCTTTCTACTACTACTTTGAAAGCATTCAAAATATATATACATATATATATATTCATTAGTAGAATTTGTTCTGATCTGAGTAAAATCTGTCCTACACATTGTACTTTTCTTGTTTTTTTCTAATTATACCTGCTTAGGGCATCAAGTTTAAATTCTGCTGAAAATTAATTAAAGAATCATAAAGCATGTAATCCTGCATAGTATTGAAACATTTTCCACAACTAGCTTTTTGACCATCACTGTATTTTAAGTACTTCTATATCAGTCTATAAGAGACTCCTGGATTTGTCTAATGAGAGTTATCAATGCCAACTCAATGATAAAAAAGTTTATTTCTTTCTGTACCTTACTTTTCCAATAATTAATACTCTAATATTAAAAGCAGTTAAAACAAAGCAATTCTGTGCCTCAACATTTTATTTTCTTCTGTTATTGCCACTTGGTAGTCTATTACACACATCATGTTTCATTTAACTCCCCTGAAATCTCTCACAAAATGTAGTTTCCACCAGACCTAGACCTAGTGATATAACCTTTGCCTGTGACATTCACACAAGCAACTGGGAATGTTAAGACTACAAAAACTTAATTCTTATTTACAGTAGCATGGCCCAGTTTCTTTCAGGTTCCAAGTGTCCTTTCTGATTTAAAGTGGCCTTTTCCTCTTCAAATTGACCCTTTTATTTTTGCACTGTACCTAACAGAATTTAACAGCTTCCTTTGACTAGCATCTTTACTCTTTGTATAGGAATGAGGAAGAATATTTACTTCTATAGAACAGGAAACTTCTAACTATGTGTACACAGGATATAATATAGCAAACAAAAGTTGGCAATCACCTTTCCAAATAAATAAATGTCATTGCGTCAGTTATGTCTTACATGCTATTAAATCCCTAATGTCTAAACCTTTCCCCTTCAAATACAAAAGCATCAGAGCTAGAGTGTATTAAAAAAAAAAAAAAAGTCAGCAGAAATGGGGTATTTGATATGGCTTGCTGCAATTGGTTTATCTGGAGCTTTCCTGAAGTCCATGCAGAGCACGCAGTTTATTCCAGCAACAGTAGCTGACAGAGTGGTTTCCATTTGGTGCACTTTCTCCTTTCAACAGCATTCTCTTCAGCAATTTGAATCATTACAGAATCTAGTTATGGGTTTAGCAAAAAGTCTACCACTTTCATAGAAACAACTTCCCAAAGGGAAGCTCATTTTAGCATATCTATGTCTGATGAAAATAAATAATGTACATCCCAACTTTTAATGTACTTCCTACAACACAAGCATTTTATTTAAAAATTAATACAAAGAACTTCACACAAAACAATCCTCAAAAAAAATTTTGGTTTAAATAACAGTTCAATATTTTCCATCTTCACATGCAGCGAAGTCCAAAGTAAGGCCCAAACATCATATAACCTTACCTAATTACAACTGGTAAAAATCTGGATACATACACTTCCCCAATGAACATCCACACTCTAATGCCCAATTTACATGGAAGGTGTTACAGTACAGACTGCTGACATCAATAAGTAAAGGAGGCAGAAAGTATACCTGTAGGTATGAATACTTAGCAGTAATGGAAGATAGACTGACCCCAAAATATCAAAAAACCCCCCATACACATCTTTAGTCATCCAGAATAAAAATGAGCAAGCATAAAAAGGCTTCTATGCAAAAGACAGGAGAGCAAGACTCAATGATCCAGCTGAGCCAAGACATCCATACATGCCTACCAGAAGAGGCAGGCAGCCTCTCACTGCTGGACAGCTGATCCTGAACATTCTGTTACAGGAGCCTCAACACCCACCCTCCTTCCCTTGAGATCATTCACTTGTGTATGCTGGGTATTCTAGTATTGACTAGTTTGGATGTTACACTTACAGCCTTGTCAGCCTCTTCCAGCTGATAGTACTTGCTGTTCCAAACTTACCCAGAAATAAAGAAGAAAGGGGAAAAAACCCCACCCAATCTTCTCTTTACATAGCAAATTTTACTCCACAGAACATTACTAGCACCTCATTTAATGGAATATATGCCAACACTCCATATATCAGGAAAGGCACCGACTCATTACATGACTCGAGATGTACTGCACAAGAGACCATCAAAGGCCACAGAAGTTCATAAACAGAGCCAAATATGGAGATCACACTCCACAATACAATAATACATTGATACATTCACATTGTACTGGGTGATTAGCTACTGACAGAAACTTGCTTTTCCCATAACAACTTAAAGACTGTGGAAAGGTCATCATATGTCCCTTCTACAAGAAAAAAATTTGCTGCTCTGTAGTTGTACAGAGACCTATAACTACATTTACTAACACAAATTACACTTAGATGCTTTTTATCAAAAAAGCAGAATTTAGTAACTTTTTCAAAACTTAACATTTGGATTCATCTTTCATTTAAAAAATAACTTTTCAATATGTCAGAACAATTTTGGAAGACATAATCATAAAGAAAAATTGTTACATTTTCTAGAAAGACTCTATCAATGTTTCAGCATACAAGGCAACATTACTAACTGATGTGATCTTTTGAAGTCAAGGTTATAATGAAGAAAAAGCTTCCTACAAAAAAACCTGAGCATATTATTGTTTGGGATGCTTAACACTTGAGAAATTAAGTTAACACCCTACTTAATATTGTATTTATTAAATAACTATTATTGCGTTAGAAGGCACCAAAAAATAGTATCTCCTGAAAATAGGATTTCTCTACATTGTGAAGTAATACTGATTTTTCCACTGGAATATAAAAGCCGTATGAAAATTCTCTAGAGCACCACAGTGCCACTAATAACTCTTAGCCCAAAGGACAGTCTGGAAGAGAAGCAATCATGTAACATCTCAGACCAATTTTTTTCCTCAGGTTTTATTTTTCTTTGCTGTTTAACAGTTAATGAGATAAGTTGAAATTTATCATACAATACTTACTTCTAATATGTTAAAAACTGGTGCTTTTATCACTTAAAAAAGTATAATCCACTAGCAAATTGCCACAGAAGCAGCAAATCTGTGGTTTTGCTAAAAAGCCACACACATCTCCACATAAACTCTACCTCACACATCTTTTCCTAAAGAGTAAGACTGTCAAGAAAACATTTGTTTTCCCAGAGTTCTTCCTACACCCCTTTTTCATATACATTCCTATCATGGCACTGTAACATGACCTTTTTTATTTAAATTACAGCTTCACTGCTGTCCTCAAACAAAAAGTCACAGGATAAAAATGAATCCACTACATCTACTTTGTTAAATACTGTATTAGCAGAGCAGAACCTCTCTTGAGAGCCAAGAGTTCAGTTTTGGTCGGTAAAGGAGGAAGAAATCTTCAGTCAAACTAATCCTATGGAATGATAAATAAATCCTAAGAAGCAAACTCCAAGTACTTTTTTTCCATTCACTGAAAGAATGATTCAAAAGTACCTGCCAGGCAGCTCCCCAGTTTTCACATACCCATCAGCAACTGGCAGCCATAGCTCCACTTGTTTTTAAAGCTGTTCCATTTCTTTCTGATTTTATAATAGTTTCCAAACCAACTGCTGTACAGGCAGATACAGCTCGCTTTCCTAGCAGAACTTTGTTCCCAGGCTCACAAGTCACAGTAACTTTGAAAATCACTGTCACAAACCTTTATCAAAAAGAGGCCAAGGGCAACAACCTCAATGTAGCTTTTGCAGGGGCATTGTTAAAGTGCAGCCCTGCTCACTTAACCATAACTTCTCACATAACTTCCTGAGACATATGCATGACTTCTGAATCAAGCTAAGTGCAGTGGTATGAAAAATCTCAAGAAGCACCTCCAAACCGATTCACCAAAAGAAGACAGGGATGAATTCAGGGACAGAGAAGCACCCACACGACAGGTGTACAGGTGTATCTTCTGTTTACCAGATAGATACAGCACAACTGCAACACAGCAACAGAAAGCTGTGTGATAGGTTTTAGAAAGACAATTCAATTCATACTATTAAAAAAGAAATCCAGAAATAATTCTTTATTTCCAAACAGGTCATGATTTATTAATACAGTATATATTGGAAACACAAAAAAGTTCTTAATAAAGCAGTACAGTGGATTGTACTTGTGTTTAGTGGAAAGCTATTGTTCCTGTCCAGACTGCAAGCCCCAGAAATACATGCCTAGTTTTCATTAAAACTTGTGTCACATCTTACACAAAGGTATTTATTACTTAATGCTTTTCACTGTAAGCAGCACCACATTTGGGTTTTGAACCCCCATATTGCATTACTAAAAGCAATTCTCATGGCATCCAGAACTCCTCAATCTTAAATGAAGGCTTTTGTGGACAAAGTGTAAGAGCTTTCTTATAACAAACAACATAAATAAAAATCAGAATTAATATTTTTCCTACAACTTGGAAACTCAGAAGAACCGTTAGACAGACCATATATTGAAAATGCAATGGGCTAAACAACAGAATACAAGAGCATTTATATACACCATCAATTAAGATTCCTTAAATACTATGGAGCCAAGCAACCTGAGGACAAGCCAGTATAAAGCCCCCAGTACATTCACAACTTCAGTAAGCAAATAGTTCTTAAGCAGGAACATCCTCACTTCACTGCTGGATTAAAAGAACATTCCTGACTCCATTTAAAAAGAAGTAATGCCTAAAATTGTTGGCACAGAGACAGCATTCTGAAACTAGGCCGTATGAATGTCATTTCATTGTTGTTACTGAAAGAAAAAAGATCAACTACAATAAAACTTTAGCCAGCACTGCAACATTATGCCAGCTAAGCAAGCCCTTAACCAGACCCATGGAGCTTTGCTGCCTTTCTGCTACACACTTCAACACTCTCTGCAGATGCTTATTTTTATGTACATGGAAATGCATGCAAGCACACCCACTCCTCTTCTGACATCCATCAGAATACCAAAATTTTAAGTTACGATATAAACCATAAAAAGTAGCATTTGCACCTAAAAATTTAATGAAAACACAGCAAAAACTTTTCTCAAGTCTGATTTTCCAAACTCATCCTCAACATAAATATTGTGTAATTCCTTGCTCTGCACGTACTGCATCACTTGATTCGAAAATGTTTTAGGAACAAAGCAAATGGCTTGCCCACTTCAGCTGAACTGACAAAGGTATGCATGTGAATCACAGTCCTTGGAGCCGGCACAGGCTGCACAGAGGGCTCTGTTCCTGGCCAGGCTGCACAGCGCGCCATCAGAATGCGACTCTCGCACGCTCACCGAGTGAGCTATGCTGGAATCACAACCATTTTCACAAATGGAGTGACAATCCTAGAAAAAGTGAAATAAACCCCAGCTATCTCACCAGTGCACACAGAAAATTGGTTTGTTGATAGATGATCCAAGTGCCACTTCCTGATGAAGGAGTCAGGAAGATCTTACTCCATTGTGCTTACATAACAGAGGGCATAAAGGAGAAACATAGCATCATATATAACCTCTTCTCAGACACCCTTTTTATTATTATTACCCTCTATCTTGTTATTATTATTACTCTGTCTTGTCATAGCTGACAATTATCTAGTCTAGAAGCTGCAATTTATCTCCTTATCTATACAACTACATATCTAGTTGCAGACTAAATTTATTGCAACTGATCGTATCCTATGATTTACTTCAGTTTGGGAACAATATAGGTGAATCAACATTAAGGATTTTTAATCATTTTCAGAAGGCATCTTCTACTACAAAATACTGGAAAAATCCTTCTGGTTATCTCTATTGCAGCAAGTATGTTAATAACTACCAAGTACAATTACAAGGTAAAATTTGGAACAGATACTGTTAATCTGCAAGACACAAATTAAACACACTAAAAAACAAAACCTAAAAAGAAAATCTGTTTGGAAACATGCATTGCTTTAACTTGTAAGATATTAGTCCAGAAGTTGTCAGTCCAAAACATGAATTACAGCAGTTAATACAAAAAGCAAATCAGGTCTGAATGAGCTTCTTAGGATAAACTAAGTGTCTGTATACTCTCCCAGCACTGATTAATACACTGTGTAAAAAACAACTTGCTAAAAATTCCTTCAAACAAGACAGGTGAATATCTATTACTGTATTGGAGTAAAAATCCTAACTAATGGAGCTATTTTGGTGAAGTGTGTGGTGAGCAGAAACTGTGCATCCCAGTAAATTTCAAGCAAGGAATTAATGAAACATAAAGCTGAAATACCAGTTACCTCTACATCTTTTTTCGTTTTTACACACACAAGAAACTTAAGATGTAGGAAATACTCAGCTGACGTTCAATTACGTCATCTTTATCACCTCCTGGCATCCTGTCATGAAGTTGCTGTGCTTACGTTAGCAAAGCCTTCAGCACAGCTCTGGGCCCGAGACCCTGCATTGAAGCATGTGTGAAGGGGTGATGTGAGGACAGACGGGTTGTCTGAACCAAGAGCAGCATCCTTGCTTCGCTGGTTCAATTCAGACAAGGAATCCTCCTAGAAACTCTTGTTTCAGGCCATTTAGAAGATCAAAGTGGACAGTTTTTGTAGGCATAATAGTAGGTTTCAGGCACAAAAATAATGCCCCCCTGTAAAATACACGGTCCAAGGGTGACTGATTTGCTCCAAAGGAGCATCTGGAGCTTGATAAAACTAAGACATCAGCATCTGGTAAGTCCGCAGAGATGAGCATATACTTGTCACCTCTCTCGGACAGCAAAGGGTGCAAAGAACTTTACCAGACTGAAACAACTACAGCCTAAGAAAATAAATAAATATATGCATGCAAAATCTTACGTGAGAACTAAGAAGCAGATAGCGCTCAGACTGGCTATGCCAAGTTGCACCAGCACACAGGAGCACTAAACCCCTGGATTTTAAAGGGCAATTTCATACAGCAGCGTGTAAAAAAAAAAAAAAAAAAAAAAAAAAGAAGAATAGAGAGATATATATACACACACAAAAAAAGGATAAGGTCTCTGCTACACTGCTGTAGTTCCCGGTGCAGCGACATACTTACTGCTGCTGCCGCTCCAGGATTTCAGCAGAGACTTAATGCTGATCTCGAAGAAGAGGGAGTCCTGCAGGCTGAGCATGGTGCGGGCAGGGCGGAGCGGAGCGCCGGCCGCGCCGCCGCCTCCGCCAGCAGCCGCGGCAGGGCCGTGCCGGTGCCGGTGTGACGCAGGGCCCGGGGGGCGGCTCCTGCCGGGACCGAGCCCTCCGAGCCCCGCCCGCCGGGTGTACCCGCGCTCCTCCCGAGGGATGCTCCCAGCCACTGAGCTCCACAGCCCTTGGCAGCCGAACGAAGCGACTCCTTGCAACTACAACCAAAAGGGGCTAGAAAAGGCTGTTTGTGCTTTGCTGACTTTTAAATAAACTTCCAACCTATCTGTTAAAATCGTGATGAATTAAATAAACAGCCCAGCGTTGCTGTGCACAGTGCCAAAAGCCAATCAAGCCGTCTGTGCTAAAAGATCAGCAAAATCACAGGAGGGGTGGTGGTAAGGAGGATGGAAAATCATAAATGTGAAAAACTGAATCACAGTGGAGGGCAGGAAGGCCGTAAGTATTCCCACAGTGGGATGCCTGCAAGAGAACTACAGCCAATTTCTAGGTCTGATACCTATAGCCAGTAGCAGTTCTGAATGTCCCATCCCCAGAAGTCTTCAAGGCCAGGCTGGAAGAAGCTCTGAGCAAGCTGGTGTAGTGAAGGTGTCCCTGCTATTGCAGGAGGCTGGAACTAGACTAGCTTTAAGCTAGACTAGACTTGGGCCCCTTCCAACCCAAGTCCTTTTATGATTCTTCTAGCTCTTTGGAGCTTGGTTGGTGGTGATTTTTTTCTTTAATGTCTTTTAAAAGACTTGAGCTGGAGTTGGTTTGGTTTAGGGTTTTTTCTTAGTGTATTCTAAGGACTAAAGTCTACAGGACTTGAGACAATTTTGGTAGTTTAATCTGTCCAGTATCCTCTCAAACACCACAATGAAAAGCCTCTTAAAAGTTACAGTTCTGGGTTCCTCAGGATGCAGTCCAACGCTGCCTTAGGTAGACTAAGGTTTTAATGCTATTCTTTACCAAGAGCCTTTGCCCACTTCAGTACAGGGTAAAGCAGTTTCAGATAAACCTCCTTCACCTTGTCCACACTACCATGTACAAGCAAAAGTTGGCACCTGACAGCTTCAGGTGTCATTTTTACACTGATCAAAAACACACCTGAAAGTGCCTCAAAATTTTATTGGACAATTCAAAAACTTCAGAAAGATTTCTACATACTGACAGGAAGAAATGACATAGAGAAAGTAATGTTTGTTTGCATAACTGCCACCAAATTACACATATAACATTACCCCTGGTCAAGTAACAGAAATTGAGAGAACTGGATGCAGAGATTATTGTAGCAGTGGCTGCCAACAGCAGCTTAATTATGTCTGCTTAAATTATAACTTGACCCACACCATACAGATGAGCCAAAAAATCATGTGGATCCAAGGTAGACTGACTAAATCTGCTTTAAAGTGATTTTTTAAAAATCCAGTTTCAAAACTGTTGCCCATACTGTACTAGGAGTAAACAATCCATGAAGAGGAAATAATACCTGTGTCCTCAGACAAATTAGAATTGTCTGAAGTTATAGGAAAGATTTTAGAACAGTGTACATCAAATACTTTCAAGGTTCAGGGTTTATTTGTGGGTTTGGTTTTATTAGTTTGTTACTTTTTTAATCTATATCCCCCACCCAAAAAGGCAAAACAATTAACTAACAGAGAGTTAGTTTTACATCAACTGGTTTAGGTTAAGTGGTTTTAAGTGACAGGTCCAACACAGTAGCAAAAGGACACTGGAGAAAGAGTAGGACAAGCCTGTCCCTCCATTAGGCTGGTTCAAGCACCAGCCGCTGTCATTTAGGAGATGAACAGTTTTATTAAGAGAGAGACCAGTAATATAATTCAGTTTTCATAGATGAAAAATAATCCAGATTTCCCTATGCAAAAAATATTTTTCTGTAATAAGATACTTAATTGTCACCTATATTGAAATAGCAATTTCTTTTCTTGCCAAACAGGGTACAGCAGAACATCCATCCACACAGTAACTCTTTGGGACTTGGCATCAAACTTTCTCTCATAAGCCTGTTTCAGGCAGCACTGTCTACACAGTAGGTAGTATTACCTCATATTCCTTTCCTCACTCCTTTTACGAACACATTCTGAGTTGCACTTCAAGCATTCCTCTTTCCTCTTACTAAATAAGACATAACAGAGATTGTATTTTGTTATGAGTAGGACATAAAGGTCAGATTTTGGAAGCCGCCGATGAATTTCACCACTAATTTGAAAGACCGTATTAATTACAGTTGGTCTCTGACTGCCTTTAACACTGAGCTACAGACTTCTTCAAAGGAATCGTTGTTAACAGTGTGCATTCCAAAATCGTGAGCCAACTCTATCAGCACCTCAAAAATAATAACTTTTTAAAATACACTTTGGGTTCTTTGTAGTTGCCCTTCTCCTCCTCCCCCCCACCCCTCCAGCTTCTATTCTTTAAGTTATTAGTGCCAAAAACTTAGCAAAAAAAAATCATCCCTGAAACTCCAGGAGGTATACTAAAACAACACTACAAAAATACTAATCTCCATGTTCTACCTTCTGGAGTCCTTCTAAGACTTTCAACAAAGAGAGAAGTTGTCAGTATTTCTGTAAAACAGCACTTCAAAATTAAATTATTATTAGGAAATCTTTTTCAAAATTTGCATTTGTTCATAATACTGAGGCGTTTGGCCAAGTACGTTACATGGCCTTTCACCACGGCATCTGAGATTTTGTAGCACTGTTACTTATTGATAGGATCAACTAATGATCACCATCAATTGAGTTTCCTCAAGGATACTAGCAATTTTAGTTTTAAATGAGTAATAGAAGAAATATTAGCTCATTTACAATTTCTAAGAAATGAGAACTGTATGTACCAAGGGTATAAGCTTCTCCTTCTATGGAATTCAGTAGATGCATTGAAGACTGGGAATAGATATTAGGAACAAAAATATTTTGAAAGGAAATATATTCTTTTAGTACTACATGAATATGTATGCTCTCACACATACATGCACAAACATAGCAACTGTGATTAAATGGACATCACTAATTTATTAGATTTAAAAATGGCTTACACCAAGTATTTTCACAGCCCTCCCCTTCCCCCAAGAATGGCAAAAAACCAAATTATCAGTACAAGTCCATTTAACAAATGGAGTAATGGGTCTGTCTTGGATCTATCATATAAGCACCAGTGTCATAAGAGTTATCTTATTGTACAATTGTGCACAAGCCTTCCAACAATTCTTCTTCCTCACAACTCAATTTAACTGTTTCATAACCAAAGATGTGTACATAACAATGACTGCCATATCAAGACTTGTTAAGTTTTGGTTTTCCTTTGAAATGAGTTAATGAAACAACCTGCCAAATACTAAAATAAACAGAAGATTTCAGAATAAACCACAAAGTTTAAAATGTAACCTTTTATTTTTAATCAAAACTAGAATAGTAAAAGCAGGAGAGAAAAACTGTGGATTACATGCCTCTGAATCTTAGACAAGCACAGACAAGGCTAATCCTTTGAGAAGAGCACAAAAAAGCTCATCATGCAGAGTTGCAAAATATCAACATCACATATTTCTACAACTGTGTTAGAAAAATGACATTTACAACATGGATTTTTTCCAGTTCCTCATTCTCAGAGAGGAAAATTAACATCTTCTGGAAAGTACATTGTGTCTAAAACTGAGAGCAAAAAGTATAACCACTAAAAATACCTATCACTTTGAGTATTTACAAGAGAAGTCTTCCATAAGATTAATATTTTACTATTTTAGATAAAATGGAAAACAAAGCACTTGCATTTAAATATAAGCAAATAGCTTTGATCTGGAACTGGTTCATGTAAGAAAAAAATCCAAAAAGAAAATATGAAATTGAGGATCTGTGCATACTTTTATTAATAGGCTGAATACTACACAATTCTAATAAATACACAGTTTATATACTGATTCCAGTATTTGTATACCTTTTGGTTCTGAATCAATTTCACTTTAAAGGGAGCAGACTACTATAAAGTCTATTTTTGATACTTTCTCAAGAGTCAAGGTAAGGTATGCATGAATAATCACATTGGTATCAGTTAGCTCTTAAAAGAACATGACAAGAATTGGACAGTAGGTGCAGTAAAGCAGAAGTTTTCAATCTGCAGACGCAAGCTGTTTGTACTCTACTAAAATGATTAATCCAAGTGCCCAGTCCACACCATGCTTTCTGCTCAGATATGGAAAACTCTCAGTAAAGAGGATGGCCAGAAGCAAATTGCTCAAGCTGCTTCAGTGACCCAAGTCAGCAGACTCCAGGCTGCAAATAGACCGATACATTACAAGATTCACGCACTGTAAGCCCAGCTGCTCCAGGAAACATTAGACTGTTATTTGTGGTACCATTCATCCATAGCACGCTTGACCTGTACCAGCAAAGTCCAGTCAGCACTTCCACACACACTTTTTAGATGGAATTTTCAATACATGTACAGTAAACCCAGTCACAGGACGTGTAAGATTTGCCTTGA
Source organism: Certhia americana (assembly GCA_018697195.1). Lineage (NCBI taxonomy): Eukaryota > Metazoa > Chordata > Aves > Passeriformes > Certhiidae > Certhia > Certhia americana. The sequence goes on along the minus strand of CM031860.1, from coordinate 40,404,373 downwards.
GTGTTTTAATAGCTAGAGAACCCGAGCAATTGGTAAAAAAAGTAAGGGATCTTAGTAAGAAACTTTAGCAGTGTAGGTAGTACAGATAATAGAATTTTTATTTGTTTGTAGAATTAGGTATTTAATAAAAATATTTCTAGAAGGATCATTATCCATAGCAGGATCAATACATTTACCAGAAAAGTGTATGCAAAGACTATTTGAACAGCTTTGCTTCAATTCAAGTAACAACATGCCATTTTCTTGGAGTTGCCCAGACACACTGCTGGCAACTATCTTGAACAATGCACATGAAGTGCCACATGCATAAAACTGCTGCTGCAGTAACTACCAGAGATCTGGCCTGTGGCAAACACTGATAAGCAAGACCAAAAAAATTAGTGTGACTCACACAATGCTGGTTCTGCTTCACCTCTACAGGTTAAAAAGGTAAGAGGGGTTTCATGATTAAAGATGTTGCTGTATTTATTATCTTAATAGAGAAACATATAGCTTCAAAAAGTTTACTTTTAAATGGCAAAGAAGTAACACTTTATAAGTAATTTACTTGTGTTTTACTTTTAGCTTAATTTCTTTTTCTCCCCTCCCCCCCTTCATTCAAAGTGTTATTGCCCAGTTCTACAGTAGTTTCAATTCTTTAGGAGCATATTCATAACACACTACCTCCCTCCCTCAAACCCCCAGTGCAGCTCTTGCTTTTTTCAAATGGGATGGCCAAGATAACAGAATAGGATTTTTCTGCTTATCCCTCAACAAAATAATTTAGACTATTTTGAACAAAGCATTCTGGCATCAGCACTTAATTAAAAACCACAGCTAAAGGCATTCTTTTCAGTTACAAAAAGATGCAGCTACTCTTGCTTCCAGAAGTTTCTTTGGTTTTCAGACCTACTACATTCATCTTCAGGATGATACAGACTGATAGAAAATGCATTCACACAAAGAACTACAAATAATATTTCCCATTTAAAGGAAATTATGAACTTTCCAGTTGGTTCTGGAAGGACACTGAAGACGTACAACCTTCTTGCAGAACACAGTCTTTGAGTAAGATCAAAGAGAATACAGTTAATGTTTAATTTGTCATTAAGTTAACAATATCTAGATTGAACTGAAAATCTGCTGTAAACGAAAAAAAAAAAAAAAGATAATAAATCCCCCACAACCTTCAACGGTAATTAAATCCTGAAAAATCTAATTGTTTTCAAGGCAGTTTAACAACAGCCTTATGAATTTTATAAGAGTTCATACTAAACAGCTATCCAGCCCTTCCTGAAAATCTAGCCTTCCAGATCAGCAAACATTGTAAGACAAGGAAACAAACCAGTAGTAAAAAGGTGAAACATTTTAAAAGCTGCAATAGGCAGTTCTGAGATGATATTTAACCCTTCCAAGATCTCTAGTCTCCCTCCAAGATGAAATGATACAGGTAAAGTGATTGACAAGCCTAAAGTTGCTACCACATCTCATATGCCTGACATACCCAAGTTTCTCAATTGTCACAAGCAGATCTGCAATTAAAATTCTGACAAACATTGTGATTTACTCCCTTCTAAAATGCTAAATTTCAATTTTCAAGCACTGCAAATGAAACTTAAAGGTATAGAACCCAATTAGGATGGTTCTATGTCAGACAACCTGAAATAACTTAAGGTCCGATCTGTCCTAATCTGTGTCGTGTCAGCCTCCTCACTGTGCTTCAGCACAAACATACCAGTGCACTGGGTTTGGGGAACCAGCCCTCAGTTTTCATGGATCTTTTAAATGGAACCTGGAAACAGTTACACACAAAATCCCTGCTTAGTTGCTGGGCGTTTAAATGGATAGAGTAAGGAAAGGTTTAACTCTGTTACCCTACAAGGCCTCAAGACAACTGCTACAAATCAGTTATGTTTCTATTTTTACTGTTCCTCCCAAGCTGCTGGATGTCTGTACCACTTTTATGGGAAACATCATATTTACATTATGCAAGGATCAGTTATTCTATCTCTATAGAAAGCATCAGGGGGAAAAAAAAAAACCAACCAAAATACTGAGAGTTTATGATTCATATGGGAAAACTTTAAAGGAGAAAAAGTTAAAGAAAAAAGTTACCTGTAGGAATAAACTCAGCACAGAAGCCAAAATCTGTTAATCTGCCTCACGAGCACAATAATACTCAGGCAGAAAATATTCTCAGATGCAGATTACCACTAAACTCACAGAGCAGCTGAAGATCTTGCATATGTGCTCACCCTGTGCCTGGATGTGAATTCCTGCCTTCCTCCCTCTGCCATAAGCAAAGCTGTTTGCCCCTGAGCCACTATCACTGCAGTCCATTCCTGGTCATACATTAAAGCACTGTAGAGCACTGCAAAAGCAGACGTTTGTCTCATTCAGCCACCCCTGCCACAGGACACTTAACAGTAGGCAGAGGGATGGGGGACAGCATGGTGACAAGAGGGAACTACTGCAGGTGTCTCTGTAAAATCTCCTCACAATCATAAGCCTACCAACTTACTCCACCACGGCTTAAATCCCTGTGTAGGTGGCAGCTCTGCACACACAGTATAAGGACTAGAACAGCTGCACTTAGAGTCAGGAAAAGGAAAGCAAAAAGGGGCAAGGCATGGAGAGCAAATTTTCTCTTGAGGTTTCAACTCTTGAAATTGTTATTGTCATTGTAATTTCAGTTACATAGGGCTGGAACACATAGAGTTCCATCACCCAATATCAGAAATACAGTAATTACATTAACATGGCATTCCTCACAGTTGAACTAAACTGGCATAGTTCTTCACTCCAAAGCCAGGAAATATTTACAGTGCCTTTGTTTAGTGCTTTAGTTATCAGGATTTAAACAATGAAGTATTTTTAATGCTGAATTTTGCAGCCTTTCCAGCTCTGTGAAACAACAGATTCCTGTAGGAACTCGAAGCATAAGTAAAAAATAGAGATGCTTTTAAGATTTAAAAAGGTAATAATTGTTTTCAAAACAATGTAAAACACACATTGTTTTGAAAATCAGAAATAAAAGAATCCATATGAGTGTCATTTCTGAACTTTTATCTCAAGCAAGTATGCTGTTACACTAAAGAAAAGCAAGAAAAGAAATACAAAAATTAGAAAGGGAGAGAACCAGATGTAGTAACAAACCCAAGGGCAGCTAAATGCAACAGTTAGATACCAAACACCTAACACACACTAAAACTTTACAAGGCCATGTTTGTCTGGAAGCAGTGCAAATAGTCCATAGCACAAAATTCCTTAAAGTGCCTTAGCTGGTGGACTACAAAATAGGCTCTGCCAGCAGCTGCACACACAGCAGCAGCTGCACAGCCCAGCACTGCACCTGAACCACGGCAGGCAGCTCTGCATCCACACACCTGCACTCAGCACAGCACATCAAATGAAAGTGACAGTGTCACTCCACTGCAAGCCCTATTAACTACTGAAAAATGGAGAACTGAAATCAGGTGCTAACATGTTCACATAAAGTGGACAATGTGCTTTAGCTTTTTCCATTTGTTCACCTTGCTCTCCTTATTTGTCAGTCATATTATCTATTGATAGAGCATTTGCATACTGTTCATTTCTCCCAGTAACTGATATGAACATGTTAATTATCCAAACATAAAATGTACCTGTAAATGTCTATGGTATAACTTCCTCAATATCTGGGCAAATTAACCTACTCTGTTCTGCACAGCTCCTTCTATGAAACAAGAATTTACTGAAACCCCAACCAACAAAGAAAAAACAGTTTTAAACTAACTCTAATAAACTGAAAACAACATACTAGATAAATACAGAATTCTTATACAAGTTTTGAGTTTCTTTTATATGTATTACTGGTTTTCCTGTTTTAGGTTAGAAAATATTTGGAAATTAAAAACATCCTTCCTTCAGCAAGTCATCCTCTCAAAGAAGTAATTGATTCAAAGCTCACACCAGTGCATTTTTAAGAGATGCAAAGAGACACTAGGCAGTTTTGAGCCAGTCTCTGATATGACTGTGCAACAGCATCCTGATGTTAGAGTATCTGAAGCTTATATTGCCATACTGGTCTTGTTAATGAGCATTGAAAGTATCCCAAGCAATCGGGGCCACAACATGCCTGTCACTACAGGCCTCACTGGACTAATCAGCTAAAGAGCTATTATTATTATTATTATTTATGTAGTATCTCCTTATAAAGGTATATTGCACAGCTCATGAAGTCAGGAAACATCAAGCCCTGAACATCCAGAGCATGTCATGAAAAACTGTTGCAGACATAAACTTAATCTCTTCCAAAGGTTCCACTGGTAAAGTGACACGACTTTCTGGAAGTTTTACCTGGTCTTTTTGAAACAATAGTGCGTTTGGATTTTTCATACCAAAATCATTCTTTTATAAATAAATACAAACATCAAAAGTTTACAAGCATGCATCAAGAACCCTCCTGTCTAGGAGGGTGGCTCTTTGCTTGAAGGGACCTTTTAGAACTTGGCTGGAGAACAAGATGTGTGTCAAGTAAAACAACCAATGTCACTAACACTGCTTCCCAAATCACAGCTACTCTTCAATAGCATTTACTACCTGAGAGAACATACTCTTACATGAAGAGCAACTAAAGGCTATTCAGTGCTGAGTTAGAGACACAAAGAATGACATTTACTGAAAATGGAAAAGCTTTCCAAAGTAGTCCTTGATTAACAGGAAGTAACTGAAATTCTTTTTCCCTGTTTGGATCCATATAATACAGGAACACATATAAAGTCAGAACTCACAGGGTAAGAATAATCCTGTTATTGAAGAGCTTAGGAAAAAAGCAACTAGAAACATAGAAGTTTACAAACCAAGACATTAAACACTTAGCAAATGCAGCTAAGAGAAACTACCAATAGTCATCAAAAGTATCAATTACTGAAAAATGTCATATCTGACTCTTCCACTTACAATTCACATTTTCATTAGACACAGAGGAAAGGATATTAGGACATTAGGATAAAGGATAGAAACGCCTAAAGGAATTTAAGACTAGTCTGATCACCTACAAACTAAAACTTTTCCATTTGAAACACAGACATTCTTTTCAAGTGATAATTGAAAAACTGTTTAACAATGTTCCAATTCTAATCTTTCTGTAACTTTAATCTGGTATCATGAGCATGGTATCTTCATATGCAGTTGCTGAATTAATCCTGCTAGCACGTTTTTGAGCATTAGGAGGATATTAGTTGGGATTTTTTAAAGCCTATAGATCAATTTTAATGTTTTAAAGGATAACAGTTTTTTACTTCAAAGAAAACAGCTCCTTAAAAATAAGCTGATACTTTTATTTTACATGCTATCAAGCCTTTTATATATTTTACCTTGGGATCACTAACAGACATTATTGATAGCAGATTAAGTTTTAAAATCTGTTCTACATGCAAGATATTTACAGTATAAATCAAAAAAAGAACAACATGCTAAACTCTTCTCTCCCTCTCAAAATGTCACTTTCAAGGCCTGTGTGGACACCTTAGACACAAAGAATTTAAAAGAATGTTTTTGTCCTTCTATTACCAGTATATCATAGATAGAACAGTTTTACAGTTGCAGATACTATTTTTGCAACAAGTTTCTCCACAACTCGATGACTTCAGCACTTCACAACTCTCCTCAATTAGCTTTTGTAGAATCTTCTGAAAACTTCCTTGGTTTTCTGTTTATGTTAAGTTTTCTCACATCCTTCATGTGTATCATGTCTCTCCCCCCTCCTTCAAGTTAAAAGCTTTATTTTGTCCCTCTCACAACTACCTTAAAAATAATTGTAGATTGGAAAGGTCAAGAGATGTTTAATTAATTTACAATCCTCCCACTAAATTTTATCTGCATTATTTCAAAGAATTAGCCTAAAGATAACGTTTCAAAAAATATTTGCAGCTAAATATTGTCCAATTTAACTTTTTTTTTTCCCCCCTAAAAACTGGAGATTTTATTACTTCTTACTTTTCACCTACAATATGCAGGACAGAAAATCAAAAGTACAGAAAAACCAAGTCCAAATGGCAGGTTTACTGACAGTCACTTCCTAAATTTGCTGTTGGTTATTTTTCAGTGTTCCAGTTTGCTGCCTATCTACTGGTATTGAAAGGGAAGGGAGGTTTCCTCTGGTGCAGCAAGTTGAATAGTCATACCAAAGATCCACATGCAATGGGAATACCAAAAATGAATATACAAGACAACTGCACTGGTGGAAGGGTACAATCTCCTATTCACAACACTGAGCCATTACACTGATTCAGCTGTCACACAAAAGCTCATATTAACATTTTGTCTGAGAAAACCTTTTAAGTGCTTGAAGACCAGAAGAGGCACAGAATGAGACCCTGCTAATGTGATACAAAGATAATCTATTAAGTGACCAATAGCAAAAAAAAAAAAAGATTGATAGCTCTCTTCACCATGCATCAGAGGAAAGTGAATTATCTCCTCACTATATACATATACTCCACACATTTTTATAAATATACCCCACATGAGCAGCTGTTAAGTATGAAGATACTTCTAAATCCACCTTTCATTTGTACTGAAACACACCTTGTATGAAGCACTAAATTAAAATTACTACACCACTTTACTAGAATATATTCATTGTCATTTTCTGCATACATTCTTCAGATGAAACCCTGAGAAAAACTACAGCAGAAGTACACTAGGTATATAGTCGAGTATGCAATTTTAACAAATCAGATCTTCAAAAAGAAAAAAAAATATTTGAGATGTCTCCAGCAATTAAACAAAACTACAGTTGATTTTCTGCAGTAATGGTAAAATAAACAAGTCAGAGGCATACACTCTTTGCACTTGGGCTTACTTTTAAAAAGATTTCCTGGACCTTATCTCAGTTCTTTATTGACTCCATCTTAAGCTAATGCCTTACTTAAGAAACATTTACCCAGTGGTCATTCCATCTGCTTATAAGCAGTAATAATAAAACGCATCATCCCTGCACTTAAAATAAAACTCTGAAGATATGCTTGTTTTTCCATTTATCTAAAATATTAAAGAGTTCATTTTCCACAGATCAATTAAAAGAGAGGCTATCTGAAAGGTGACTGCTACTTTTGGTGATGGTAAGACATCTAATGCTGTCCCCACTACTGACCCAAAAGGCCTTTCAGTAAGTTGATTCCCCTTGCTGCTTCATTTCAAAAAGTGCCCCAAATACATTAGAATATTTTCCGTTGGCTTTGTGAAATTAATCAGCTCAGGGAAAAGCCACACCAGAACCCAAGAGAAGACGGGGAAGGCTGCACAGCTGGGAGTGAGATTGCCCTTTTCATTGACAGCAAACTGTTAGATCAGCCTGATCCGCTTGTAAAACTGCACTGAAAAATCAAATCAAAATCTCCTTTCCCTACCTTCTGTTGCAAAGAGCTTCAAGCACAGATTCCAAAGGCCCTCAAGAGAGGTTCACTTATTATTTCTTATGGAAAACATACACAGAACAATTTCCTGGGGCATTACTCAAGCTAAACAATGCTTTAGCTGCAGTGATAAGAAAACAAGGAGAGAGGTTAGAGATTTTTATGTAAATAGTATTCTGGATTCCGAACAGTATTATGGAGCAGTCTTTAAACACAAGCAAGCAGAGATTGTGGGGTAAAGTCATGGTATTTAGCTGCACACCAACCCCTACAGTCTTTCCTAATCAAAACTCTGTACCTGGGTACAGAAACTGACTTTTATTTCACTTATGAACACCAAGTGCCAGGTCACCCTTTGCTGTATAGGGCTGATTAGAGATGCAACTGGGAGCTGAATATGTGCTGCAGAGCTGCTGGTATATAGGGACACAGTGCTCACAGGTGCTATATGTGTATCCAGCCCCTGCTGCTAACCCCCTGAGGCTGCCACAGCTCCGTTACTCTACCACCAAAGAACACATTCCTGTTGGTGTATTTTCACTCTCCTAACAGAAGCACTTGAAGTGAAGCAGGTTTTCCATACGCAGAAATAACATGGGAGCTGTGAGCAGTGAGAATACATCACTGATAGAATTAACATCTCTTCTACAGTTCTAGCAGATTTGACTTACACAGCTGGCCATTAAGACAGTTCCACAGCGTTAGCTACCCTGCCTTGTAACAAAAGGCAGCGCAGAGCAGCAACAGGAGGGCACATTTCACACACAGCTGCCATTTGCCAGCTCACACAGGGCAGTCGTGGCGTTCCCCTTCTTTAACATCACAATCTGAATCTTCCATGCTCAACTTGACATGTTTCATTTGGATTGCAGATTTTTTGAAACAACTTTTTAAACCAGAGAACATGAGCACTCTTAAATGCTACAGCAAATTTTTAAAAAGTACCTGTTCTTTTACTAATGTCCATTAAGCGTTGTGATGCATGTAGTCATATACAAACACTTCAACAAGTCAGTTGTGGTTTTCTTCTACAATTGTACATCTAAAAAAACAGTTCTGAAAAGATTTCTACAATACACTTGAAACCATTCTGATGGAAACTACATATTTTAAAAGATATATCACAGAACATATATTGGTAAGGTCCTATTATTTCAGCTCTAAACCAAAGTATATACTGAGTAAGTATTTTGAAAGCTGATATGATAAATATTTTAATAACAACAAAAAATTTCATCACCTGAATTTCTCACAAAAATTTTAGGTCAGCTAGATGCAAACCCAACTAGATGGCATTATAAGCAGCAATAAGGAACAGAAAGTAAAAAGAAAAAAAAATAATAAACACCACTCACTCTCAAATTCAAACATATTAATAGGACAAATCACCTTAGCTTTAAAAAATTATTGGGTTCCTCAACAGCTTCACTACATTAAATTCCATGGTGCATTAACACCACATCTGCCAACAATAAGCAAGTAAGTATTTACCGTGTTTTTTCAAATAATTCTGTTGTTTTATTACCTGTTTGGTCAGCACCAGCCTTCTGCAGCATACCCAACTGGTAAACACAGTAGTTCTTTTGCTCTATTCCAGAAGAGCAGTTCATTCCATTACCAAGATACAAAAATAGAAATAAGCAGATAATTTAAAGAGGATTCAGCTACTATCTGCTATTGTAAAAGCATGATCCCAGAACAGACTCTAAGTCTTCATTTCGCAAATGATGACATCACACTATTAAGCAATATTAGTGTCAGGCACTGCTGGTTTCCACAAAATCACTCCTAATAGTCACAATTTGGCACCTATTTAATGACCAAGAGAGGAAAAATCATCTTTAACAGTCAGACTAGTTTATTCTATTATGTTTATTATCCTCATTTGCTCCAACTATCAACAAAATACTGAACTAAAGAGGGATGTATCTGTTCTGTCTGTAAACTTCAATCAGCCTATAGCATTTTCTTTTGATGAAAACCTCACACAAAGACAATTCTATTTCTTCTGAAATTATAACATTTAAACTGAGAGCTATGAAGAAATGAGAATATTACATAAAAGCAGGATTGGTAAGATATAACTATGGAGATATTAAATTCACAGTGATATCCAACTATAAACTCCAGGGCTGTTGTACAGCATTCCGAGTTAAATGAAGCTAAAAAACCTTCATCATCAGACACCACAGGCTTCTGATCAGTCTTCAAATATATGGACAGCCATAACAGACTTTATTCTATAAGCAACCTTCAATATCCCATAGCATTAGAACATTAACTTCTTGTCATTTGCTGTGCACAAGAACAACTCGTTTAACAGAACAGAACTGTCCCTGCTTTCCTCAGCTGCCTATCTTGCTCAGCCTGATGCACTGAAAAAAAGTGGTTCATGTTACAATCAGAAAGGCTAAAAGAAGTCTTTCCAAGGAAATACTTTCTCCTACCACCACCACCAAAACCTTAATTCCCTAAAGCTGTAAGTTCATCACCCAAGTAAGATGGATGAATGTCACCATCTCCCACCACTGAAGGCAGACAGGAAAAAAAATGCAGGTAAGGAAAAAAAATTTAAAAGCCATACTAATTCTTGAAAATATCCAACCACACAGTGAAGGGCAAAAACTGCATCTGACAGCCAGCAGAATCCAAGACCATAAAGGCTAAAGACAGCACTATTTTAGCTGAAGGCAAAAGGAAAAAAAAAATAAAATTGAATTTTCCATTACCACCCAGCTATACTATCTGAAAAAGGAACATGAACTAATTCTACTTTTTATTAGCACAATACACTAATATTTAGCCACTAACACCAGTAAAAAAAATTTTAAAAAAGAACTCATATAAGCAGCCTTACCCATGCTCTGGACATTAAAAATTTTCAGTACAATATCCATATTCTTACTTGACTTTCTTACGTATTATGTTTACTAAAAATGTGCAAACTTCAAAACACTTAAAAAGGGAAACACAGTATTGAGATTAAAAAAACCTCTTAAAAGGAAAGCCTTTGAAAACTTAAGAGACCAGAAAAACAAGGAAAAGAAAAGATGATACAAAACTCACATCTTGTACTGCAGACGCAGATCCCTGTGTAGCACATTTCAGTCTAGACAACTTAGTGCCTGATTTTATGTAAATTACAGTTTAAAAATGTAAACATATTCTTATCCCAGAAAGAGGAGGTGAAAAAGTCACACAAGCATTCAAAGACAAGAAGAAATCCTGAAAAATTTCTTCCATAGAGGTCACTAACAAATGATAATGTGTCAATGATAAAATATTTCTAAAGCTCAAGACACTATAATCATAGGAACTCTGATGAAAAGGCCTTTTATCATCAAATTTGTCAATTTAACAAAATAATCATGATCTGAAGAAAGAGCTTAGCAATCAGTTTTCACCAGGTTGATGACATGGATACATACAGTAATCAGGATGTAAGACATGTGTCTCCTCGTCTTCATCTATTGTTTGTCCTAATGAAAACAGTCTGACCCGTCTCATCTTCAGCAGCCTTGGAGAGCTTTCACGGGCTGTACTCCCAACATCCAGAACATCTCCAGAAGCAGCAGTGGGAACAATTTTTTTCAGGAATTCCATTTTTACATGCCCTCTTGTGTTCTCAGCAGTTATGCTCCACAGAGCGTGGCTCCCACATCAACTTCCTTGAGCACAGAGGTGGACTTCTTCTGGTGATGTCATGTTAAACCTGGGTGGTGCCAACAGCAGCGTCAGCTGCCAGCCAGCTGCTCCAAGGCAGATTCTAAAGACATTTAACTGTGCAGACTGATAAGAAAACCAAACACCACCAAGCCTATATATTGACCAACGCATGCTAAACTCTGCACGCCAAGGAGACACTATTAAGCACAGCAAAAATTTTAAGCACTAAGAAAATTTGCAACACATTTGCAAACTCACATCTGATAAGAGTTCAATAGCCCTTCCTTCTCATGAAGTGCACAGAGAGCATTCATCTGTATTTGAAAGATAATACTTATCATTCAGAAAGTCTAGGCACTTTGTTTTTAAAGCTGGTGTATAACATCACCATTCACATTCTTACATAGTTTTAGCCACTAACTACAAAAACATTAACTTTTATTATATATTATGTTCTGTTTTGAAGGGACTCTGGTGCTATTTTTATAACTTAAAATATTTGCACCACCTTCCAGAAAACTACAAATACAGAAATAACCTGTCTCTTTTCCAAATATCCACTTTATCCCGATGGCTGCTTCTCCATACATGCCTGGTTTAGCTGAGTTTTTAGGGTTTATTTCGGGAAGTTTAAATGTTGTTTTATATTTAGCTTAAAGAAGCCAGAAAGATGACTTGCATTTGGAGCAGAAAGTTCAAGGACAAAACAAATAAATAAATTATCACAGAAGAAGAATGTTCCTTAAGTTTTTCTACAATTGGGAATACATATCTTTGATTTAAAGTATTCTTTTATTTACTACACTTAAGAGTGGAGATAGACACAATACTAGGCAATATTCCCACCACATTTACTACCTAAGACTGCACACACTGCTCAGAGGAAATACACTGAACACTTGCTCCAAACATCTCCAAACAGTGTCAGCCTGCACGATTCTGTTATTTTTACAAAGGCACCATGTCCAAGACACTGCTGCATGCATGCAACACAATTACCTAAACTACACGTGAAGCATAGCCCACTGCTATACATTCTTCAAATGAAGGTATTTAATCTGAAATTCACTACTGATTAGCTCTTAAAAAGAAAAAAAAAAAAATCTATCAAAGGTATGCAGCATAACATGTTTTAGGTCCCAGAGTGTCAGTTAAATGCTCACAAGGGGCTGCTCAACCGGATTAAGTTGTCAGCCTTACAAAAGTGCCACGTATGTGGCTGAGAATGCCACAACTTGAAAAAGATGGTACAAGTTCATTAAAGCTGCCAACTAAGACATTTTTTCAAGTTCTATATAGACTGAAAATGTCCCTTCTATTCAATTCTGCATTAAAATCCTCAGATATCCAGGTTAGTCCAAATTCGCCCTGCAAATGAATACAAACATCTACGCAATTTTTTCCTTATAAATGAATACAAAATTCTGACCTTCTCATAAGAGACATATTACAAGAATACCACTTCCTGCAGGGAGATCAAGCAGAAAATTCTCCCTATAATGATATTATTCACAGTATTTTTTCCACAATACAAAAAGAACTACAGAGAAGTGGGTTTAGGCATTTTCAGAACAATAATAAAGATACCACAAAGACAATTCGTGATTACAACAGATCATGAGTCATTACAAGCTCAAGCCATCATTTAGTTGTAATAACATTATTTTTCTATAGAATTGCTTTTTTTATGCCCTTGAAATCTTGCCACAAACCCAATTTGCAGTTTTTAGCATTTGGGAACAAGAGAGAAATTCAGATGCTTCCATAAGACTGAGGATGCTTCCAACCATCCACCTGCCAAACTGCAGTTTGCAGATGGGGCAGGCAGATATTTCACTTTGTACCTATCTTAAACACCCTCTGAAAGACTCAGATGAAGTATCAAAGTGCTCTTAACCACACTATGTGAGGTTTTATTTTGTATGTAGACTCAGGGTGGAGTCGACATGCGGAGTTCTAGTACCTAGTGGGCCACTTACATTAAGTGCACAAGGTCTGACACTTTACAAATCTGGAATATGTGAGTTAGTCATGAATTTAAAAAACAATTAGGTGTTGAAGCTATACTTTTTTAAAATTAGAAAACAACAGCCTTTCAAGTAATAGGACAGACAAAACACAAGCAATACAAACCACCCTCATATACATGATCATATTTCATGAGCAAACCTGATAAACTAATAAAGCTTATACAAAATAGATGTATTGAAAAGCTTTTGACTGATTTTTCCTTCAGGGTGGCTTTTGACTCTTAAGAAAAAGAACATCAAGAAGTTTTCTACAGACAATAGCTGGGGATACATGCACATATATTTATGTATGTATAAGAATGGCTGGAAGTTAACTCCAGGACTTCCATACTTCATTACATTTATGAAAACAGCATTTTATAAAAAATGAACGCAAGATACAAGGCTTATGTTTTTGCCTTGGTATGTCATTTTACATACACTCCTCCCTCACATTTGTTCTTACCATCTTCTTAAACAGCACAATGTACAATTGTGAGTTCTATACAACCTGAGCAAGTTTTACAGATTATTTGTCAGTGTAAAACATATCAGAAGTCTAACAATTGCTATACCTAAATTCATCTTTAAACAAAACCAAAACAGGCGATGAAAAGCCTTATTCAATAAATTTTAACACTATCTTATTCTGAAATCTCTAAATTAAAAAAAAATTAAAAATAGAAGACTTGGTCTTAGAACTGTTACATGCATTACAGCAAGTTCTTTGATGTCTTTTCATGTGTATTCCACTTCTGTTACACTCAAAGGATGACTGATTTTGCACTTTAGTGCCTGCTGAAATCATTCAAGCTTCCCCTGCCACACAATTCCTGATATTTGTATCACTAGCTGTGCAAGATAACATCTAAGCTCTGCACCTCTCCCTAACAGGAGTTAGAATTCCTAACATTTCCTAACATTAGCAGAACTTTGCATCAGAAGAGATTACAAATAGATCATGAAATATGCAGAAGTATAATAGTGGGAGACCCAGTGAATGATCACAGCACAACAGCACTTCTCAGAGCACTGTCTCTTTGGATTAGACCTTTCAGAACACAAATAGCCAAGCTGTTTGGCAGGGGTGCACAGAAAGCCACATACATGGGAATTCCATTGAAGCAGGTGAACCTGCTGATGGAGGTACATCCCAAGAAAGAGAAATACTGAAAAAGCAAAACACGGTCAATGACAGAAAGATCTCCAGTGAGAGAGAACTACTTGCAAGTGACTTGAATTCACACGTGCAGAGAATTCCTAGAATTAGCAATAATAACAGTAAAAGACAACTATAAACCAGTCAAGATACTGGGAAGTACAAATTTGGAAGACCGCCTAGAAGCCCTATAGCCTCTACACAAACAACGCCTCATTTGGCAGCTCTCCTCCGGAACAAACGTGTATTGCAAACCTGCAGTTTTGCTACACGGAATGTTTCTAGAACTACCCCACCGTGCCAGAGAAACGCCAGCCCAGCCCTACCTGCTGTGGGAGAGGGGACAAAGGGGTTTTTTTTCTATTTATTTTCTATTCCCTCCCGACGGGAAGCGCGGTGCCGCGGGGCGGCCATAAGGCGGCGCTGCAGGGGAGCCCCACAGCTCTGAAGGGCCGTGCCCGCAGCGCCCCCCCGCGGCCTCAGCCCGAGCGGCCGGCCCGGCCCGCGGCCCTCACGGCGGGCCGGCATTAACCTGTGGGTGCCGCACGGACCGCCATGGCGCAGCAAACAGGAGAACTGCGCCCGATTCCAAGGGCCCCCGCAGAAGGCAGCAAGTTCAGGGGAGCTTGCTTAGCACGGTGGGAACGTGTGTTCCAAAATACAGCCATGTTAAGCAAAGTCCCTGTCCGCCCATCCGGGAGCCACTCTGCCACCACCTGAGCACCTTCGCAGCTGTACGCCTCACACTCACAGTCAGACGAGGTTTCCCTGTAGGCTCTATCCCAGGGTTCCCATAGCACTTTCAGAGCCTTTAAATAATTTAATCACGGTGCAATAATTAAATCACAAACTAACAGCTCGAGGCTGGTATCTCCGAGGAGGGACCCTGAGCCGAGGAAGCCCTGGGCGGTCCTACCCTCACAGTCTGGGCGCGGGGATGTCTGCGGTCTTCCAGCTGAGCCCTCGCAGCTGTGTCTCTGAGTGTCCGGTCCCCTGGCTGGCACCACAGCTCCCCGTGCCCTTCGTTGTGCAAAGGGTCGGCAACTCACGTTCTCTTGCCTCGGGCTCCTGGCTCCGCAGAGCTCAGCCTGGAGCTGCACACCGAGCCACACGCGAGGAACGTATTCCTCAACAGCCATGCCGGCAATCTGGCCATTGGTACAACCACGCTGGCAGAGGAAGCAGCTGGAGGCATTCCTGTGCCAGCAAAGTGGAAGTTCACACTGCAGACCTGGGGTATTTTCCAACCTAAACGATTCTATGATCTCCCCTTTAGGTAAACACTGCTTATGGGCTGGGCACATCTATTGGCACACTGTTTTCTCCCAGCTTTTCAGCAACAGGACAACGTTAACTGTACAGAACACACCAAAACCAACCAACCAAACAAAAAAATCCAAACACAAAAACCCCCACAAAACCAAAAAACCAACCAAACAAAAAAGCCAACAAAAAAACCCCACACCACCCAGAAAAACCACCCACCAACATTCCCCTGCAAAAAAACACAACACCCCACCAAAACAAAAACCTGCAAAGCAAAACTATCCTTCCTGCTGGGACACTGGTACTGGAGACATCACCAAAGGAGTTTTAACAGGTAAGGCCCGGCACTATAAGAAAGGGTGCAAGTTTCGCCTTTTGAAAGAGTAAATAAGCAGGCCAAGTGATGTAAGTTAGTCTCTCTCTCTTTGCACCTCTTCAAGAAACATTAATATTCCTTGAGATTAAGGGTGTTATGCATCCCATACTGAACACAGTATATAAAACACTGAACACAGCATTAATGTGCACTAAATAAACATGACTACTTTCACCAACTTCCTCATTTCAATCTGACATCAATGTTTTCATGTGAAAGCAAATCTGCTAAGAAAATAGAGTAACTACAAGAACACCCATATATTTAGGAGAAAAACCCAAGTACAGGAAGTTTCTTCTTGATGCTTAGAAGAGAAGACAAATTTGTAAGACTATTTGTAATAGTTTGTCTTATCCCAATGAAAACAATCTAAAAAAAAAAAAAAAAGTTAAGATATGAGATACACAAGTGAAAGCAGAATAAAGCATAGAGTTAGAAATACAACCATCTAGCCTGCAGGTACAAATTAACACACCTGTCTTACACTCATGAGAGGTAGTGGGTACTGGACATCCATGTTACACCTGCTAGGCATATAATAGGACACTCAATTTCACACAACAGCCTGCAAGGGTAGGGAAGACAAACCCTGTTTCTTCCTCTGTATATGCTGCATTTTTTTTAAATGGCAAGCATTTTTTTTTTAGAACTACAACTGTCACATAGCTTTGAACAAAGAACATAGCCTAGAAAAACACATGCAATAGGGAGAAAACTGTATTTGTCATACTGTGGAGTCATCTTTTGATAGTTTGCACTAACCACTTGTAAGGATTTAACATATTTAAAGGAACCAACTTTTCATGTCTATTTCAAACTTTACATATATATTTAAGAAGTCATCCTTCACATAACTTACACTTAATTTTACAGTTAATTCCTAAGCTACTTGGCATTAACTATTTCCTTGGTTCCATTCAACTAATGTAATTTCACAGAAAAAACCCAAGCAGGGACAAATCAATGCACGGACCACCCTGGCACAGGAAACAGGAGGATAAATAAAGTCTCTCTGTATCAGTGCAAACTTGTTGTAGCTAGTATTTTGCATACAAAATACTTTAAAATCAGTCCATTTAACCTTTCTATAGTTTTGGTTTACTGCTTTTTTTAATGTAAAAATGTAAATAGTTTCAGTTATCCCCATGCTTTGCTTAGACACACCTAGCTATTTCCTGAGAAATGAAAGAAACAAACAACAGTCAGTTTCTGGTAAAGTTTCACTTTTCTTTCAATCACTTAGGCTGTATTTATTTGCTTTATATGGGCTGGAGACTAATTTTGGAGCAAGTTGTGGGAAGGTTGCAAATTTCCGAGAATGATTTGAGAAGGGAGTTTCAGAGTTTGGCTTTGATTTTCTAGCATTAGTATGAAAAAAAAAAAATCTGTCAAAATATATTCATCAGCAATTGAACATAAAACTATTATGTTCACTGACTGAATGTTGTATTATTCTGTTTAACAGGAAAGCCTCCATATTTTTACCATTTATGTATTAACTGTTCTTATCTTGAGGTCACATGCGAGAATACAATGCTTTCCTGAACTCATTAGGAGTTCCTGAGAAGATCAAGGTATTGTCTACCCCACAGCTTCTACAATCCTCAGTCGGGATAAGGATCTGGGCTTCCTGTTGCTAACCTCTCGCTTGTTCCAAGTACTGATATATTGCACAAGATCTTCCAAACCTATGAATTTCTCCCACTGGGAGATTTTATTCTAATAAGAACCTGCAGCAGTACATAACCTGAACCATATCCATTTCCATGCAAGTAGAAAGAGCAAGAGAAGACATCGTTACACAATCCATAACAATAAAAGTGGCCAGATTTTTTTTTCCTTATGAAATAATCAAAGTGAATGATGATAATCCTGATGTCGATATCTGTATATAAAGGACATTAAAATAAGCAACATTTTAAAACCAAAGGTTCATTGCCAGAACAATCATGTCAACACTGCTGTGAATTGGATCTCCAAGGAATTAAGACCTGAAAACTTTTACCAAAAGCTTTTCAAGTGCTTTACAGAAAAACAAGAGTTGCTCATTGTTAATGCATAGAACAGCCAAAACATAAACAGTAAGTGATAACCAGAGACCAAGCACATATATATTTCCAGAATTACTCAAGAACAGTGAGTCAACATGTATTTCTTAAAACAAATATTTGGGCTGTTTAGTTTATTTTTACAGCCATTGTCACAGTCTCTGTTTAAGAGTCTCTCTAGCACTACATGAAAGTACACATCTGCAGAAGAATTTCCTCATGTCTGAATTGCCAACTTTTAAAATCATGTTGAAAGCATAGAAGTCAAATGGCAAGGGAATCTATATTGTTCTAAATTGTTCAAAACAACTTTCATTCCAATCCCAAAACTGCATACAACACAGTTATCTTGCTTCCCTTACCAAGCCTAACCAGTTTTATTGCTTAAAATTTGAAACAAGGCAGGCATGTTTAAAATGCTACTGACCTGGGGGAACTATCATTATCCTTTTTTTTCACTGTGACTTTTCTCCATCGCTTCTATTACTTAAAAAGAAGGAAAAAAAAGCTTAGTGAATTCATAGGATAAGCTCCATTTGCAGTAGCAATGAAAAAGCTCTCAATGCCTACATTAAACACAGGTTCTGTCTCAGTTTACAGAGCATTCATCCGACCCATCTATTTTAGTTCTTCTCTTCCAAAATTAACTGGGTTCTTGAAAGACAGCCACAGAAAGTCTACATGGCAAAATAGAAAGTAGAAACTAATATTCAACCTCCTTGAAAGAAAACCCAACCCACACGGGTGGCTGCATTCACAAGTCTGTTCAAGTGGACATGCTCCAGTCTCTACTAATTTAGACTCTGTTATACAGACCATACTACTAAAATGCTGAAACACTATATATATTGTGCAATATATTTATATTACAGGATTTATAGTAGCTGAGGAGCAATGGATTTATAAATCTCACACAATATATAGTCCTCCTATCTAGAATTTCGTGTCATCTCTTTCTTGTAACAAAACCACTGTGTCAAAAGAAGGATGTCCCGACAGAGATTGAGACTTATGGACTAATATTAAAACAGTCACAGAAAAAATAAGTACTTCATTTGCTTAAGTTAGGTATTTGTTAAGTATTTTTTAGGTATTTTTTATTATGCAACAGTAGCTAAATCAAGTTGATGAATAAATTATTTCTCACAGTGAAGTGCTGTCTATGAGACTTCAGAGAGTTACTCTTAAAGCTAGAGGTAGTTAAAACTATTGTATCTATCTTCCTAACAGAGTATTATTTTAAAAAGTTAGATATTGTCTATTTACCAACATATATGTTGGGACAGAACTTCAAACCTTCTCCCTTCCCTTCTTTTCTATGTCAAAGACAGAAATACTACTCTTGAAACCATTACAAGATTCCTCAATTGAAAATAGCTAAGTTTAGATTTTTAAAAAGTAGTGTTCCTATTTAAATCATAAACTAAAGATTTCCTTTAGTGCAAAGCAATAGCACTCCCATTCTTGTGCAATACAAATGTCTTTGCCACTTCTTTTTACTTAAGAATTTGGATGCAATTCCACTTGATAATCTGAACATAACCAGAAAGAAAAAATGCTGCTGCCAGAACTATGCAATTAGATTTGAATAGAAAACAGCCCCAATCCTACACTAAATGTAGTTGTACTACAGTACTCAGGGCTGAAGCTTTCAGGATTTGTGGCTGCTAGATAGATTGGTACCTGTATCAAAGGAAAACAAATTCACTCCTGGTCTGAGCAAGATGCCTTCCCCTTACTGGGGACACACCATAACTATATTAAAATCAAGGCAGGGGGAAAATTAGATACTTAAGGAACTTATCAGATAGTACATGACTGAGTATGATTTACCATAGTAATACATCATATTAATTAATTAATATTAATTAATGCTATTAATTTCAAGCAATTGTTCAATGTAAATTTTGTGTCCCTCGAAGAGAGTGAAGTTCTTTCTGTAGCAAGCATAGAATGCTGTGGGATATTGTTTCCATTGAACAAAGTGAGAAGCTTTTTCATGGGTTTTGTTTTGTTTTCTAATTAAAATAGAATTCTGTCCTGTCTTAAGGAGGAGAAAAAGAATTAGCAGCAACAACCAAAACACCAGCAGAGGATGCTCCCAGTATAATTCCACATGGGCCTATGAGCACCACAGTATTCTAGCTTTAAATACATAAGCATTTGCAAAATGCCATCCATGTTTAACAGAAAACAAGAAAAGAGGCAGAGAATTTGCACTTTTAGAAATTCTAAAATGGAAAGAAAACAGATATAGTTTAGGTTTAGTGAGGTTTTGGTTTCAGGGCTTTGAGCACAGGAGAGGAAATTCTAACTTTCGGTGTTAAATGAAATCTAATTTCCTATTTGGAAAGATACAACACACCTGAATGAAACAGGGGTCCAACTAAGGTACTAAATTAAAGTTCAAAAATATTTCTAGTAAGAACAGGAGAAAGAACCCCAAGTTTGAAACTAAACAATTTTTTATTATTAGCATATAACTAAACACAGTCACTAAATGCACTGCTATATGAATAACTAATTCTCAGTATATCATAGTTGCTAAGTAAACAAACACACAAAGATGAAGGAACTAAACAAAAAAATGGTTGAGCTACCCAAGACAAAACATCAATTTCTACCCTATTGGAACATTTATGTTCTTATGCACAACCATGTATGTTTGCTTGCTAAATATAGTCATATTATCACAGTAAAGCTTATAAAATTGAAGAGCAGTAAACAAGACCACCATGAAAAAAATAAAATAAACCCATAAGTAATGCACAGCACACTGACTTTGCAACTTCAGAAGGACGGCGAACAGACTTGGCTTAAAAGACAGCAAACAAGGCAAAGTTACTGTTCCTACACACCAGCTCTGCTGCTCAGGCATTCTGACAACCACCTGCGGGCAACAGCAAAACTTGAAAGGCACTTCCACGAATCCAAGTACCACACATGAAGGTGGATCTATGGAACAGACATACTATGAGCAGTAAGTTGTAAAGTACAGACTAATACAAAAGAGTGGTGGCATACTTTTAACTCACACATATCATCAGACTAAAAAGATTATTCTAATTTCTAATGCCAGAAGAAATACATACAAGATTAGCAAATATATACAAGATGTATTGTAAAAGATTTTTAAATGTATTCCTTATTATGAAAGAGAATTGCTCTATTACCTATCTGAAGGAGAGGTTAAGCCTGTTCCTGTTAAAAGCAAGAAGGAAAAATCACTTGCCTTTGAAGAAGAGAGAGAGGAAACTGAAATTTAAGGACCTGGCTAAACATGGTCAGGGAAGAATTCCTTTATTTAAAGAAAAGTAATGCTCCAGTCATCTGATGAGAACAGAAAGACTAAAGAACACCTGAATGCTTTCTTCACTTGTGCTTTTTAGTAATAAGACTAGCAATTGTAATAGTGAAAGACAGAAGGATTCTTTTCCAAAAATTTTCACAAACTGGAATTTCTCCCTCCTTAAGGAAATGTAAAAGACATGCGACGACTGTCATTTTGTCCATGCTAGGACTAGCTTTCATCACTCACACAGAAGAACCAATGAAATGGGGTTAAAATTAAGAATAGGAGCTAAGAACACCTGAAAGGGAAAAGACTCCTTTCCTCACACAATCCTGTTATTCCTTCCTTAACTTTGCTACATGTTTTAGACTGAATCCTTATATTCCTTAAGGAGTGTCACAAATCACAGGAACAGTTCTGCATCAGAAGTGAGGCTTGCTGCACTTCATTATGCATTTTCTGAGCCAGAGCATTCCTGAGGAGGAGCTAAGCATAGCAGAGACAAGAACTTCAGGACCAGCGGTGCACTGTACATGGAAATTGCCCTGGGCCAAGTGAGGCAAGATGTATAAAGCCCTGATGAGCAGGGGCACAAGGGAGGGAAACTCCAGAGTTTCCACAGGAAAGCTCTGCAGCTACATGGGAGATATCAGAAGTAGCTGCATCATTTGTGCTTTACCCAAACCTCTGAAAAAAAACCAAAACAAAACATTGTCCTATCTTTAATGTACTTGTTTTGTTTAAAGACAGAGTGTTTTCATTAGCTATTAACCGAGGAATAAGCATTTTGTAGTTCCCTAAAGATTTCTTGTTTCCATTCCATTATCTATCATAGATTCAAACTGTAATATGGAGTCTTCACTGTATCTTGTACAGTTACCCTACACCTTAATGTAGAACTTACTTTTAAGCTAAGCACCTCTCCAAGTGAATGAACTGCTTTCAAGCAAACAGTTGCTGTCTGCAAATGGAGAACAGCAGCGTCTCCACAACCAATATATAATAGCTGTCTGATCAAAACAAGCATTAAAGGTTGAAGATATATATGGATACAGATAGCTCTGTATATATACATATTAAAAAAGGGCTGTAATAGTGCAACTTTAAGCAAGAGCAGAATTAGTTAGCATTCTGAGTTCTTCACCATCTTCCTGCTCATGCATAATGAGACTGCTAAAAGAAATTCACCACAGGTCTAGCTAGCCCCTTGGAAGGTATATGTATTTCACTATAGGTGTTAAAAAACACCTAAAGGTAGTGCCTTGTATACTATGCTCAATATACAAGCAGATTATATTTTAGAAGATGTGGTCAAAAGAAAAAATCAAACTAAAATATATTGGTCATTATCAAGATAATAGCTGTATC
Organism: Certhia americana; assembly: GCA_018697195.1. Classification (NCBI taxonomy): domain Eukaryota; kingdom Metazoa; phylum Chordata; class Aves; order Passeriformes; family Certhiidae; genus Certhia; species Certhia americana. Next base: position 40,381,810 of record CM031860.1, on the reverse strand, counting down.
AAGAACATAGCTGTTCGTCATGCCAGAAAATAAGTTCAAAAAGGAAAAGCTTTACAAAATGTTGAAAACAGAAAATTTATGAATGTTGAATGCTGCCTAAAAAGGAGACACAACCAAACAAAAACAAAGCACAAAGTCCCCAGAATCCTAGGGAAAGTGAGTCCTACCAGAAAGGCTCAACAGTTTTTTTCCCTCTGGTCTGACAGACACATTCCCACTTCATAGATTAAGCAGCTCTTCTGTGTCCCTATCAGCATTTCCATCTTCTGTGGTTTGTTTGGTAGATGTGCCTCAGATGTTCCACATTATTTGAACAACATGAGGCATTGAGTGTGAGGCATTCTGCAAGTCATTTGTCACTACAATTAGGTATGGTCTACAAAGCTGTTGCAGAAATACACCTCTCGAGTCAGGCATCAGAGTAAGAAGGAAAGTTCAAATGAAGCAGGAGGCAAGGGGGAAAGCCCACAAAAGCCTTATTAAAAGCCAGTGAAGCCCACTGAGCTATATCTTAATAGAAACTTTGTGATTAAGAAAAAGAACTTAAATTTTCAGTTTATTTCCCCAATAACCACTTTAGAATTTATATTGACAGAACTAATGAAACTACTGAGCAGAGTAGCAAGTGAGTAACAACTACTGCTTTAATCCTAAATGATTATTTAAGGAGAAGAAAAAAGAAAAGGAAGAATAATTTTTTTTTTTTTTTAATAAAATACATTAAAAAAACCACCACACTTGTCGCCTCATGATGGGCCTTTATTAATTATGCTGGAAAAGAAATTAACCAAACTTAGGTGCTACACTTGCAAAAATGCATGTCAAGTATTAACAGGCACATTAATTATTTTGAGTACTGTTCAGGAATTGCTTTTACAGAAAAGCTGTTCAGCATAACTGGTGCTCCAAACAATTTTGCAGAGAAGTCATGTGAGCTTTTCAAGACCTGACTGGACAGAGCCCTGAGCAACAAGGTTGATCAGGAAACTGATTTCATGGATTAAATTAGCAACACCAAAGACAAATGGCAACTGAACATTTTTCCATCTATATTATTTTTCCTTATCACACATATTTTCAAAGGAAAGCACTTCAATAAAACTCTCTCTGCATTCTCCAAGAGGAAAATAGACCCTGAAAGACCACTTCTCACTAAAGTGAAAAACTAAAAAAAAGCCCCACATACAACTTTTTTATTGCCTAAACAAAATACAGAAGACTTTTAATACAAAGGACAATAGATACAAAATCTGCGGACCCAGTGCTAAGAATATTTGTTTTAAACTTGATTTGTTAAAAATCCGATTGCTTTTTAAACATCTCACAGCAAGTATAAAAAGCACAGTAATTACTGAAAAGTATTCCAAAAAGTAGATCAGTACTGGACAGTCCTGTTCCCAATAAAGAAAAATCACACAATTCAAACTTGAACATTTGATGTTTGTAATTGGAGCACATTTTCTATATAAACATATAGAAATGCAGAAACATACATAAGCACTAAAAACTTGTAAAATTAGATAAAACTAAAGTTGTCCTACGTTGTGCACAGAAGAAAGATTTACAGTAAAAAAATTATAGTAATGTTCTCAAACCCTCTGCCTCCATTTTCCTGTTTAATTTAAAAGATTGATTTGGAGTTCCTACTCTAATGTTCAAAGATGTACTCGCCTTCCTTGAGCAACAGCAAGATATGGTACTTAAGGTAAACTTCTGTAGCCACAAACTTATTATATTTTGAGAGAAAGAATACATCAGTACAAAAATACCTATGGTATAAAATTCTAACAAAGGACAGTCAAGCAAGTCAGCATGTTATATAAATAGAAATGAAAAACAGTAACAGAAACAAACATGGGTACATGATATACTGGAGATGTTCAAAAAGTGAATCTTATCAGTCATTCAAATTCTATTTTTTTGTATACTTCTCCTGCACAGAATATATAGAACAATACAAAACAAAGGAAAGTGAGAGCGATGAGGAAATATTATAGAAAACATAATATTCTAATTATTAATGACAATTAGTTAATAATAGAACATAAAATATTTCATCACATTCTATAAAGTACTATAGAATATATAAATAATAAAATTGTCTCGAATACAAAAGTCCACATAGCAAGTAGCATATCAACAACAGAACTTCAGTATTTTCATCCTGTCACACCAATGTACCTTCTGTTCTCAAAGGCCAAAAGAAAGCATGATCTATCACTTTTACTACCTGACTATAGAAAAGCAGTGTGTTATATCATTTTTGAAGGACAGTTTGGATGTAGGTTGGATCCATACTCATTTCAGCTTGGAAGTACTTTAGCGACAATACTTGCCCTGTACTTGACATCAATGCATATCTATTTCCTACTGGGAAAATCCTTACATGCAAAGCAGCAAAGAAAAGAGCATCTATATATGGCACTGACTTAGGAATGAGAACCCTGAGTAAGGAACGAGAACCCTGACCAGGGCACCAGAACCCTGACCAGGGCACCAGAAGCCTGACCAGGGCACCAGAAGCCTGACCAGGGCACCAGAGGTCCCTTCCAACCCAAAGCTTCCCGCGGCTCCATGAGAGCCCTTGGCAGTGAACTGCAGTACCCCGCTTCAGGCACAAGGGGGCAGAGCGCAGACACCCAGCGGAGGGAGGGCTCTGTTCCCACCAGCCCGCATTTGCACCGAGCGCTGCCGTTCGTCAAAGGAAACTCCACAGAACTGGTGAACGTACAGAAATTACACAAAAGAAGTACTAAATGTACAATTCGAGAGTTACTAAGTGCACAGAAACCACATCTGACTTCAAGGAGTCCCACAGATGCAGATGACTGGGAGGCTTCTTGCCTTGTTTTTGCCCTCTTCCTTAGACATTCACTTTTGGCCATGATCAATTACTACTACACTGTATTAAAATAAACGTTCTTGTTGGGTTTAACACAGTATAGACAGTCTTCTAGTCAGACAACTGATATCTGAAGTAGCAGCTCAAGATGTGCTAACAGTACAATACAGACACACAAAACAGAAAAAAGATACATGAAAATCTATTTATGATACTGCTGTGAGAAAGACCTTACCACTTAGAAGCCATTGTTAACCACTGACAAGAGCCATCACACTTAGGATGGATCCATCAAGACATTTTCCCCGGAGTCCAACGTTGTGCTTCGAGATGTAAGAGTAGACAAAGATGTAAACAGCTTTGAGTCTGCTGGTATGTAGCCAAAACCTGGAGAAAGATCTCCAAACACAGTACAGACAAATGAAGTACAGAACTCTGAAAAAGAAATGAGAAAAAAAAAATCAAACCTTAGACACTTAACAGAGATGTCAATTTCCCAATTCTTTAGAATTCTGAATTTATCATTGAAAAGTTAAAAACTATAAAAATCTGTTTGTAACATTTGTCTTCAAGACTGATGTTCTGCTCAAAAGCAAATTATTCTTTATGATTTTTTTCTCCATGAAAGAGAAAAATTAAAACTGACACCAAAATAACATCTGGTTTCCCACATGCAGCATATTCTGCATGTATCCATTCCTTATGAAGGGTTTTAATTGCACTTCAGTTACAAACATATTTTTATTAATCATATATAACTACTCTAAAATGCAAGTAATTCTGAATCTTTTTTTCATATTAGTCCTTTTATTAACGTCTTTTCCGATTTTTGGGGGTGTTTTTTTTCAGCTGCTCAGTTAGCAGGAGGATGTGGTCAGAAAAAGAAACAAAACAATACTTCAGCTGGGTCTAGAGCCTTGAGAACTTCAGGAGATTTCTTCACAATAGAAGTTTGTATGCAGCTGACATACTTGCCACAACTTGCCTAAGCAGCAGTTTCTTTTTGTTCTTCTTTAGTGCCAAATTATGGTAAAAGAAAGCATTTTAGTATTTTTAATTTTACCCTGAAGGCAGATCAAGCACTTTAAACTGCTTTTAACAATTCAAGTCTCATCACGCAGTAGCAGTTCACCACTCTGGAAAATTTAGTTTATATGGTGAAATTTTTTTTTTTTCTTCTTTCCAAAATTCATAGCTTGAAAAATTCCAGGAATTTTTAAATTCCATCACTTGAAAATTTTCCAGGAAAAATCTGTAAAAAACTCAGCACATCCAGTATTATTTTCAGTGCTCTCATGCAGCACAAATGTAGTAGTTTCCTTTAAGGATGTGTGAACCATTCAATCATCATCAATTCTTTTATGTACAATTTGTTCCACTTCTTAATTAGTGTTTCCAAAAATACAAAAGAGAGACCCACATAAGTGCAATCTAAAAGTAAAAAGCCACATCCTGAAGATTTTAAGATGTGAAAGAGCTTAAAAGTGGGACTGTGAGACAGGCAAGAAAATTAGACAAACTTTTGCAAACAGAAGGCAAACTGATGTTTATATAAAAATTGGGAATGTAACAATTCCTTGGAAAAGCAAATCAAGTGTTTTAAAGACTTGACCAGTTACAAAGGGAAGCATTTAAAGACAGACAAAATTCTGACTGCGAATTTTACCCATTAAATTTTGCAAAACCGTAACAAAAATGTCACCTGCTTTCCATAGTCTGTGCATTTGACAGTGCAGTGCATCAAATACGCATCACTTTTACATCTTCAGACAATTAGGGTGAGTTAACATTGCTTTCTGCACTGCAGGAATGTATCACCTTTCATCCTACCTGCATCAATAAACTGTACTATTCCCTTTTTTCCCTTCTTTTTGCTCCTTTTTTTAAATTAAAGGTAAGTAATAGTTTAAATCAGTTCATGCCAAACCTTACGTTCACCCCAGTTGGAAAGAGAGTGGGTCAGCTGTCCTTTAACTTCTCCCCAAATCAAATCACTGGCAACAGCACTTTAACACAATCAAACCTTATTATCCTCCATACCTGGACAGAAATCCACCCTGGCATATGCTGACACTTTAGTTCACTATCTCAACCAAAACATACATTCACAGGTATATAATTCATTCTGTTCAGAGGCTTCCCTACTTGCTGCCTTCAGAGCAAATACATCTTGCTTCTTTACCACACCAGATTCAATCTCCTCCTCCCACCACACGACCACCCAATAGCCCAGCTGCTTTAGGAAGAAAATAAAGTTAAGCTGAAAACTGACTGGACGGTCCAAGCCTTAGGAAGGCACTGTCAGTTCAGCTAGCAGACAGCTTGGAAAGAGGCCAGAGGGTGGGAAGCCCACGAAAACCCATGCAATGTACTCAAGTGTTTTTGTACACGCTGAGCAGTAAGAAATTTTATAATTATAGCTGCTGGCCAGAACTTCAAGAACAACTACAGCTGTATTTGAATACAACCAGAGGTTGTAGTGATTCTACAGAATCAATCTGATCAGATGAACTCTGACTACAGGAAAAATAAAGTATCAGTAAAGACAGCAAAAAGGTCAAAAGTCTCCAACAGATGCCAGTGAAGCTTACAGTAGCTACAGCATATTGCTGGTTCATTTGGCTTCATTTCCTAAGGGCAGCTGACAAGTTAAAATGTAACTATACTTTATCAGATTTGAAGGCAAAGGTATCACACAGGTGCAGTTTCAGTGTTTGGGGTTCACCCTACGGAAGATTTATGAAAAGTTAAGAAGCAGAACATGAAAAAAAGAAACATACTGAAGATGAAAATACAAAAGGTTTGCTATCATAAGGCTCAAAAAATAGTACAAAAAACCCTAATGCTACCTCTCAGTTTTCACATCTAAAATAATTCAGAACTCCTCTAACAAGCTGAATTGGAAAACAACTAAAAATCCAGCCAAATTCAAATCTGATCAAGTAACAGCACGTGTAACTTCTAATTACGGTTTTTTTGTTTTTTTTTGGGGGGGGGGGGTGTTTGTTCACAGGTCATTATTTTCAAGCTGTTGTATTATTCTCACAGAGTAGCTGCTATAATGTTAGCTACAATGCAAGACAGAACTCAATTTTAGCTTTTGAGCAGCAATTAAGATGCTTCAGTTCAGCACACATTGCTAAGCACAGGAGAGCTGGTACAGCAGATCACTTCCCAAAACTTCAGGGATGAGAATCAATACTAATGTTGCTGGGAATCAAAGTACCAGCACCTTCATTTAAGAAGATACATACAACACACTAAATTAGAGCTTTCTTTATAATTACTGGCCCAAAATATTTAATAAGATGATACTTCAATAGAAAGAAAGAAATACTAATAATTTTAGCCACCTAATAGAAGTGGTGTTTCCATGCTACAAACCCTAACCAGGCTTCAATACACTGTTTGCTTTTGCACAGGTAGAACAAAAGGCAGAGATGAACTATACCAGCTTTTATGACATCATTTGAAAAATTACAACAAGAAGCTTGAAGTTTAGGGGCAAACATTTACACAATGGCACTACGGTCACCCAAACCTGTGGCTGACCCATAACTTCAGCATTTTCTAGAGCTAAGTAACTTGCTGTCACAAGCACTCCTAAGATAACACACTGCCCCTGGTGAGTCCTGGACCAATTGTCAACTTACACACCCCTCATACAGGAGGTAGAAAGAAGAAAACAACACTGCTAACAATAGCTAGATTCACTATACAACATATTGGCTATATACAAGACTTCCCTGTTACAGACCAATTATGCATTTTTTCCACTACGCCATGGGGAAATGATACCAGAAGGCTGAAAGACTTCCAGGGGCTGACCAATCCCCTTGTTCTCTCAACCTTTACCTCAGCAACAGCATGCACTACCAGACTACATAGAGAGCTTATGGCTTGCTTTCCTCCCAAGTAAGCCATCAGAAATAGCAAAAAGAAGAGCTTGAGAGCACCTGAATATTATAGAAGCCTCTTTTAAGCTAATTATCTCATAAAATTGGATGTCATAAGAATAAAAAGGGAGAATGAAGTTTCCCAGGCTCCTTATACCCAAATCTACTGCATTTCCTTACTGAAGGCTTGGCACACTGTATCAACAGAAGATTTTTAGTAACAACTTGGTTCTTTTGCTTCCTGTAAAAGTCTTAAGTATATTAATAGTGTATAACAATAATCAACACCACAAACTAAAAATGGTACATGATGAACTGAGTGTTACTAAATGCTGTCAAGAACACAGCAGTCATGCAATATTCTCCCAATTTCACCAACCATCTCCTTACTGAAAAAGCTTTTTTCCGCTCCACAATTCACACAACCAGCAAGGCTGGATGGCTGCTGTTCCATTGACTGTGAGGAACCTCAAAAGTCATAAACAGGAGAGACACAGGGTCACTTATGCAAAAACCAAGCCTTTGAGGGGAAGGAGAACTTCATTAAATACAAATATTGCAATTGGAAGATGTATAGATCATTGGCATGAAATTAATGTTGGTTCAACTTTTACATAATTGATATGGAAGTGAAATAACACTCACAAGGCATATCAAGATCACCTAAAAGGATTCATGGGACAAGAAGAAAAAACTTCATATCTTGGTCATAATGAAACTTTGGAATAAAGCCAACCACCTGCACCTGAGAACTACATGTGTTTCACTGGTTCAACACTTTCTTCTTCCAAGAATTACAAACAGTTCTCCATTTACAAGCTGACAATATTCAGTTGAAAATACTCCCATTTGTAATGAAGAAGGATTTGCAGGATAAATTTGGTGCTTGGTGCTAAATGTGTAATGTGTTATTTGAATTCTCTTTTCCTTAGTATGAAAAGGGACTAAGTAAGTGAATCCCAAATCATATCCACTGGACCAGGGCCACAAACCCTACCTGTTCCTTGAATCTTTACCATAACTTTTTATCTTTTAGAGTCTCATTTCAAAGTATTAAGAGTATGCCAAAACTCAGACTGTGTTTTCACCACAGCAGAACAGATATTTCCACCTAGAAACTAGGTTCTAAACCTAGAACCTTTTTTAGTTGCTCAGATCATTCTCTTCAGAAAAACTGCCTTTACTACTGCCACAAGACAAGGAACCCCCTGCCTTCAGAAACCAGTGATGCAGTTATACCTTTTCAAGGTGCTAATGTCCTCTGATTGCTCCTTTACCCCTGCTATTTTCTGATTGTTGATTTAAAGGAGTGTTTCCTCAGCTGTAGTACAGAACCAAATATTTTGGGACCCCCAAAAAGTGACTTAAACTATCTTCTATTACACCAACTATTTAATATGAACTAGCAATCTGAGAGAAAGTATTTCTCTGCTGTTTTTCAAGAAACTGCAGCAGAGAAACACTTTTCTCTGCAAGCGTCAATTTGCAAGAGATCTGCAGAGGACCAAGAAACTACAGTTCTTTCCTCTTAGAATGAGAGGTTGTAAGCAATGCAGATGTTCAGACTACCTTAAATGTTATTTCCACCAGGAAAACAGCTAAAACTGAGTCTAAGTCTGTGTAGTATTTAAAAATTTAAGCTGGAACACAAGTATTTCCAAGAGAAAAAATGAGTAAGACAACAGCTTGCCTAATCTTATGCCCCCTAGAATTTATCATCACGCATGCCTTCTTATTTCATATGTACTAGGAAGGGAGAGCAGCAGACCCTTATCAAGAGCAACAACCATCATCATCTTCTCAGATGCACTGCTGCCTGCAACAGTAAAACACAACAGTGCCTCTGCAATGTTTGCATTTTTGTGAACACCACTGCTCACCATCATCTGAAGTAACAAAGTTTCAGCCACAGGAAAAGTGAGAACTTCCATGAGTGCGCAGTGTCGGCAAGAACCTTTAAACTCTGATCTCAGCACTACAACGACCACTATAGCAACAGCTGAGAAAATGCAAAAAATGCTTTAGAAACTAGACTCCTTTTTTCCCTTTTTACAAAATATGTTGCAAGCACAGCTAAACTAAAAATGAGCCTGCAACTAAATAGATTAGATCCAAAGAACAGGACCTTATGTCACACCTCCAAACTGCTTTTGGCAATTTCCTATTTTTGAAAGTATCTCAAACCAAAACAAACAATCGTTTTTTATTCAATCAGTTTTGGAGATCAGCAACTTGCAGGGTTCAAGCACCTGAAATTAAGGAATGATAAAAAATCAAACATCTTAGAACATTTCTTCCTTTAACAGACTGTTAAGGTTCAAAATACATTCTCTTTTTCAAGAAGTGCCAAAAACTATAAAACACTGACCAGTAACAGTTCTGTTACTGTATCTATACAAAGAAAAATGTGGCAGTTTTTCTTAGTTATGACATAGTGTTATGTTCATTCAGTACCAAGGTCTATATGAAATAAATAAAAAAATAACACCTCCCCCACTGCTCCACCCACACCAAAAAATGCCTCACTACTTCGCTCCCTTGAACAAAGCAGGAAGCTGCTTTCCCCACTTCCTCCCCTCAAAGCATCCTCAATAGAGGTTAAACACAGATCCTAGATATAAAACACCAGCAGTTCTTCCAATATGCTGACCAGACAGCAATGAGGTAGAACATCAATAATGTATAATATAGCAAGTGTAACATCAGTTAGCAGATTTCTTAGCTACTCAAGCTGTTGCAGAAAAAGGTTTCAATTGATATATCCCAACCTTGTGCAATTATCTCTGGCCTCTGGAAATAGAATACTAATACTGTATAAAAATGAGCAGTGCTAACTGTTTTTGAATTACAGTGATCAGAATGGGAACTTTGTTGTACCTGCAGACCATCTCAACCCACTCTTTTTTCTTGAGCTGTAGAGTTCATAGAGTCTGTATTTACACAGGGTGAGATATGAACGTGCTTTTTCATGCTAAAAAAAGTTCAAATGAGGCCAGTCTGCATTCTCCAGCACAACAATAACATAAACATTAAAGTAGCTGAATTATTATTCTTCATTCTAGGCACAAAACATTATGTTTTGTGATTTCTCTCTCTCGTCTGCATTCTAGTCTTCCCATAATAATCACATAGTAGTTTTTATACAGCCACCTGCAAAATTCGGAACGTCTTGTGTCCCTAATGCATGTCAGTTCTTAAACTTGGAACATCTGTATCACTGAGCAAGAGTCACAAAGATTGTATACTTTAAAACTATATAAGTTATATGTAACAGTTTTATCTACTAGATATGGATTGATGTGAACGTGCAATAAAAGCTACTTTCAAATTATGGAGACTAGGACATACTTGAAAATGGAACTATTTATTCTTAATTTAAAAAGGCAAGACAAGAGAACAACAACTTGCACTATGGCATAACATGGAATACACTATTCAATACCTTTTTAGATACCCTCCTGGGAGATACAAGGTTGGGCCTCAAACTGGATCAAATCAGTTGTGCACAATTTACTTCAGCACCACAAAAATACAAGTACAATCTGTGCCTACCTGATGGTTTATTTACAGATTGTGAACTACAGACTATAATATCGTAGCCCGATCATGAATTATGGGAAATAAGTCATGAACATGAGAAGTGTTCATAAATGCTTTTAAATAAGGTTCATTTTTCCCCTAATATAGCAAAGGTCCAAAACAATACAAAAATGTTAAAGAAATGCATAGGTAAAAACTCCCAGTTTCCTGCACCAAAAGCTTGTTCTATTTATTTTGTACTTCTGTTTATCCAGCTTTCTGTTCCCACTTGTTATCCACCACTCCCACCTTCCCCAGCTATTCACCTATCAATTTTGCAGACAGTTGCATGTAAATACATATAGATATACACACAAACACATGGATCAGCTCCATCTGAAAAGAAATCTCTGATCCCCAATGCAACATCTACCACCAAAGTAATTTGCAATAGGGTGGCAGTGGTAAGGTCTAAACTGAAGAAACAGAGGGAATGGGGCAAGATCTATGATTTCTGTGTCAAAAAACAGAGTATCACGTTTGTCAAATCCAAGTGAAGATGCAAGGCAGATCTACACATACTGCTACTCCTGAAAAGAGTAAGAGTACTCATTTGCAACTCCCTTCTCTTTATGAGCTGATGTGGGGTATCCAGGAGCCCCCTGAGTCACACCAACAGCCAGTGCCAGTGACCACTCATCACCCTATCCCAGGGAATAAACAGGCCAGTCAGCAGTCACAGTACACAGGGCAGTAATTCTTCAGCTTTTTGGATGACATTGGTTTTGGATAATGTCTACGGAGGTAGAAATCTTAGTCTTTTTGCTTACAGCAGATTTTTTTTTTTTTTTTTACATAATCAGCATTACTTGCAGAATAGATTAGTTCAATTAAAAATCATGAAAATTCTGTCAATGTCAAAATGTCCAGCTGCCATGGGCACAACCCCAGCAGTTCTTTTGAACTTAGCACAAGAGCAGAAGTGGTGTTGATAAGGACTATTCTCACGAAAGACAGATAAAAATTACTAGGAACACTTCAGCTATCTTCCATGCCAATGCCTCTAAAGAGGCTCAGCCTTTGTCCAGGTCTATTGTTAGTTCCATGTCCTCTTTAGGACATGGCATTTACAAAAGAAGATGCTTCTTTATTTTGCAAAACTGGACACCACCAGTGAAGAAATGAAGTCACTCTTTGCAATATCAACTTCAAATGCAAATTCTTGAGGTCTCATTTTATCAGAACATTCCCAAGTTTTATAGTATAGATATTCCTTCACTTTTTTTAAAATATTAATTAATCTCTTTTAACAATCTCCCACATTGAATTACTAGAGCCTTATCTTCTGGATCAAGTACAACAAAACTATCTCTATTTGTAGTTTTTATGCTCTCTCCAGCTCTTATTTTATAAACATATCCAACATTATATTCAGTTACTCCAAACAAACAAACTTGACTGCATAGGGGCTGGCAAAACCTACACAATTATTGTCCTTGAGTCTGCTACAAAAAACCAGCAGTGAAAGTTCAACAGCAGGAAGTCTGTGAAAGGCTAAGCAAATGGGATTGCATACTGCAAGGCAGATCTTACCCATAACCTCACAAGGATCTTTTTAGCACGCACCATTTTGTTTTGCGCTCTTCTCCCTTGCTTACTTTCATGCCGCTGGGGTATCTTTGAGCTCCTTGAGTACTCTCTGCACCACTATGACTAACATCATGCCCACTGGGACCCAAATTATAGTAGAGCCAAGGACTGTAGGCAAAAGTGATACATACTAATGCTGCATTTAACCAACAACTTCTCTTCCCCCTTAACGTAACATACTTGAGCAGTAATATCTCTTGTTTTAAGTTGCAGTTTATGAAGACAAAGAGAAACCTTGAGAGGTCTATGGAAGGAAAACAGGATCCCTAAGGTTTACCAGCAAGATATATCCATCAGAGTATTAAAAATCCTTTATAAAATCCCCCTGGAACCTTCCCTGGAATACTTTATAGAAGCCTAGCGAATGCATTGTAAAAAGACTAATTAATATATGAAGAAAGCTATTATAGCATTTTAGTATGATAAGGTGAACAAGAAATCTCACCTGAACAAGAGAGAGTCTGGTTTATCTGGTTTAGCAAAATTATGCTATTCCTCTCTAGAAACACACTCCAGTAAGGATAAACAAACTTAAAAAGAAAAAGATTGCTACCTAAGATGCAAAATAATGTTGGCAACTGTCACTGAAAAACTGCTTTAACATACAATTGCAAATATTCCCCAAGTAGCAGTTATCTAGTTTTGAAGCAGTCTTCCAATAGTTAGCTGACAAAACACACAGAGCTTATTTTTTTATCATGACTATCTCATATAACTTCAGTTAAAAAAAAAAAAAACAAACCAAAAAAACCAACAATAACCTAAGAGAAAAGAGACAAAGGTCGGAGCCAGGAATCTTCTTCCATTTTCTGGAATACAGGGAGTAAGAAGAAAATAGGTCACCACACTAATTCCAAAGTGACCACCTGCAGCACTCAAGTGGCATGTCAATAGTCCCAAGCCTACTGCTAGACTCTTGTCTGTAGCTATTTCAGGCTAGGCCAGCCCCAGTTCTTGAAAAGTAAAGTTCTCTTACACCTGTATGGACCAGCTGCCAAAGCAGCAGTTAGAATGGTGGAAGAAAGGTCCTCCTGTACCAAGGTCTGTGCAAACTCCATGCAGCTCAGCTTTGACTATTGTCACTAACCACAAAAACAATTCATGTTGCTTCTGGTGACAAGGGCAAATATACCCATGTAAAGAACAAAACAATAAAACTCCAAAGCTTACAGCAACAGCGTCAGGGTACCAGGTCCTTGTACCAGATCAAATATTTAGACATTCCAGAGAACCTCTAACTCAACTTTATGTTTTGGTTTGGTTTTGTTTTTAATACATGTTCTTCTCCTATTTTGGCATGCAAACATAAATCACTAGGAAAAATTAGGGATAAACACAAAAATCCCTCAAAATTGAAGCCATGTCCAGAGCAAACACTACTGTTCAACTAGCTCAAGGGGATTTTTTTTCCTTTTTGATATCTTCCAGTGATGGTATTGGACACTTGCTATTTCAGACTATATTCTGTCATTCTTCCTGGGAGGTGTTCATGTCAAAGGGTATTAGGATTATAATAGATTTGGGGGAGGGGAAGGAAGGAAAGGGAGGACAACACAAGTCTTAGACAGAGCTATATGGCGGTACACAGACACTCAAAACAATTAACTGTCCAGCACTGAGGATAAGCAAGCTAAATACCAGAAAGAACTGTTCTTTTAGTCAATATTGAAAGGCAGAAGCAATCCTAGCTGAGTCAGCCTGGCGAACATCTATTACTGGAGTTCATCAGGATTTAGAGCAAGACCAGACAAGAATAACACTGAATTCTAAAACCTCCAAACATTGCAACACTTCTCCAGCCCACTGTGATTCTTGGGAGGACTATTACAGATACAAAAGTTGTAAAGGCTCAAAGTTGTTTGGGTGTAAGCATGCAGAAGCTGCACAAAGCAGCAAATCACAGCTAGGCCGTGTGCTAGGCCAGCTGCCATCCCACTGATGTATAAGCTACATGTATTTTCTACTGGTAAGGCAGGCCAGGAACTACAAGTACAGTTAGGGTCACAAACCCTAAAACATTATCTTCATCTTTCTCACAGTAACTACCATAACCCACATGTACTTATAGCTCCTTCCTCTAACATTATCTGCACAACACCTACAGTTCCTTTTAAACTAAGGCTTAAATGTAGGCAAAAACTGCTAAAAACTCTTGGCACTCTAAGCCAGAAGGAGCACACTATACACCCATGTTCTGTATTATGCAAGTCCACTGAAGCAAAAAGTTTGCCTTCACATCTCTTAAGGAACTCAGACAAAAACATTAAACTTGTCCTTTGGTCCTTTATGCAATAATGAAGTAATCTTCAGCAAGATGATGAAGACAAAACCCCCTGAAATACATAGCTAGATATAATATAGGCAACTCCTGCCTGATGCAGGACACAGTTTCCCAAGTTGTTTTTCCTTGATACATAGCCACTGAAGGGAATTATAATCTTCTTAAGTTCTTAGAAAAAGTAAATACAGACAGCATGATCTCAACTGTATTAACAAAAACTTTCAGCATACCAATTGATTTTATCACCCCAAATTAGAAAGACAAGCATACAGTGAAATAAACATATGAGGACCACTCTTGAGTTGTTGAAGCCTAGCAGGATGACTGCAAAGCATTAATACAGTAACGTGAAAAATGAACAGTTCTACTTTTTGCCTTAGCCTCTACGACTTGCAACTTCCCTTCTTAAAAGTATTATACTAGACAAAAACCAGCTATCACCATGCTTTGGTTCACTTCAGCCAGTAAAACAGAAACAGAGTTAGTTGAATTTTCCAACTATACCCTAACTAACCTCACAGAAGAATTAAACAACTTTTCTTTTGAAATAAAGCTCAGCAACAATGTTCTACAACATCCCAAAGCAACATACCACTACTGCTCCAAGGAAACCACTTCCAGAGAAGTCAGCACAGACTTTAACCAAATCAGTTTTGGAATATAAATAAGGAGTCATTCACAGCAGCAATTTGCCCAGGGAAGTCGGTTGTCTACTGGCAACAGCCACCACCAAGTACAACTAAGGACCTCTGCAAGCCACAGATAAAGGAAGTTTTTGACACTGAAAAATGTTCTCATCTTTAAATATGTGACTTACTAAACCTGCAACACAATTTTTACCAAGGGGTTTGTTTCCTTCCTGAGATAGTGTCATGAGATAAGAATCAGTGTGGTTTTACAGCACTTGGTCAATGATGTTCCACAAAGATTCTGAAGTATTCAGCACATATCCTCAGCATGACAGTAACAACACAGAAGCAAAGCGACTGAAACAACATACTGAGGAAATAACAGAGGGAGGAATTACTTCTTAAGAAACTACAGTTAATTTCAGTCTTTCCTCAATCCTCAATCAGCAAATCACCTTCTTTCTCGAAATACTCTATATACTCCATGAAGTCTGCAGCAGGGAGATATGCAGTGCACAAAGGAGTAAAGAACTCATTTTCTGGTTTAGTATATTTCTTCCCCAATATCCATTTGAGATTTGTAATTCAGAAGGAAGTCCAAGTTACACTCTTACTGCCTCAGCTCCAGATTACCTTACTATTCTTCAAGATCGTATTAGCAAACTGCTTTTGCAACTCCCTCAGTATGAGTGACCTCCAAAATATTTGAGATTGGTTGGTTTTTTGGGGGTAGTTATTAAGTTTTCCGTCTGATTCCTTAGGATATTTTAGCTAGAGCTACCCTGATTGTCAGAAAGTGATTTCTGGTCAAGACACAAACTGCCCACTGAGCAACAAAAATTATCACATTACCTAAATACTAGAAACATAGACATGAAAGTGGAGAGGGGAAAACAAATGAAGCCCCCACAACACTTACAGCCACACAAGCAGGCCTATCTGAGGCTGTAAAAGCTGTAGAAACCAACCTTGGTCCTAAAAGCACCTCAGAGCGACTCCATCAGCGAGGCGCTGCACGCTAAGCGCAGGGCGCGCACACACGTCTCCTAGTTTGTCGCTCAAGTCTCCCAAGTTTCACCCGAAGGCGGGGGAGCGGGCCAGCTGCGCGGAGGGCGGCACGGGCGGCCGGGGGCGTCGCTGCTGGCCCGCACCGCCCTCCCCACCAGGAGCCGGGACGCGCGTTTCTCCGCCGGAGCCCCCGGGCACCCCCAGGCGGGGCGGGGCCGGGAACAAAGCCCGGCTCCGTGCCACCCTCCCCGCTCCGTCCCGCCATTCCCGACCGGCCTGGCCCGCTCCCAGCCCCGCCATCCCCTGCGGCGGTGGCTGCCCGGCGGCTGCGCGGCCCCGCTGCCCCGGCGGCGGCCGGAGCCGGCCGGACGGGTGCGGGGCGGCAGGAGCCCCAAGGCGGCCGCCGCTTTACGCCCGGCCCGCGGGGCTGTGCGAGCAGCGCTCCCACCGCCGGGGGCTCCGGGGGCCGCCGGCTGAGAAGGCTGGGCACACCCGGGTGGGGCCGCGGCCGAGGAGGAAGGGGCGGAAGGAGACGGAGCGCGGGCCGCAGCTGGGACCGAGGGAGGCTCCGTCTCCCCGGGTCAGGAGGTCCGGAGCCCAGACCGGCGGCGGGCGGCGCCGAGCGCACGCAACACCGCCGACCCTTGCTTCGTCTCCGCCCTACTCATGCCCCCGCGGCGCCGGCGGGCAGGGCCGCCCGGACACACGCTGCCCTCCCTCCCGTCCCTCCCTTCCCCGCCGTAAACAAAGCGGCGAGGGCCGGGGCCGGGCCAGCACCAGGGGCCGCACAGCTCAACCCGCGGGCTTCGTTCCTGTCGGGGCAAGGCGCCCCCTCCTCCCTCCGATCAGCCTCGACCGGATCCCGGCTCTGCCGCCGCCTCACCTCTCCCGCCGGTGGAAGCTGCCGCAGCCCCGGGCGCCGCCGCCTACCTCAGCGCGGCTGCGGCCCCCCACACACACACTTCAGAGCGACCCTGGTGGGAGCCGGTGAGCGACGCGCGCCACCGGCATCCCCCGCCGGCTTTATCCCGACGCCGCCTCTCCCCTCCGGCACCTCGACGTCCCGGCGCGGCGCTCCCGCCCCCCCCCGCCGCCCCATTGGCACACGCCGCCCCGCCCGGCCCCGGCGCTCACTGGGGCAGGCGTGCGGCACTCACACGGCCCCGCCCCCGCGCTCCCTTCCCGTTGGCTCCCGAGCGCCCGGCCCGCCCTCGGGCACCGCCCCTCCACACTTCGGCCAATCGCAAAGCAGCGACGGCGAGCCGGGCCCCTGATTGGCGTTGCCTCCCCCCCCCCCCGCTTCCCGTGGCTGTGATAGGTCGGGGCGGCGGTTGGTCCCGCCCCCGGAGCGCTCGCGGCGACGTTCCCATCGAACCGCCAGGCTCCCGGCCGGGCAGAGCCCCGGCGGCTCCGCACCGGGCCAGACCGGCGGCGAGCGCGACCCCAGGAGGCTTCCGCGCCCCCAGAGAGAGCAGGATCGATCGCTGCCATTATGAGTGCCGATATCATCAAGGTAGCCGGGAATCAAACGGCTTTCTGGGCACGCGGCAGCGTGGCTGGGAAATACCAAGGGAATGTTCTGGCTACTGAGGCGAGGGGGCCCGGAGAGGTCTCGCCGTGCCCGTGCCGTCAGGGCGCTCCTTTCGCCCGTAGGAAGCGGTCGGAAAATCCACCCTTCCCCCAGGCGAATAAGGGCAAATATTTGTGTCTCGGCCAGCTGCACGAATGCCGAGATACCGCCTTTTTGCCAGGAATTAGTCGCGTTGTTCTACCAACGCCGGGCTTCCCCCGCACAAGCAGCCTGGCTCCAGGGAAGCCTGCGGGGCAGGCACAGCAAGCTGCCGCCACCCCTGCATGGCATATAAAGCACTTGGGACTGCTCTGGCTATTGGATATTCGCTTTGATTTCATGTAGTTCCCACCGGCGCCAGGCTGCAAGGTTTATCGCAATGCACTGGCAGCGAGGCGGAGTAATAAGATAATTCACAACACCATGCTCAGAAAACTGGGACTGGCCAGGATTTCACGAATACCAGAGGTCTGGTGGTTGGAAGTAACAATGTATTTCTAGACAATGCAAAGATCTGGGAGGCAATGTTAATAGAAACAGTACCAACATTGATATTTTAACTGGTTAGAAAGTAACTATATTTTCCGTTAAAGTGCCTCAAAACTTCCAGGCTTAAAACAAAAAAATGGGCGGGGGGGAACAAAGAAAAATAAATACATGGAAAGCGTGATAAAATAACACAAGAGTTGCAAAATAGTATTTGAAGGAATCCTGAAGTCAAATTATTGCCACTGTTAAACACAAGCCTGTCATGCAAGTAGTGTATTATAATGAGCATTTCCAACAAAACCAGAACTGAGTGAAAAGTACAAAGAACAAATGCACCAGCACAACAGTTGTAACCATTTCTATTAGAAGAAGTTCAGACTTCTGTACCACACTTTGTACGATTATAGTTTATTTAGAGGGGAGTAAAGGCCCCTCCATGCTCAACTACTTATGTCCATGTGCTGCATACCCTTAAGACAGATGATGTACATCAACTTGCAGAAACCAGTAGGAAAAGAAAGCAGGAGAGGAAAAAATAAAGGTACCCTGGTAGCTGAGGTTACCTGTAGATTTAAGAATTTTGTGGAGTACTTTTTACTGTATTTTAACAATTGTGCCACAGTCCAAACGTGGGTGATCGAGCACCTAACAAGAAAAACAGGATTCATTGCTACTGGTGTTGTGCATCATTTCAGACAACTGATTGAAGCAAAGTACATCACAAGTTGCTTCTGATTTTGAAGTTAGTTTTGAAGTTAACTATTCTGAGTTAGGGCCTCAGTGATCTTCCCAATAAATGCTTGTAAGAGCAGCAGAACCTCCCCACCAATGAAAATCAGACCACTGGTTTTTAATCCTGACCACCTGAACTTGACAGGATGTACAATCACTTGCAGAACCCAAATTCTCCTTTACCTGCCAGCTTAAAAAACAGCTCTAAGGATTAGTTAACATAGTAATAACAAAGTTTTCAAAATACATTACAGTACCAGTTAATATTAATAGCAATCATTATCTATGTGGGTAAAGTCCTTACTAACTGAAGCTTTGACTATCAGCTCCTCAAAGACACCCACTCTTGGTTCTTGCTGATGTGCCATAATGCTTCAGGCAAATAACTGATTCTTTGTTTGCCACCAGTTGTAGTAGTTACAACAATGCTCTTTTTTTTTTTTTTTTTTTTTCTTTTTTTTGTATGAGGCACTGTTATTTCCTCATTAGGGAGAGATTTTTCCAAATACAGTCCTGTTAACTCTTGGCAGCCACCAGAACCTCTCAGCTGTTGCATTTTACTGTATTGTCCAAAGCACCAAGCAAAAAACAACAGAAAAAAAATAAAATCACCATTCACATTGTTCTATGTACTTGAGCACATACACTTCCAGTACTTGTTTTACAGACTTTCCTTACCAGATCAGCATTTACCCCAACTCCTTGATATATCTAACAGGCTTAGTTATTTCTTACACAGCATTGTAAAACTTATTTGTTAGGCCACCTCTTTGTTTTGCAGTGGAGTTGTATAAAACCTGTCACTGACTGTTAAAAAGGGGATAAAAAAGAATTTATCAGAAAGATGGAACTTTTAAACCACTTGACAGACTGCAGAGCTCACTTTAATAATACTTTGAGCTCCACCTTCAAGAGTTCTGAATATTCACCACTTTGTTTTACAAAGAACTGCAATTATAAACCATGTGACTTTCACACCTTCCAACTTGTTAACATAAGTAACCAGTTCGTTTTAAGAGAATCCCATCCTTTGAAAGTTTTCATTTTTCCTTCGAGGCATCTCCTTCAGAAGAAATAACTTCCAATTTCTAAAGGTTAACTATCAAGTTTTTGTATTACAGTATTTTGAATCTCAAACATATTCTTCATGATATTAAGTCATAAAAGATAAAAAGTTTAGAGACTAGATACGTGAGTTGTAGTACTTCTAAAAATAATTTTGATTCCTAAAGTGGCCAAAAAATATATAACTTCATGCTATTACATTACATTATAATTTTTGTGTTTAAAACAACACAGAACAGCAATTATAAAACAGCTGCTGAAACGTCAAACCACCATTGTGCCTTTTGTTAAAACAAACAGTTCAGGACCCCTGAGAGTTCTCTGAAGAACTACTCTAGTGCATAAATTTGTAAACAAAGAATGGCATATTGCATAATGGCATCTGTTAAGGCAGAAAGTAGAGAAAACAGTATTCAAGAAAGGGGTTACATATCTAGCCTTAAGACTTGCAAGAGAACAACATTTTATGTTTATCAGAAGGACTCGCTGATGCCATCACCGATTGTAAACTGAAGTTCTCATAGTTGCAAGAAAGATAGCATGAGTATAAAGGAAGTTGTAAAAATAGACCAGAGGGTCAGAAAGGGTGTCCTTGTTAACATTTCTTTCAAGGAATGAATTCCCAAAACAGGTCTTGAGTACAGAGAATGAAGTGCCAAGGCTGTAGATATGCACCTATGCTGCATATGGCCCTACAACTGAAGTTCTAAGCCAACAAATGGATGTTACATAATCAGGTGAAACCTCTAAGTATCTCACAAGCAGGCTGCACTAGGCAAGATTTTTGAATGAACAGTACACTCACCAGTTTGCTGCATTATTTTAATTTTTTCCCCAGAGACTTGAAGACAGTAAAGTGAGAAAACTGAATGGATAGCTATTAATTTTACAATAGAGAAGCAAAACAGCAGCTCATTAGAGTCATTACTTTCTACAATGAAGGAGACTGCCATTTCCTCCCCACAGAAGCTCCGTGTTTAGGGAGGTGCAATTCATAAGCATGTCCTACCCCATAAAAGTCCAAGCTTTAAAGACCCATTGCATTCTTTGCCTAGAATGTACTGGAAGATAAGTGGCAAACAGCATGAAATAAGTTGTCTTAATAAATGTACTATAATCCCATTAACAAACCATTTTGATCTGATGAGGCCAAAATCTTTTACCTGCCAACTAATAATGTGCATCATGGATGGTCATGTATTGGAGAATGTTTCATTAGCCCAGGTGACAAGCAGAGATAGACTGCCCTGTTATTTCCAGACTCATGTAAATTAGAAATGTATTTATTGTATGATGGGAGGCATGAACAAAAGAACCCCACTATGCATAGCTTCTGGTTCTATCCACCCATTTTGTTTCAAGAATCTAATCTCCTCTACAGCTTTCATTAGTCCATCTGCCCTGGGCCACTCTCACATGTTCACAGTGCTAATTTTGTAGTTCTCTACCAATTTCAGACCTTCAGTCTCAAAAACCTTCCTTTTCGTATCTTCAGGCATGAATCCTTTTTTGTACAGCCATCAGAAAGGAGCAATTTAAGCCAAATTCCAGGGTAGAGACAATGGCTTGCTCTATGAAAGGCTTAAAGGGAGTGGTACATTCCATAGGCAAGTACGGACGTATCAGCATTTGGTGAACTCAAGCCACAGTACTGCTTGTTTACAAGAAAATGCCAAGCCACACATTGCTCTCAAAACCATATTTTTTTTCCTCAACTTTTCCTTATTTCTCATAAACTGCAAGCACCCAGTAAAGCTGCCATTTCTACGGCATTAGCTAGAATCAAGCACACAACCTCCTTGTCTTCCACTCCAATACAATTCTAGCCACCAAATTTATACCACTTTCGAGCTCAAGAGTTACCCACCAGACTCTGCTTAGTCCTGATTCAGAAAACTCCCTTTTTTAGGCAACAGAGACCCTCTCCTTTTAGAAAACTCTGGCCATGCCTCTTTAGCAAGCGGTTAACACACCTGTGTGTAACGTACCTACAGCTGGAGCTAGGCAGGGACAGACAGAGAGACAGAGAGACAGAGAGACAGAGAGACAGAGAGACAGAGAGACAGAGAGACAGAGAGACAGAGAGACAGACAGAGAGAGAGACAGACAGAGAGACGGAGAGACGGAGAGACGGAGAGACGGAGAGACGGAGAGACAGACGGAGAGACGGAGAGACAGACGGAGAGACGGACGGACGGACGGACGGACGGACGGACGGACGGACGGACGGACGGACAGACAGACAGACAGACAGACGCTTTTTGCTACCCTTTCTCAGGAACACGAGCCTTGCCCACGGCAGGCAGCGCCGCCGCGCCTCACCGGCCCCGCCAAGGCCGCGCGCATGCGCCCCGCGCCCCGCGGCGCCGCGCACAGTTCCGGGTCACGGCGGCCATGGAGGCCGGGCAGGGCCCCGGGCCGGGCCCCGGCGGGGACGCGGCTCAGGTAACCGCGCTGGTTCGGCAGCGCTGCCGCGGGGAAACCTGGCGGGACTGCGGGCGGGGAGGAGAGAGGAGAGGCGGCGGGCTCAGGCCAGGGGAAGCGGTTTCCCGTCAGCCTGCCCTGAGCTCCCCGCGGGGTCGGTGCCCTTGAGGCCTCTCGGGGTCCGGGCGGGAAGTCCTGGGCGGAGGTAAGGAGGTGTTCATGTCTGACCGTGAGCCAACGATGCGCTCGGGTACCAATGGCATCCTGGCCTGTGTCAGGAATAGTGTGGCCTGCAGGACCAGGGAAGTCACCATCCCCCTCTGCTCGGCTCTGGTGAGGCGACACCTCGAGTGTTGCCTTTAGATGTGGGCTCCTCAATTCAGGAAGGGCACTGAAGTGCTGGAGCATGTCCGGAGAAGGACAACGGAACTCGGGAGAGGCCTGGAGTACAAGTCTTGTGAGGAGTGGCTGTGGGAGCTGGAGTTATTTATCGTGGAGAAAAGGAGGCTCAGGGAGACCTTATCACTCCCTATGACTGCCTGAAAGGAGGTCGTAACCAGGTGGGGATCGGCCTCTACTTCCAGGCAACCAGCAACAGGGACAGAGAGCATAGTATTGAGCTGCGCCAGGGGAGGTTTAGATTAGACATTAGACGGAATTTCTTCATAGGAAGGGTCATTAGATATTGAAATGGACTGCTTAGGGAGACTCTGGCGTCACCGTCCCTAGCGGTGTTTAAGGACACACTGGACATGGCACTTAGTGCCACTGTCCGGGTGACAAAGCGGTGTTCAGTCCTAGATGACCTCAGAAGTCCTTTTCCACCCAGTTGTTTCTGTGATTCTCTGTTCCCCTGGTGCCATGGCCTTCTCTCGGCGGTGCTTCTCCTGGCAGCACGGCTCTCACGGCGGGACAGGGTCTGCCCCTCCGCACAAACCTGTCACACGCTGGTGAAACAGCTGCTCAGCTCTCCTGAACTACATCCACGTGAACCAACAACACACCCCGTTGTCTTTGAAACCCAGAGAAATACTTTAAAAGGCACTGATCAGTCAGATGTCAGCTATTTGGAAGGCTGGTTGGAGGGACCAAAGCAGGCTTTTCTGAAGTAAAAGGACTAAGCTGAGTTGGGATCTGACTGTGCTCAAAGTATTTTGTGTTCTCATTTTTAGAAGCATTGGATTTTTTTAATTATATATTTCATGTGACCTTAATGGACAAAAGGCACTGGTTTCTTAAATGTAGCTGGGTGAAAGCATACAAACTACAAGGTGTGAAAATTAGACGTTATATTGCGTTTTTTGATTGAAAAATGCCCCCAAAATGTTCATTTGTCCATTCTTTTCTATTTTATTTCCCCAATGAAAGAGGGAAGTACCTAAGCCTTACATCCCGACAGAGGAGGAAAGAAGACTCCTCAAGGAATGTGCTGAAGAGAGTTTCCGGTACAGAGGTAAGTTCACTTTGCTGGTAAACTCGGTTGCTTTCCTTCCACCCTTAGCTTTTGCTGTTACCAGAGGCATTGCAGAGGGCCTGGGTCGGTATAGCACAGCAGTGCAGTAACAAGCTTAACATGTACTAGAATTGTGTCCCAGCAAATGCTGATCCATGTAGTATTTGCTAAGAGTTTGCAGCGGTTTTGTAAAAGTTGCAACACAATTCCTAAGGTTCATGCCTTATAAAAAGACCTCTTCATATTTTAAGTTAATGTGCTTATTGAATGTCTGAAAATAGATCTAATTAATTGAGTCTCATTTATATTACTGCATTTTCTTTTTTGTGCTATTTCTGCATTTATATTTTCAATTTTTGTTATCTTTAACATGCAAGAATAAAATAGTTTAACTTACAGCCATTGCTTTTCATTGTTGTAGAGACTTGTGAAGAGAATATATAAGTTATACTCTGTTCAACTTTTGGAGAAAATTGCTGTGTCTGTGTTTCTGTAACCCTAAGGTTTAAAGTGTGCTTGATTTTTGTACACCTGGACATGAGTTTGAACATGCCTTCTGATGTGATTGTTACCTGCTATTTTATCACACAGTAGTAGGTTACTCCTGATGCTGATAGGTGGCCTGGTAAAAACCAGGACAGATGAAGAATTTAGCAGCTGATTTGCTAATTTTAGCACACTAGGGCTCTGATTTCTCATGGAAGCCAGTACTTTCAGGGATGGCTCCTAAGACATTGTGATTTTAAATTAATGATTCAAACTTCTCTTTTATCTTTCTCCATTGGTTTGACATTCTCCTAATCCACTTTGACACAAATACTTAGAAATCTTCAGCATATTTGCTAAAATGTGGCCATTTTCTGTATAATTTTATAAGTGAGAGAGGCAAGTCCGTTAGTGGTACAATGATGATTGGTTATGGTTCATTTATAATCTTTCTTCTGGAAGACAAAGAGAAGAGAGAGTTGTTTGTTCCTGAGCTGTTCTGCAGTGTTGCTCATTGCCCTGTGCATCTTTATATAGTCACTGAAGAAACAACATGTAGGTATTACTTGAGAGCCCTAAGTTAATTTTCTTGAGTGATTCTCTTTAAGGAGCTACAACAGTAACAGATTTTTTTTCCAGGGGTTGTGTTCTGTGCTGTTATCTCACTGGGAGAGCCTAAAGTCCATCACGGTTTTCTAGGTCTCCCGTCTTTGTTTCCCTGTTCTGCACACACATACTAGACTGTTGTGTTCACTGTATTAAATACATATTGCTTGAACTCCTCTTTGCAAGAGGCTGCTTGTGTGAGTGCCCTGAAATCCTCACTTTGTATTGTGTCAGCTTTTGTTATTCACTGAAGTTATTATAAATTTGGGTGTTTTCAGGTTTTTTTTTTTTCAAATTTCAAGTTGTAGCAAATTTTACTCATTCTTACAAACTGTCTGTGTTTTGACATAGTTTTTCTTGGCAGCTTCTGCCACTAGTCATTTCACAGTTCAGTTGAATATTATGCTTTACTGGAGTTACTAGCTTGTAATCACGTTATCATATAAATTCTTACACTCTTAAAAATACACTACAACCTTCAACTTCATCCTTTGCACTTCTAATCTTGCTAACAAAAATCATACTGATACAACATTTTCCCCATAAAAAAAATTTGACTTGGGTACATTATATTACCATTCTTATGTGCTGTTGACAGATCAGCATTATTTTCCATAGATTTATTTTGTTCCTGAAGCAGAAAAAGTAGTCTTTGCCCATAGCATTGATGTTTTCTGATTTATTAAGCTTGTTTTGGTGGGGTTTTTTCCCCCTACAGTTGAATTATTAATTAATTTTTAGGTTCCAATTTTCATTTAGCTTATTTTTTTTTATTATTATTTTTAGTTACCATTTCAGGTCACTTATATGCTCACATGCTAGTATGGCCTGATTTTGATATCTGGGATGTTTGTGTTAGGTCTGTAAATAAATAATTTCAAACTTCTGAGGGTTAGACTGAAGTCCTCTGTAATAATTTTTGAATTTTTGAGTATTTTTCTTTACACACTCTCCCTCCTCTTGTTGTGGAGTTGTTTGTTTGTTTGTTTTTGTTTTGTTGTTGGTTCTGTTTGTTTTGTGGTGTTTTTTTTTTCTTTTACAATTTAGTTTGCAATCTGTGCTGTCATTTCATATCTCAGAAAATCTAGAATAGTAAGTTTTTGAAAAGCTAGGTCTGGAGTCTCTAAAAGCATCAGATTTTTAATATCTAATAGGTTGGAATATTATCTTTTCTGAAGTTTTGCTGTAATCTTGCTTTGAACCAAGGAGCCAATATTTCAAGTGACATCCATGTGCAGTCACCCTGAGATGCTGGTTGGACTCCTTACCTAGTTTAGACCTGTCAGAATTTGTGAGGGAATTAGCTGTTAATTTGCAAAATATTCTTTAATACTTGTCTCTCCAAAACTATAATTTGTCTTCAAATATGAACTTAATTAACAAATTGTGTGTATCAAAACACTTCAACCGTCTAGTGCTGTAGCAAAGATTGGTCTCCAAGAAGTCATTGAGCCTGTTTGTAACATCTACATTTTTAGACTTGCATGAAATTAAATTTCATTATGGCTTATCTAAATCCTTAATGTAAATAGCTTTAGCCTTCTGTTGTGTTTGTCCCTGTATCTTGTGCAGGGGTGGTGATCTTTATGAATATTTGCACAGTAATCTTCCCAATAAAATAAGTATCATTGCTTGAAAGAAGCATTCATTTTGTTTTCTGCGATCTCCAAATGCTTCTTGCCACATAAAATCTTTTGGTGTAATAAAAATTGATGTGAACTGAGGCTGGTTGTGGTAGGCAGTGATGGTCTTTCAAAATGTTGTTTTCTCTGCATTCCTGACACTAACCCCAGGTTGTATAATTTGATCTGTAAGCTACAGAAAAAGCTGTCCTGTTTCTTTATTGGCTGGTGAAT
This sequence comes from Certhia americana, assembly GCA_018697195.1. Classification (NCBI taxonomy): domain Eukaryota; kingdom Metazoa; phylum Chordata; class Aves; order Passeriformes; family Certhiidae; genus Certhia; species Certhia americana. Next base: position 40,355,304 of record CM031860.1, on the reverse strand, counting down.
AAAACATTACATAATTTTAATCAATCTGATTAATAGCTCTGTAAGAGTTAAAACTTTTCCAAGGTTCTTACGTTAAAACATTAAGAGTTTTGATTATCAACATTTTTTAGAGGCACTGGCCTCTCTATAACTTCCTCCTATTGTGAAGAACTGTTTAAGCCCCTCTAGCTTAAAGTTCTGCACCTTGATGCTGTAGCAGTTGTCACTAGACCTGGAGTCTTGTCTGGAGAGCTTTATTCCATCTGACAGTGGCTTTTGTATTTTAGGAAGCATGAAGTATAATGCAGGCAGGATGACTCATTAACTAGTACCACATAATTTGTAGTAGGTCTTAAAAACTGAAATTGACAATATTTGATAATTTATATACAGTGTTAATTTTATGTATAGATCCTTATATTATACAAATGAGCCTAGGAAGGCATAGCAACTCTCATTTTATTGCATATTTGTTAAATGTGATTGAAAATATTGAAGTCTGTATTTTAAGCAGCTTTTTTTCTTCTTCACAGCTTTTCCTTTGGCGGCAGTGAGCATGCTTGGTACTAGTTTCTTAATTAGAAAAGGTAAAGTGTGAAAAATACTTCAGTTTCGTTTTGACTTGCTCAATTGAAATATCTTTCTGCTGTTAGGAAAGTTATTATGATAATATAATGTCCAATCTGCTTGTAACTAAAAGAAGTTCAGACTCTGCAGCTACATAATTTGCAGTTTCTCAGCATAAAGAAGGAGCTGAACTTAAAATCAAATTCCTGTGTGTTTTATGTTGGTGTGACAAGTGCAGTATCTCACTGATTATTAAACAGTATGTTCTCGGTGTGTTAATAACCCTGTGATTAAATATGGTTAAAGAGCTAATTCCTAGATTTTTTAAATTTTATGGGGAATTCAGATATTAGGTGTTCCCTTATTTTCTCTCTAATGTGAAGTATAAAAGAGTAACCTGCTTCTACAGACAAAACTACAGTTCAGTCTTTTCTTAGTATATGATTGCATACATCTTATGTAATATCATATATCTTAATATCTCATTTCATTCTCATTTTTAGGTGTTCTAAGAGATAGCTCAAGATTTGGCTCTTTTATTAAAGTTGCATGTAAGTAAAAGCTACATATAAATTCAGCTTGTATTCATGCTGTGTGTTCTGGACTCTGTCACGCAGATGTAATTCCCCTGAGACTGGCTAATTCACTGTGACTCAAGTTGGCAGGAACCCATAAGGACCAGAGTCTGAGCTCCCTGCTTCTGACAGAACAACCTAAAACTGCACTGTGTGACTAAGAGTGTTTGCTAGATGCTGTTTGAACCCTAATAGGCCTGATGCCATGACTGCTTCCCTGGGAAGCCTGTTCTAGTGCCTGACAACCCGCTCAGTGACGAACATTTTCCTAATGCCCAGTGTGGCCAGTGGCTTTAAACTGAAAGAGGAGGGATTTAGATTAGGTGTTAAAAAGAAATCCTTTACTACAGGTTGCCCAGAGTAGTTGTGGATGCCTCATTCCTGGAAATGTTCAAAGCCAGGTTGGATGAGGCCCTGAGCAACCAGGTTAGTGAGGGGCGTCCCTGCTTGTGGCAGCAGGGTTGGAACTCGATGATCTTTAAGGTTACTTTGCAACCCAAGCCATTTTATGATTCAGGGTTTTATTTGCTGTTTGAATTTGTACTGCACATTTTGGACAACTTTTGTTTGTAAAGTTTGTATAAAAGTTGCTTGATAAATGTAACATAATCATTGAAGATAAAAATGTTGTAAATAGATACTGTGCAGCCTTAGATTACATTGCCAGAATACACCCACCCCTCCCTTCCTAATTTGAAGGTCTTTATTCATGTATCTCACGTGTCCCATTCAGGCTATTTTAATTACTTTTTTTTCCTGGACATTATGTATGTACAATTGTAGGAAAAAAGCAATTTCATGTGAATGATTTTTGGATTAAGTGTAATCAAAAATAAATTATTAACTTAATAAATTAACCTTTTCAATGTAATACAGGACAGTAAAACAGGAAGTTGCCATCTTGCCAATCTGTGCAGATACAGCCAGTTTACTTCAGTAGGAAGAGGGTAAACTTCATGATTCGTGGTCAAGGAAGTGTTGTTTAAGCAGATAAATGAATGTGAGAGACTAGGGCTTCAGTTGTTTATGCTAAATTCTGGTTACTTTCTTTGAACACCAAACAATGGTATAACACAAACATTTCTCATAAATAATAGAACTGCTATTTCCCCAATCACTCTTACACATAAGGGCCATATTCTTCTTATTTAATAGAACTAATTTATTGAAATTGGGGGAAAGAAAAGGTGCAGCTGGGCGGGCCAGGATGTTCTGCCTGTAGGAATTACTATACTTTTCTCAGTAATTTTCTAGGTACTCTTGACAATTTACTGAAATGTCTAGTTAGTCATGGCTGATTGACTACATTGACAGCATCCCCTTCAGCACAGCAGAGAGCTATTGGTCCTCTCTCTGTCTTTGACAAAGAAGGGGAAGATTCCTATGCCTGTATGTACATCATGTTAGTCTGCAGTGGGACCTGGCCATGTCCAATCAGCTTCTCTAAGATCTTGCCACAGTGAATGTAGAGGCAAAGAACAATGCCTCATTTACTGTGCTAACTTCAGATATGTGGATCATGTGGCTGTTAGCTCTGTAATAAAATAAACCAAATAATTTTGCCAATAATTACTTTGAGTGAATCATCTTCCAGAGAAGTATTTCCCCTTTTCTTTACTAGAAGGCCTCAAGAAAAAGGGACTTTCTCTTTGTAATTTATGCAGAAGAGTCATCAGCTTTTCTGTTAAGCTTGATTTTGCTAAATATTTAGTTTGTGTTCTTCTTAGGCCAATCTAAAGGCTTGTAATTTTTCTCTTTCCACTAATTTATTGTGTATCAGGTGCTTGGGGTTTTTTTAACCTGCTAAACAGCTAAACCCTTACGTTCCTTTTTCACTCATAGTTGTGGGTGTTCTCTCTTCCCTTGGAAAAGGACTTTTACCCTTCTTTTGAAAATAAGACATTAGAACAGGAATCACAATTTCAGTACCAGTACAGCAGGCTAGGGTAAAATCCCCTTTATGTTGATTCCCAGGCAATGTAATCTATAGCTGAGAATTGCAGAGGATTAACCTTACTGATAATTAACTCTTTCCTGATTTAAAGATAACCAAGTCTCTTAGTCTTTTTTTTCCGGAAATAGTCACTGTACACAAAAGAAGGGTCTAGTCATTTTCCCCTACAAAGTCAGCAAGAAAACTGATGATTCCCACAGAATCCTTCTTATGCCACTGACCCACTCATAAAACTTGAAGGAGCCAGTTGAGGAAAATCATAAGTTTTAAGCCCAGAAAGAGTTATCTTGGTAATTTATTTGTATGTCCTTTGCAGCAGATGGAAGTAGCTCATGCACTAAATTGAAACCATTTGCTTAGTGATTACAAGAGTTCAGCTAATTCAATTGTTTGCCCTCCAGCAGCCAAATCATAGAATCCTTTACAGAAGATACTGAACCTACTGCTAAGTTGATTTAGGCCTCTCTACATACTAGTAAAGCCTTTTCAGGATCTGACTGTTCTGATGGGTTAAAACAGCAGAATTTATTGCCTGTATTTATTTTTGATTGCTTTATCATCTTTGATAGCTTATTGTGATTTCTTGATCTTGGGAAAAAACAATGCAATTATTTTTCTTTTTTTTATTTCTTTTTTAACCCTTCATTCACCAAGACTAGCTGAAATCATCTGATGCTCACACCATGTCTAAATCACTGCTTTATGTCTCTGTTCAGCTGTTGCATTTGGTTTTAGTATCCTTTGTCTCCAGAAGAAGCAGAGCTGATTGCTGCATTGTTTTGGTTTAGATCTAAACTGATTTTCTTTCTTTGATTCAAGATACTACATGATGTATTTGAAATTATTATTTTAAAACAATGTTGGATATTATAGTACAGCATGTAAACCCATCTTTTTTTCTTTTCAAAAAGTTGCTGGAATGTGTGGATACCTGGCTGGAAAGATATCATACTTGCCAATCTGTAGCGAGAAATTTAAGAAACTGAAGGATTCCCCAATAGGAGATGTTCTACGACAAGCTCAAAGACATAGTTCACCTAAGTAAGAATTTAAGTATCTTTTAAATTTAAAACATATTCTGAATAGGGTGTTTTAAACACTAACAGATCAATACTACTTCTGCAGCTTTCCAACACCTTCAGAGTTGCACCTTCCCTCATTCCCCATTACCTCAAATCTACCACTTTCAGGAATCTCTATTCGTATCACTTGGCAAGCTATAAAATACATATTTTGAGCTCTTTATATACAACTGGTCACTTTGAGGAGTAGAAAAACAAACATTTTATTTAGCAAACTGTATTCCTTGTAAAATTAAGACTGTTTCCCATGGAATTTACTTACAAGTAAAACACACTTAGAAGTGTGACAGCACAAGTTGCCTCCTTAGTTTAGAAGTAAACTAAATTAACTGAAATAAAATAGTGTTACTTTCCGGAAGTTTTTCCCATAGTCTAGTTTGATTGAAGTAGGAAAAGGGTGGAAATGATTTCAGTGTTTATCAAAGGAAAGAGCTCAGTAAACAATATTAGTGCAGGAAGAAGCGTGGTGGTCAAACTTACTGCTGTTTGTTTAAATCCTTTACATCTGTAACAGCATTATGCTGTACATGTGAGAAACTCATCAGGTTCTTAAAACTATTTCCTGTTTTCTTCCAGAATGTTTTCTACTTCAACTTTTAATTGCAAGCTGCTTTCAGAATATGTCACTTAAACCCTTGATTCAAAACTGGGAGAATAGTGTTTGGATAGTGAGTAGTAGTCCTCCTGTGCATGTGCTGAGATTTGTTAAATATTTATAAAGGATTTGCTTAAATTCAGATTTATGATAGTTTTTATTTTGTCTGCAAGATTTAACTTTATTCTGAAATGTTTATGCTTTTATGACATCAATTTCCAGCATTACCACTTAATACACTTACTGTACAGAATAAGCTGAATTGGAGTTGGACTTGTTCCTTCAATCCCCTCAGTTTCTAATATGAAATTGTAATGCTCATTAATTGTGTTTACATGAGAATTTGTTTAAGTACCATCATCTGCCACACTAATAAATTCCTTCAACTGTTAATGGCCCATTTGTATATGTAAAGTTTTGTTTCCTAAGCGATAAATTTCTTTTCCTTGGTTGAATAAATAATTTAAATTCATTTCAATTGCATTATTATCCATACATGCTACCCTTTTAACCCAGCAACAGAAATCATTACACTTTCCTGGACATTGTATGTCTACTAATTAATGTATTTTGATAATTTGATTTGGAGTTAAAAACTCATAGGGAACTAAAAGATTAGGTAGTTTTTTAAAGCTGTGTTTGCATATATTTTAAAAACATAATTGAGGCAATAATGTGGCTTTGTCCTGTATGTTTATTAGGAAAATTAAATTAAGCCTAATTGCAAATGTTTTTCATAGGAAACTAAAAGTACAGCTAAGCAGAAATTAAAATTAAAAAATTAATAAATTCTCTAGAAATGTTCTAGTGGCACAAAGTGGTGTCATTCCTGATAGAAGGATGTGTTGTGTAGTGGCTTGCAAGGATGTTCTAAGAATATAGGAATATTTTAAAATATCTGGTACCAATTTCCAGAATATTTTTATATGATATTACCTTTCTCTCTCAAGAGAAAATTCATTAATATTTTTGTAGAATTATTTTGTAGAATAATTTTCATAATTTAATTTTCCTAAGATAACTGTTTGTTCTTCTGCTGTTCAGTCCTGATCAATTACAGCACCTTCTATGATGAAGTGTTATAAATACCATATTCTTCCTAAAAGGCTTTTAAAAATTAACTCTAGTTCATGCTGCTAGTTACATGGGCACACCGTGTACTATTTGTGTCTGATGTGAACTGGTTTTGTCTGAAGATTCCTTGGGGAAGAAGGTTGTAACTTCAATTATTGTAAAGTGCAATATATGTTCATTTTCTTTTCTGTTCTGGAGGTATGAGCTAAGATTCCGTGAGGAAAGGAAGAATGTTAAGGAAGGGGCATTAAAAATTTTTGCAATGTAAAGTAAACACCCAAAACATCCAGGAATTTTTTAAGACAGTGATTCAGCTGGAAACTAAACTATTTAAAATGAAAGAATGTTTTCTTGACTTGCAAGTATTATTACTCTTATAGTTCCATTATTAACTTCAGTATTTTCATATTTAATACTTAGTTCTATTCTTTTCCAGCCGTTCCAGTCGTAAATCTGAATTTTCAGACATACCTTCTCAGTCATTTACTGAATCATCTTCTCCGAGAGCTGGATTCCCACCTTCTTCTAGCTATTCAGATGAGTACAGCTCAACAGATAGAGCCCTCTCAAGTTATGAGCCCATTCCATTCAGTGCTTCTCTGAATGAATCTTCACCTACAGGAATTACTGATTACGCTGTTCAAGGTGAGTCTTTGTATTTAACAACTCGTACTGCAAAGCCTCTTGCCCTTCTGTTAGATACTGCTCTTACTAAACTGTCTATTCTCACCCTATGCAAACACACATGGCACAATATAGTGGTTTTGAATGAATAAGCTGAAGTAACTACAAAAATTGTTTTTACACAGAAGATGAATATAAATTTTATTTGGTGTTCTAACTGTAAACTAGATTCAAGGTTTTCTAGCTGAAAATTGCTTTAATTGCAAGTAAAGATCCTGAATTAACTTAAAAGGTGCAATCTGTTGTGGAACTAAACCTGCAAAAAAACCTGCCTGACTGAAAGTGCTCTTTGACTGAAAGAAAGGGGAATATGCCATCCCTTCATGTACTGAATAAACCACAGCCTACCAACTGCCTGCTGGCCCTTCCAAGGTGATTGCAGTTCCACTATCTGTGGGGTTATAACTGGATACTGCTGTAACTCCATGATATTAAAATCTTTTTAAAATGTTCTTCACAATGTTACAAACATTTGTCTCCTGGGATATTGTGTTCTGTCCACCAACAGTCTGATTTTCTCACAGAGAACTAAAATGTTTTTCAAGTACCAGGCAGCTGTTCCCCTTCTTCAGTATGAGTTGTCCTCAGCTATTGAGGGGGAAACACAAGATTCTGAATTCAGGTGTCTCTGGTACACAGAGGAGGAAGTTACTGTCAAATGTAGGGTTTTGTACTTTGAATTAATTTGTATTTTTCAACTTACTTATGCAAAATGTTTTATTTCACTAAAAAAGCTCTTTCATGCAACTTGGTTATAGTTTTATGAAAGTATCACATATAAATGTGTCAAGAAAATTGTTATTGCATTTCACCACAAATATCAGTAGTTGGTAAAACCTTTATTATATAACCAAGATTCTGCATTATAAATATAGATAAAAGGATCAAATGTTTATCAGGCATCATATGATAGATATTGTCCTAATTCTTTGAAAGCAAAATGTAAAGCCTTAATGCAAACCCTTGAGCTTCACTTATATGTGACTTCTGAAGAGAAATCTATCTCAAATGTTTAATTATTGTAAATTTTAGATAATGTGATCAGAGCTACTTTATCCATCAACTACCACAAGGTTGTTAGAGTATCTTATGGTAAAATGAAGAAAATTAATGAACAGCCAGTGTTTCAAAGCAGTTTGACAAAATTAAAAGGATAAAAGGAATGGATTACTTGAAGACCATATACATTCACTGTTGTATTTAGAATTGTAGCTGTCATGTTCCTGTTAATTTGGGATTGAACAGTAATTAACTGGTATTCTAGAACATGTTGAAGCCAAATTTTGATGGTTTGTGCCATATTTAGTATTTTGCTGTTTGTTTTGTTTTCAGAACCTGCACCAATTCCAGAAGAAACTCGTAAAAAAAAAGGTGTCACATACGAGGAATTAAGGAATAAACACAGACAGGCATATGATGTAATGCAACCACCAAAGGCAGAAACTCCAACTCAGTTTTCACAGGAAAAACCAGCTAAGGAAGGTAATATACTGATTTACAGAAATACTTGTGAAATTCAGGTATTTGCCATAACATTAAAAATGGTTGCAAACACCAAGGTTAATTCTGCATACCTTTAAAACAATTTATATTTAGAGTGTCTGCCTACGTGATACATATGGTCTGTAGTTTCCCGTTTCAGATGAATTATTTTTTCGAAAATTTTGATCATCCAACAGAAAGTTGTAATTCCTTTTCTCGAGCTATATTGCTTGGTGCCAGACTGAAATGCTCTTAAGTTTTGCTTCATTGAGTGTATTGAGCAACCTCTTTCAACAAAGAATTCTCTGAACTCAGAGCTATACCAAAGAACTATGGGAGGGGGGTGTGTGTGTTTTAGATAGCATTGTTCTCTCAAAATAGAGCACATGGTTGATGGTTTGAAGGGGAGGGTATTTATTTTTATGAATAGTTTCATGTGGAATTAGTGCATTTCTATAGAGGCATTGTTTGTAGAGGTTCATTTTCTACATTAAAAACCAGAGGAAGGAAACGGTGTTTGGCAGCAATATTGAGATTTGTTTTCACAGTCAAAAAGAAAACTTTACAGAGCTAAATAAGAATGCAATGTCCTGAAGAGTAAGATGCCATTCAGAGAACTTTTTGACTCAATTTTTTGAAAAGAAGACACAGAAGCTATTCTTAATTGCTTGCTCAAGAACTTTTTTAATTTAATGTGGTATCTGTAAAAACAATTGTAGCAAGAGGAACGTTTTCAAGGTGACAGTGTGTTAAATGGTAATTGTTTGGTTTTTTTGTGCACTGCCCCGCCTTGTCAGCCATGTTGCAACTAGACTTTTAGGAATAGCTGTTGTCTCCTATTAGGTATATGCGTGGTAATAAGTACAGAAGAGTGTATTAAAGCAAAAAGTTCTGAAGCAGTAACACTAAGCTTTGGAGCAGTGTTGCTTAAGAGTGTCAGTCTCTTTGAAGCTTGTGAATTACTTTCTGCAGATCATCTATCTTGGGACAGATCTGCAGCCTTGAAAGAAAAACTATAAACAATTTTTGTGTAATGATTTTTATCTGTTATTTCAAGGATAAAAGGCTTTCTCTTATCATGTGAATGTGCCAAATGAGACATGAAAAAATTATTGAAGCTGTGGTTTCAGATTGCTTTTAAATTCCATGGGCTGACACTTCATGGTTTTACACAATGTTTCTTTTTCAAGATACTTCTCCATAAATAGAAAACCTAGAAATGTCACTTGCAAACTATACACAGAAATGTTAAGCAGCATTCTGAAAAGCTTGCTATATTCCATGGCAAATTTGGCTGTGAAATGAGAATGTGCATTTATTACTTTATTTTTAGTTACTTGAGGTGTATAAAAGCCCTCTATAAAATGTTGATCAAATATTGCATTCTTTTGTTATATTTCTGTGTTCTGTTTGAAGGCTGTACTTGGGCTTTGAGAATAAAACTGAGCAGTGCATGAGATTTGTAAATAGGCTTTTTAAAGTATCTCTTCATATTTTTAGGGAAAAAGAGTAAGGAGGATATACAAAAATTCAGGAATGGTTTATACATGCAAGTACATTTAAATCTGCAGTTCAGGGATTACACTGGTGTTGTGGGCTAAGATACGATTTGGCTTCTTGTGTCAAACTGGACAGTTGCTTGTTGTGTGCTTGTTCATACTTTGAGTCACTACCCTTTGGTTCATCCTCTTATCTCTGGGTCCCTAGCAAATAGGAGACAGTGATTTCTGCCCTCCCTTGCAAGGACAGAAGGGAAACCAAACCATGTTTGAACCAGCTTTAAGCAATCCCTAACTTCCATCTGCCGGTGCCTCCTCCCTTCCCTGCAGCGGCACCAATACGTGCATCTGCATAGTGATCTAGACTGGCCCATTTTCCAGGGAATGAGTGCAGCCTGTTCAGCTGCTGTGGTTAATAGAAATGGAAATCAAACCGTACTTTGAGAGAGCTTCTCATTGTGTGTCACTGCGATATCGATATCGGTTGCTCCAAAGAGATTTGTCAGGGCATTATGTTCACTTTGCTGGTAGCTCAGAGAGACAAGGACCAGCCATTTTGCTCTATTCCACTCTATTCTGCTGCATAGTTAGTAATAAACAGTGATTAACTGTTTATAATTAACTTGCAAGTGGATTTATAAAGGGGTGCCTGACTAGTGTCAGCATTCCTACTGGATCAAATGGAGCCATCCTTAACCTTTTCAGTGATGGCAGTCAATTACAGGGGACTTTGCAGCTCACTTTCAGGACAGCCTGTTTTCTGGTTGTTCAGTTACAGTGGCACACTTCTGAACAAAGCCGTTAGACCACTACCCCGTTTCTTTTCCTCTCTGACTCAATCCTATGCTAAAGGGAGCTGCCAAATAATAATGGCTGAGTAGTTTCCTAGTAGGGATTACTGACTTCTGTTTGTTTGTCTTTGAATGTGTTTTTAACTATCCTGAATCCATCCAACTGTGCATGTAACCAGATTATGTAGCCTCATTATTTATTGTAACGTTCCTTGCCTGTTTCCTCCAATTGTCTTTGTTTCATCCATGTGTTACATTTTTTCAAAGCAATTACAAATTCTGTAGAGCAGGAATTAGCGCAGTAGGCCTCCTGATTGAATATTAATTCATTAAGGTAGAATGATTAGCAAACTCTTTTCCCCATTTATTCAAAAGTAGCTTTAATTACTTGTCTGTTGTGCTGTGACTGACTCTCCCCATGCACCACTTCAGATGGCAGTGCACTTCATTATGCTTTTTGGTACTGTATATGATAAACTTCGGCAGTTAAACTATCACATGACTACTTTTGTTTTTTCTTTTCTTTTCTTTAGTTAAAGTAAATAAATATGGAGATACCTGGGATGAATAAGAGTCAAATGAAGAACTGAAGAAAATTACCTCCTGTCAGCTAACTTGAACTTCATCTAGATTAGTCATGAGTATCAGCATGTTTGGTGTGATCTGCCAGACACTACTATTAATAAGTGAGGAGAAAATGCTGACTTGACAGATGATTAAAAAATGTATTTATGCTTAATTTTTTTTTTAATTTTGCATAAATGAAAAACAAGGCTATGGTGTCATGACTATAAACCATTTGTGCTGTTGCTTAAGAAGGAGCAGGGTAACTTGGTAATATGAACATAAAGCATAAGTTAAAACATACATGTAAATAAATGCAATCCCATGTATTGAGAAGGGAAGAATATCAGAATCTTCTCAAATTTTCATGACTTGCATTAAAAGTTACCTGTAGAACTCAGCCTCTCACTTTGTTTTGTCTGAAAGTGATATGCTGGGAATTTGAAATGGTTGTCATACTTGGTTTGTAATGTCAGGAATACTGCTAAACTTTTGAGGGGGAAAAAGGCTGAAGAGCTGTGTCAGGCACTGAAGTAACCATAACTTTTTCAAAACTGTTTCATGATGCCAGCTGTATTTTTAGACTGATACTCTGACTTGCCCACAACAGGTTTGTAGAGACAGTCCTTTCTGAAGAAAATAATTGAATGAAACTGCAGGTATTGAAAATAGCTACATTTAAGTGCAGAAGGCTAAACCTGACAAAGTTTGGTAAAACCTTGAAAGATATATTGACTGTTAATATTAGGCTCTGTATATTTGATCTTATTTCTCAATTTTTGCAAGTCATGACAAAACCGCCGTGTTTATGGAGAAGAGAGCTCAATCAATAGATTATTTTGTTATTATTACCTGTAAGAAAAGAGCTGCAGTGGCAAAACTGAATAGTATTTCCTGGTGTTTGCATCACCTGCTCTGTCTCTGAAAATTTTGCCTTCACATGGGGATTTTCATGTTCTTCCCTGTGCAGTTTCGTCTCTCAGCATTGTGTTTATATGGGAGTTTGGGCTATAAGGGAGCAAAAACCATGATGAATTTGATAGCATAAAAACATTCCTGACATCCTTGTTGGAGTTGAAAAACAGTGTGTCTACCAAGTTGAAAATTCTCAAAGACCTTATTGATTTAGTGGACTCGCAACAGAGCAGCATAAATAAGAAGATAATTGGGGGAGGGAGGGAGGGGGCTGCACAGAGCAAATGGGTGAAATGAGGAGGAAAAAGCAGGGAAAGAGGAGGATGCTTAAGGAGCCATATACTACTTAAAATAAAACAGGAAGATTGCTTTCATAAAAGCTGATCTTTTAAAAAAGTTAATATGCTAATTGGGTAATCTTGAAGCTTTATCAGAAATTTACCTTGTAGAGAATGCTTCTCATGGCTGTGATGAGTGAACTCTGAAAATACAGTCTGCCAGAATTGTATTGCTGTGGTTTTCAGTGTGCTATTCCAAAGCTGGTTAGTTTTATCATGAAAATATTCACAAGAGTTTCTTAGTTGTCAGTTATGCAAGTAACAGGAAGCAGAAAATTGAAATGATAATAATAGAGCAGATTCCTATGATGGTGCCTTCCTGTAAAGTGTCTTGCCTCACATTCATATTTTTGGGTGGACAAGCAAAGTGTTTTATATAAATTGTATCAGAATTTTTCTTCCTTTCTTAGAGAAGAAAATAAAAGACATGTCAATTAATGTTGTTCTGCTTGAGGTAACATTGTGTATTGATAGCATTTTTAAATTGAATGTAAAGCTGTCATTCTATTGCATCTAGTTACTCTCAGAGGATGTAATTTTTTTTGTCTTTGAACAAGCCTGGTTTGCTGTCAATCAATTTAAAATTCTTTTGATTTCACACCCTTAGTACACATTAAATACAGGAGAGTTCACAATCATAACTGTTAATTTAGCAGGATATTGGGAACTGATGTTTCTTCAAAGTTGGGTCATGTTCAGTTTGCTGTGACAATGTGTATGTTGAGCCCCTGATTCACTAAACGGCCATGGGAATTCAATCATCTTCCTTCCCTTTTCCTGCATATTTTCCATTGGTACCCCCTTGTTTCAGAGAGGATCTTTACACTCTTGTGGCTTCGTAGCAACTACCCAGTCACCCAGGAGTGGATTGCTTATACTGTACTTCCATGACTTTTGGGAATTTTTAACTGAAAGCAAGTGTCTTGGAGCTGATGGCAGGGTTACTGTTGCTGAGAGCAATGTGAGTAGATGTATAGAACAGTGGTGTTAAAAAATACTTAAAAGTTTCCCTATGGGCCATCATACCTGTATATTTGTCAGTAACTGAGAATTAACTCAATGTTTATTGTACAGCTAAGTAAATTTTCTCCCTCAAATTAAAAATAGCATTAAAAAATTAACTTTTATACCTTAAATCAAACACCAGGAAAGGAGTCTGAATGCTTCACTATAAACATTTCTTAAAAAAAAAAAAAAACTATAAAATAATTGTTTTCACTGTTTCTTAAAACTTGAAAATAAGCAGGCCAGTTTAAAGGAGCTGGTAGCATTATCCCCAAGTTCATTGTTACTAATGTACATGAAAAGAAACAAGAGGGTTGCAAAAACATGCCTTAATTCTTTTATAACTGGTAAAACTACCAAAAATCCTGGTCCTGAATGTTTCTGTGTTTCCCCAAATTAGTAGGTATGTTTAGAGCCCCAAGTAGGTACTAATCTGACCTTTACAGGGTTTTTTCCTACTGAAGTTGTTTGGAACACAGCTACATGGAACAGAAAGGTATAAATGCAGAGTGATTTGATTTGATTTGATTAATGAAAGCTAAGCAGATTTGTGGAAACCTAGGGAAATCATTAATATTCCAGAATGAACCCACAACTTTCTTCCCTCCTTGAGACTCAGGAAGAAATCCTCACTTGTCCACTTGCTGGAAGCTGAAAGACCTCTTTGTTCTTCTCATGGGGGACTCCTGTTTGTGGCCCTGAGTGAGGACTTTGCCCAGCTACGGGAGGCATGTCCAGCTCAGTTCCTTGGCTTCTGTGAACACACCAGACCTGCCATAAGGTGGCTTTGCTTGGAGCCCAGTCCTCCTGACCCACAACCAGAGTAAGTTCTCTGTAATCTCTAACATGAAACAGGGGGTCTAAAAATATCGTTTTACTTTTTGCAATTTAGTTTCCTCTTAAGTTGTTGGTAGAAATCCACAAATTCTTGGATTTTTAATCTTAAACCAACAATTTGCATCTTGTTACCACTTCAGACCCTTGCCCTGGGTTTGTGCTTGTTCAGCACAGCCAGTGCAGGCTTGGACACACAGGTACCTTGAGTTTATACTTCAAAACCAAAAAAGCAAGATCCTGGTATGAGCTACTTTCATGGTGTGATGTTGCAGTAAGAAAACAAAGGATAAAGGGACTGCACAGTCATCTGATATAATGGATATTCGATCAAATAGAATTTTCACTTATCCTTGAAAGGAGGATAAAGTCTTAAGATGAAGAAGAAATGGAATTTCTTCTCTTTGCCAAAACTTGAAGTAAATTATTCAGGATTAAAAATTTGTAGTGTATAACCTTTGTGTTGCTGTTTTTCCAGTTCCTCACTGATGACATAGGACTCCATTTTCAGGATATGAGATCTTGCATGAACAGCTTTAACTCCAAA
>CM031860.1:40317011-40340809 GCA_018697195.1 Certhia americana | reverse complement strand
GCGGGCGAGCGGGAGAGAGCCGCGGGCGAGCGGGAGAGAGCCGCGGGCGAGCGGGAGAGCCAGCTCCCGCTGTGCTGGGCTGAGCGGAGCGGAACGGGGGAAGCCGGGCTGCCGGAGTTGCTCTGACTGCCGGCTGTGCAGCGTGAGACACGGGCAGGCTCCGTGCCTGGCACGGCTCAGAGCGCTACGATCTACTGGATCCGTGGAGATAAGCAGGAGAATGGGAGTGAGTATGGCAAGCGTTTGCTGCTGGGAAAGGTTTCCTGTAAGTATTACGGATGTGACAGTGTGTGCTTGGCCATGTCCAGCCCAGCCCTGGCAGACCTCAGTCTCCAGCTGGCTGAGTGAAGGACAGGTTTAATATGTGCCCCTGGGAGAAGTATTAAAGATCTCTTGCTCGGAAATACCTGAGCTTGCTGGCGTGCCTGAGCACAGGCTGCAGAAAGCTCAAAATGTTCACAGGTGAGAAGAAACATTTCAAAGTTTGGGTAAGTGGGATTTTTCTATGCAAGAAGTTGGAAGTGCCATTGCTCTCAAACAATCTGAATGCCAAAGACAACGGGAAAAAAAGCATCCATTTCCACCCTTAGTTCTTTTTCACCCTTCATCTGCAGAAGAAGTCATACTGTAATAAAAATAATTTAAAGGTGTATTTTCTCAGGAATCGTGAATCTTGTGCTTTCTGCACGTGACGATGTTTCAGTCTCCATTTCTAGATATGACCTCCCTGGGGCTTAGTTCATTTGACAAGACTCTTAACCTGGTTTGTCAATAGCTGTAACAATATAAAAATCACCATGATGGTCACCCTGTCTCCCACACTGGCTAGTGATCCTTCTAGAAGGAGATTTTCACTGGTGCCCACTCCTGTCTTTCATTAACCAGAGCTGTGCAATTTCCTGACTGCGTTTGGATCATGCAAATGCAGGTGTTTTGCAGCCAAGTCTCTGTGTAGGTCATGTCTCTTTCAACTCAAAAAAAGTTTTGTTTGCTTCTACCATATCCTATGGCAAGAATGCCCCTGATGGAATTGTGCTGTGTAAAGAAGACTTTCTTTTCTGTTTGGTTTAAATCTGATTTCACTGAGTGCTGATGAGTTTTGATTTTACAAAAACAGCAATTACTTGCTCCCGCTTCACTTTCACTCTTTTACAGACACAGTATGTCTTACCTTGAAATGTTTTCAGCCTGGAGAGCAAGTTACCTAATCTCTTGTGATGAAACCACTTTGTATTTCTGAGCATTCTTTTTAATTCTGGTTTGTCCTGTTTCTGTCTCTGTTTTGTAAAATTTCCGAGATGCACTGGAAGCACCGTAATATTAAAAATGAGGGCAGGCCATAGAATTGTTCTGTAGTCTAAATCTATTTTTCCCCCATTTTTTTTCCCTGGGAATTGTTATTGTTCTACTTGCCTTTTGGCTGTCATAAACCACTGATCCTATGTCTTGCAACTATGCAAAATGACTCTCAGGTCCCTGTACTGAAAAAGTCGGAGTAATTTAAAACCAACTATGTGATGTAGTTAGTATTTTTCTGCATGACTTTGAAGCTTATTACTCAGCCTCTCATATGAAGATTTTTTTCCTAGCTCTGTAATTTTGTCATCGAGAAACTCATGTTTTGTCAGATTATCTGTTAAAATGTTGACCAGGTACCCCCCAACCTGTCCCCAAATACCTTCTCAGGCATCCTAGATTTTAAACAGTCTTAAGAAGTCTCATTTATTTCCTGAAGAACCTTATTTTTGTGAGTGACTTATTAGGAAAAAAACCCAAACAAAACAAAAAACCCTCCATACCCATACAATGTACAAGTGGCTTAGTATTTCAAGGATGTGGCACTACAATACTGATGTCAGAAGCTGGATCCCTTTTTTTTTGTCGTCTGAAATGGATTTTTTGTGTTTGATGCCAAAGTTGGGTGAGTGGGGCAATTTACCAGTAGCTCTTTTACTGGTAGAAATGGACACGAGGAAAGGGCTGCTGCTCCCAGGTTAGTGTTGCTGCCACTTTGTATTTCCCACAAGGCTTGCCCCAGAACCTGCTTCTCACCAGTTCCCTCCAGAGCTCTCCCCTCTTATTACCTGTTGTTGCATTCTTCTCTAAAAAGACAATAAAATAAGCCCCAAATCTTGTTTTTGACAGGGATTTATGAAAACCTGGATAGTGAGCTTTCACGTCCCTTTCACTCCCAGTTTTAGAAGAGAATTACAGACCAGCTGGCTTGCCTGGAGTCCACCTACAAAGGATTTAAACAGGCATGTGCCATTTTCAACCTGCAATTGCTTTCTCTTCTAAAATGCTTTTTTTTTTTTTTTTAATTTGGAGTGAATACCATGTTTGCAAAATGAATGCCAACAGCTAATACAAAAATCTGCAAAGATAAGCAATCTATTGCAGTTGTTTGAGGTAAATGTCACTATAGCTTTCCTCTTGCATCCTTTTTCTAGCAATAATTTCATTAAGTGCATAGAGGCTTATACACAGCTATTCACTCTATATGTATGGCAGCTGAAAGAGGTATTTTGTTTCCTGATTTTAACAAGTCCATGGACTCCACCTAAGCTGTGATATGCCCAAGCACACAACTGAATTCCCTTTCTCTCTGAGTGAAGAAAACAAGCTCAACTTTGCAGATACAAATGAGCCACAGGAAGCTGTGAAAGTTCATTGAAATTCTTAGCCTTTTTGTAACATCTTCTGCCAAAGGGCAACGTACAGCCTATTATCAATGTAAGAAAACACTAAGAAAAGTTTAGTTTACCTTTGCAAGGTCAAATGTATTTCCTCCTGGAGAGTTCTTTCCCTCTTATTAAAGATGCAACTGATTACCTCAAATCTTTCCCTATCTTTTTGATAGGTCACCCCTAAACTCAATGTCTTCAACTTCTGCTTCAATTAAAAATAAATCCTTTAACCTGCTTGTATGGAATGCACAATAGTAATGGCCAACAAAGATTAGCTCATTAAACTGCACTTAATTACTACAAAACTGCAGCTTTTGAAGACCTTCAAAAAAACCATTTGCCCGTTAGCTATGTTCATTTTTCCTTTGATACGCAGATTCACAAACTGCCTTTTTTCATACCTGTATGACAGTAACTCATGAACTGAGATCCAGATAATTAGCTAACAGGCCTTTTGCAAAGTATGGAAAGTTTAAAAAAAAAGGAGACAAGAAATTTTATGCATCAGTGTATTTATTACAGAAAAATAATCAAAAGTAAAAAATAACCAAAACTACATTTAAAGCAAAGTTCAGTAGCTAAGTTGTAATCCCAAGAGGTAACAGTGACCACAAGAACAACCTCTGAGAGCCTGATGTCACTCGCATCACTCTCCTTGGCGTCACCTGGGTGTACTGGCTTCCCTCAGATGCTCCAGGCATGACTAACCTTGGCAAAGCTTCTGCCTGTTATCTTGACAGCAGATGACAGATGAAGGGGAAGTAGCTCTGACATGTCACCATGCAAGTTTTGGTGGCTCTCACAGTAAGCCCACGACAATGACATGATCTTGACAAAGGAGGTCACCTTCTCTGTGGTTGTGTAACCCCCTCTCCCTGGAGCCCCTGTGAAAGGCTCTCCAAGGCTCACCTGCCTGTACACAGCAGCAGCTGTGACACAGCACTGCTGTGTATCCCTGACTCCAATTGAAAGCACTGTGGAAAAATACTGTAGAAAAGCAACAAGTTCAGGGGTTCTTAGTACCTCAAGAACTAAAGAGGCTAAACACCAAGTAGAAAAGGATAAAATCTTATAGTAAAGAAAAGAACAGGGAAGCTAGTCAGTCTAACCCTTCCCCTGCTATCTGGTGGCTGCTTGGCTAGGAAAGGTTATCCAAGTGCTTTATCAGGGAGTTGAGTATTCAGTCTAACCACTTTGTCAAATCCAGAATGTCTTCTGTGTTTACTAACTGATCAATAGTTACATTATACTTTTCCACACTATATATTTTGCTTACAGAATTTCTTTGTGTCCAGGTAAAGATGCCCACAGAAGCTAGTTCAAAAGAGGGGCACTAACCATAGGCATAGTATAAAATCAAACAGAAAAAGCCAACAGAGGACAGTCTTCATCGACTGACAGCAAAGCCCAAACTTTTCAGTAGCTGTGTATTTATTTCCATGTGAAAGCCATCACTGTGTTTAGGGGAAGTACCTGCATTTGACTTCCTGAGATGTTTCATGGAAGACTGTATGTCCTGCTGTTTGTAGAGAGCATGTACCATCTAGGTTTGGTTTTGTTTGGTTTTTTGGTTTTTTTTTTCTGAGGCATCTGGTGGCCTCAGATTTTGTGAAACCATGAACTGTTCCAAAATATTGTGTGTTCTTGTTCATGAATGTGGCACACATTTTTGGTATCCCTGGCAAAGAGAACCTTTGTGTAAAACTGGCTTATGGGAAGTTGGTTCAGCACAGTAACTGCAGTCTGACAATGCCCTGAATTTGGTACTCTTAAAGTACTCCATACCCAAGGGGTCAGCTCAGAGATTGAACAGCTGCTTCACTGTGCAAACCATTTAAACATCCTCACACCTTTTCCATTTGACACAGACAAGCGTTCCAACATAAACTACTTTGTCTATTACACAAAGTATTGCCAGCATCTAAATACATTAGACAAATGTAATTTTTCAGCACTAAGAGCTAAATTGCACTGAAGAGAGGAATATAAACCAACAAGTGCTGAAAAGAGAGGAGTGTATTTCAAAAAGTGCATTTCAAAATCTCATATTTAGTACAAACAGAACTATATGATAATATGCAACTATTTCAAAAAAGTCAATTTATACCAAATCTAAGAGACAGAATCACAGAATTATTCTTTCTAGTCTACAGGAAAGTGCCTTGAAAGAAGATCGTCCACAAGGTTTTTATCATGCTCACCACATCTGTAAACAGAATAAAAGGACCTGTTATTTATGTGAGTGCCACCTTGCTTTCAATGTGAAACATGGAGCTTCTTGGTGATTTCTCTGAAAACATTCCAGAGTCCCTGAGGACAAAAGGCATTACCTTTGGACTCCTAAACATGAATACAATTTTATCTTGGTGGTCTTCCTACCTACTGCCACAGCTTGCACCATGTGCTTTGCATGGATAGTAGCAAGATGTGCTCAGCAGGGCGTCTGCACATTTTCAGAGCACAGCATGCTAAATTAAAAAATTTTATTGAAACAGAAGAGGTTTAACAATACAGAAAACAACATAATGCTTACAGTAATTCTTTTCCTAATTTCTAAATAGTTTCTAAAGCCCATCCATCAAAATTGATTAATGGCAAATTCAAAATACCACACCAGGCCAAATATAATGGCTTTTTCATTACAGCAATTACAACTTGAAAGAAATACACTTACCTTACGTTTGTTTTCAAACTAAGTTTCTGACTAAGCTTTCAAGCCCTTTTAAAAACCAAACAAGAAGACCTAAGATGCTGGTAAAATGTACAGCAATCAAGGTCCTTACTGAGCTGGATCAGGGAACAGGTTCCACAGGACCCATTACAGGAAGAAAACAAGGGCCTGTGGCATCCTGTGTTCTTCCCCTCAAAAAGCTGCAAGACTCTTTTGTATTTGAGACAATTTGGAATTTATTTAAAAGCTAATTGGTATTCGCACACCAAAAAAAAATATTGTCAGCTCACAGGGGAGGGATGAAAAATAAAATGTGCTTGAATTGAAGGTTCAGCAAGCTTCAGCTCTGACAAACAGCAGAGGTAAATCCCATAATAAATATTTGATTCCTCTACACAGGTAATTGCTAGTAAATGACCATTCTCAATTAAATATGCTTTGGGGTCCTTATTGAAAATAAGTGAGCCTACGTAAGTATTTATTTAAAACAAAATCTTCAAAAGCAGTTAATCAGCACAGTATTGCAAGAGGTTAATTAAGCTCATAGGTGGTAATGGATTTAGAGTGTTATTTATTCAGAATCTAAGTCTGGGTCACTCCCTCCTTCATGATGGTACTAGCACGAAACCCTTCAGAAAGTTTTGGGGGATTTTTTTACCCCTATCCTCATACTAAACTAGAGCAGAGAGCTGGTCTGGAGAGCCAGGTCCACAATCTCTATAGCTGGCACAAGAGAAGCACTGCTTCTTCTGGCACAACCCTGTTAGGTGAGCCTAAGCCAAAGTGCATTTTCTGCTAGTGGCTGAGCACTTGCAGCACTTGATATAAAATGCTGAACCAGTGGCAAAGTTGATTAACATCAGAACTTTATATACTAATGGCTTCTTTAAGGACTTCGAAAACTCTTTTCAATCCTCACTGCCACAATGTATTGTTGCATAGTAAAAGTCCATCAAAATCTCTTCTGGGCGAGTAAACAGGTTCTGATAGGCTATTCCTCCTTATAAACTGTCTGTGGGCATGCCTTTTGGAGTAAGAAAGGGACCATTACCAATATCCTTGTCTAAATTCCTACATAATATATGCTAGACTCAATCCAACAATTTCTGCATCAGACTTCTTAGCAGTTTAAATTCCCATGGCAGGGTTTCAAACAGGCCCTCTGCTCTCCTCTCTTGCAGGCAGCCAAGCTATTTGCAAACACTTTCACACATTCTCCTGCCTGTGAGAAATGTAGGCCAGCTTACCACAAGCAGAAAGTGTGAAAGCATTCTTAAAAAACCCAGCTGCTGGCCTGTTTTTCATAGAGTGCAAGTCCTTTTAAACACTCCCCTGAATACCCTCGTTTTTCACAGAGGGAGCTTCCCCCTTTCTGGGGTGAGAACACCACATGAGCCACGTCCCCTGCCTCACCACAGCAGACTTCTCTTGCACCACTACTACGTTACCCCACTTAGGCTCTAGCCAAATTGTGGTACTGAGTGCAAAAAACCCACACCCACCTGTGTCTGCTTTTAGTCCTCAATATTTCAACTCATTTCTAATTATCAACATCATCCATAATTACTTGATTCTTAAGTAAAACAAGCTGGAAATTGAAAAGAGTTGTATTTGTTTTAATACAAGCAGTCAATCCAAATTAATTCCACTTAGGTCAATCAGCAATACTCATTACAGCTAAAGAAAAAATTCCTCAGAGATGGGGGATTTAAAATTAGCATGAAAGGTATGTAACGTAAAAATTAAGAAACTCAATTAATCAGAAATTACAGATATAGAGTTATTTCCTTGATTTTGATCCGTTATTAAAATCTGTGATTTTCACTATATTGTTCAAAAGAAGAATAACATTCAACATGGAAAATAACATAAGATTTTTTAAAAAATTACAAGGTTGCCTACCTGGGACTAAGATGCTGAAGGACTTGAAGCTTCTCTCTCATTTGATCCCGATTTTGCTTTACATTCTTTGCAAGCATGATGACACTGCCTACAATATTGAAAGCAAACAAAACATTAAAGAATTTTGCTGGATTTCTTCTAATACAACCATAGAGCATGAGGGCAAAAGTTCCTGAAGAAGTAATCACTTGCATATATTCCCCAATTTTTGTAATATTGGAAATAAACTTCAAAATACGACATCTAATAAATGCCCATTATCCTTCTAGCAATTGCCAAAATATATTAGGATTTTCTAAGCAGCAAAAGACAGTCCTTGCCATTGCACCTATGAGCAAACTGAGCTAGGAGTAAGGTGTATAACATTTTGTGTAATTCCAAGTATATATGTAGTTATGTGGGGGAAGAATACAAGTAGAGAAATAGATGAACAATGAAGAAGCTTCCCATTATCAATCAGGCATTTTTATAGGCATAAAAGTTCCTGCTGGTCTGGGGGAAAGATGTGGAAAGAAAAAGGAGAAGGATTTTTTTGAAATGTGTTTTGTGAGCAAAAGGTTGATACCGGGAGCCGTATTGAGAATGGAGAGTATAACAGGCAGCTGAAGGAGGAGCTGGGAAGGAAATCAGAGTCTGATTTGATGTGAAGGAGTACTTTCTGTGAAGCCGAGAAAACAATGACTAAAACATGGAGGCACCAGGTGACAAAAGTCAACCACGGAGATCTATTCTATGGTTAGAGGTGCAAGGTGGCTTGCACTCTCAGTTTGTGCTCTTCATGGTTTGGCATCACAGCGTGAGGTTGGGCAAGGCCCTAGAGGAGAGGGAGGTTGGAATATGGATTGAGATTGACATTGTTGTTAAAATATGAGAACATTATAAAAATATCTGTAGCATATTTGGCCTGAGGTATGTTCCAAAGGAAGACTCAAAGGATGGAAGTGATAACATGGACAATCTTAGCAGTATGATACTAGATGAAAAGAGAATGAGCAACTGTTGTCACATCACACCTAAAAGTACAACAATTTCATTTAAATCATGGATATCCTAGTAACAGGTACTACAATGAGTTCAATTTACATTTTCTGAAGAATGTGTAGTAGTTTCTAATACTGCAATATATAGCCCAAGACTATGACTAGTATCTCAGGATCTAATCACAGAAAGTAGTTTCATTGTTTTGCTGCATATAATTATTAGTGTGTTTTAGGCTATTTTGATCTAATTTGATAATAATTTAAATTAGCACAGACCTTTTTTGCTGTGGACCAAATGGTGCAATACCAATTTTCTCAAACTTTTTTTGGCATTCTCCCATGTATGACATCTTCCCAATGGCAAAACCCAAGACACCAAAAACTATAGAGACAGATAACAGAACATTGTTAATACAACAGCTTAAACCAGGAGTGTGCTATTGACTCCATTTTATACATATAACAAATTGTGTACCACATCTTCTCAGAGCATGTAACAAACACATGTGAACTTATACAGGGTTTACAGGTGTGAATTCAATAACTACTGAAAATTAGTTACCTATCATGAAAGAGAGCAACTGGTCCAAAATCACTGATACAGAAAAAGGATATAATATTCCTGCATACAGGAAAAGGATATAATATTTAGAGGAACAGATTAGAGAAAATAAAATTAATTCAAAATGTCAGCGCTAATTGTTCTTGCCTTTGATTGCACACCATGGTTTACTTCTAATGATTACACTTTTAACACCAACTTCTCTGGCCTTCTAAGAAACTGGAACATCAGCTTGTCATACTGTTGCACTGTGGCTTTCACTCACTAGAGTCAGAACAAAAGACCACTTCAATGTCCTTGATTTCCTGCTGAATTTCTGCTGAAGAGGGAATCAATCTAATTTCTTGTCGTTTATGAGCCACCTCACTGTACAGTTCTTTATCACTCCATGGTTTGGAATTAGACAGTAGAGATCAGCCAAATAAACACATGAAAAGGACCATACTACTTTATATATCATAGTATCAAGATTTCTTGATACCATAAGTTGTGCAATCTGCCAAGGACAGCTGATCAATGAGACTGACATAATTTATAAAACAAAGTGGAGACTAGAGTTTGTACCAATTTGAGAGATTGCATTATGTAAATATAAGCTGCTACTGAAAGTATTTACATTAGAAGAATCTTATTTCATACGTTTATTCTTAAACACATCAGAAATCTTTTCCTAATCTTCTGGGGTAACATAAAAATCAAAAAAAAAAAGAAGAGTTTTGAAAGAAATTCAGAGAGATGCATCTAAGATCTGCATATTGCCTGTAAAGAACCTTTTCTTTCCTTTTAGAATTGGGTGCAACTTACGTGCCATCTTGGGGTATGGACCAAATCTTGGGCTTGCTGAGAAAATGCCTACAATAAAAGGAAATGGTCAGAAAGCTTATTCACTTGTGGAACTCACCAGCAGTCAAAACCAGGGCACTAATTTTCCTACAGCTTTTGCATTTCTTAAGGTGAGGATGGTACAAAGTCCACTCAGATTTCAGTACATCAGGGCACTTTCTGTTCCACTAGTTCTTAGTGCATGTGTTTTGGGGCAGTCCTAGAGTCATAGGAGGAAGAGAATCTGGACTTTGCAGGATTCAGTTCAGACAGGAGTTCAGAGTGTAAACCAACACAAAAGCAGCATGTCTGCCACTGGTGACACCTGCAGCACTGAAGAGGAAGTGAGGGTGGCTTAAGTTTCAGCACAAACCAACCCTGCATATAAAATAGCAAAATTACATCTCTTACACAGGGTCCAGCTCCTTATGCTGTGATAAGTAGGATGAAACTGCTCTTTGTTAGCTTTCTGTGGCTATCAATTAAAACTGTACCATTGGTATCTAGCCTCCTCTGGAGAGGAAACATCACACATTTTGGCCTTTTAGAGGAAAACACAGTGTGCTAAACAAGAAAAGCAAAAAATTATCTTTAGCTTTTCTATCAAAATCCACATTCCCCCAGTTAATCTCAGGAGGTGAAACCAGTATTCTTCTGAGAACTATGTGTTTGGCTGAGGAATGCCATGCTGTGGAGGAGGGCTCCACACAGCAAGATTACCGTGGCAAAGGGAAGGGAAGTGAACACTGGTTGCACTGTTACATGCAATCAGACAGTAATAATTAGGCTTAGAAGCTCCAGCATCTTCTAGAGGCAGGGTACTGTGTACAGCCATCAGAAGTATTTAGACAGAGGAGTATTCAGCCTATACTAAGCACTAGGGCCTTTGCCCACTGTGATCTGTGCTATGATTTTATATTCGGTCTCTCAGGGCAGGGAGGAACAAAAGTGTTGTTTGTTTCTAATCACCCCCCTCCAATTGTTGACACACAGTAATGACTATTTAATAAGGGCTTTTGTTATTTCACAGCTGATCAGAAACATCCAAGTACAATGAACAGAAACTGAGAAGTGTACCTGGTGCCAGAGGCCGGCATGTTAGCTAGAGACAGCCCCAGTGCCCTTCCTATCACTGTTCACCCTTTTACAAATGTGTAATCCTTCCCTGACACACTCTTACTCCTTCCCTCCCTGTCTCCCTACAAGCTCATAGATCAAGGACAGAATAGGGAACCCACATCAGCCTCTTGTGGCATAGCTGAGCAGACTTCAGGGTGGATGCTCCTCAATCTTTCCCCAAGACATCAACCTCAACCTTATACATAGTCAAGACCCCCAGCAGGGAAACTGAAGGTGCCATGCGCAGAACCAGGCTCATCCACCACATAAACAGAATACAATTTTCTATTGTATTAGCCTGCAGATCGTGAGCCATCTCTACAGAAAGCTCTCTGTCTCCAAACGTTGGCAGTACTCCTTGTCCCTCTGCACCAAAGCTGTAGTCATATTGATACATGGTCACTGTAAAAACATTGCCAGCATTTTCAAATAAAACAAGTTAGAGCTACAGTACCCAATTCTAATGCCTCCGCTCGGGTGGTACAATGCTCTGCCCTATGAGCTGTCCCCTACGAGTGAAGACTCTACTCAAATACACATGATCATACTGACAAAATCCAGCCACCAGTCTCTGGATTTGCAAATTCTCTCCTCAAGTTCTTCTTCAAGTTCATGTTCTTGAAAAAGAATGACTGTGGCAATGCACACATAATAATCAAATCACCATAGCAATGATGGTAATGATCGAGAAGATATTGATCTTGAAAAACAGCACTTTAATGATGGTTTTCTTTATCCTTACCTTTTGAGATTAGCCCCTGGGTGACAAGCATGCTCCCAAGAGATAAAGGAAGAGCTGTGAAATGAAAGGGAGAGTAGCTGGTATCAGGCAAAATTTGTTAGTATTTGGTAAATACTCTCTTATACGTTAAATGTTTTCTGTTTCTAATGTTAAACGCATTATTTCTAAACATTAACTTTGCCTACTGTCTTAATCACCTATTACATCTGCTCATTCATGAATGAAGAGATTACATTCTCTTCAAAGCAAAGATGTTCTCACACAGTGCCAGACATCAGCCATGCTGTAACATCTGGAGCTAATGCAATATATATCTATTTATTAAGTTATAGTTTCCACAATCTGAATATCTCCTCTAACTACTGCAATACTTGTAATGACAGCAGCTCCAACAACATACTGAAACCCTTTTCCATCTTCTCCATTCAGGAAATATGTAATTTAGATACAAACTGAGAGGGTGGAAGTAGAGGCACCAAAACACCAAGCACTGATCTTTTAGATGTCCTAATATACGAAGAATTTCACAAATCAAAGACACATAGCCATACCTGCCTTCCATTCAAAGGCAAGGAAAAGTATGTAACAAAGTAAAACACTCCTAAGGTGGTTGTAATAATGGACTTCAAGAGCAGAACCAACTCTACAACTGTTAAAGTTCATATTAAACAGGACCTCAATTCAACCACCTTTACCTACAACAATTATGCAAATAATTCAATTGAACCTTTAAGAATACAAAGCTTAACTTAACATGACAGTTAACCCACACAGTGTTCCAATAAAAATGCATTTTGCAGATAGTTTTGCGTACATACATCACGAAGTCTGTGTGGTAAGTGTGGTATGAAAGACTTTGGATCACTCACCTCTGTACCAGAAACTTTCCTCTTTGCATTCTTTACGGATCCTTGCAACCTCTTTGTCTTGAATTTGGGAGATGGGACAAAAAAACATTGGCTGAAAGCATAAACCTGGATTAGTTTACCAAATTTAATCTCACAGAAAGAAAAAGAAAATCAATTAAAGAAGATAAATTATTTTTTAAAAAACCCCAAACAAAATACAAAAACCTCCAAACAAAATTCCTTATTCTGTTGTTAGTAGTGTGATGAAATCATGATACCCCAATACAGAAACAGAAAGAACTACATAGGTTTAAGTTTAAACCGCCCATCTTGTTGGTCTTTACTTTCCTGAAATGGCTCAGCTGCTGCTTACCACAGAAGCATATTGCTTTATATGTTAGTTATTTCATTCCCATGATCTACATTACATCTCCCAGAAAGAAATTACAGGAAATAAAGGCAGAGTGGCAGTTACAAAAATCAAGTTCTCCTCTGTACAGAAGTCAATTGAAGTTCAACAAGAGCAGATTTTTGCAAGTATTTAGAAGAGGGTCCACATGAACTCTGCCAGACTCCCCACTAGCAGACCTTTCTGAGCAACTTAAATATATCCATGGCATTAACTGAACTCAACCATACTGGCTTCACCCTAAAACAAATCAGGCTGCCAAGGTGCCAGGCCTACCTTCTTTAAGGTAGCTCTTTTTTCATCCATTGTGATTGTGAGGAAGAAGTGTCAGTATTCTCCCTTGCATTCTACTACCCAGGGTATTGACACGTAGACATAAGGTTATTTTTTTTCTTTAAGAAAAGACTCAGTGCTAGCATTTGAAGTGTTGTTACCAAACATCTGAGGTAAATGGGTGTACTGGTTTTGACTGGACAAGGGTTTATTTTCTCCTTAGTAACTGGTATGGTGCTAGGTTTTGGATTTATGACCAAACCAGTCTTCACAATACAGGGATATTTATTTACTGCTGAGTAGACCTTACACAGAGTCAAGGCCTTTTCTGTTTCTCAGGTTGCCCCACCAGCAAATTAGCTGGGGATGTAGAAGAATTTGGTAGGGGATACAGCTGGGACAGCTGATCTAAGGGATATTCCAATTCCATACCAGGACATCATGCTCAGCAAGAAAAGCCAAGGGAAAGAAATTGTCATTAAGTTACAATTAATTAAAATTTTAACATTTTTTCTGTAAAAATGCAACATCTTCAAACACATGTATTCTTGAAAGAAAACCCAGACATCATAGCACACAAGCAATGCCTTGGGGAAAAAAGAGCACTGTCTATATCATGTATTACAGGATTCTAGCTCCTCTAGCGCCTGACTGATCCACGATTTTATAGCCAAAATAAGGAAATGCATTTATTGGCCATAGCCACACATTTCACATTATAGGTAATTAATATCTCAGCCCTTCTTCAAGCACTGCCCCCACAGAAGCTAATGGTAGTGCTGCTTGGGCAAACAATACAGAACTAGCTCCACTCCAGACCATAGAGAACCAGTTGAAACTGGTTTCAGAGCAAGGTCATAGCAAATACTGTAAAATACAAACAGGCTGACTGAAAGATAAGGAAATCTGTGTCAGAATCCCAAGTGCACCAACAGGCTTTGCAACCTTTCTGCCTCCATATACAGCCTGCCAAGTGTTTAGTTGCTTGGGCTCAAAGTCAGCTCTAACAGGGCACAGTTGTGTAACACTGAATTAGACTGCTGTGAAAACAGAAAAGCTCAGAGACAGTGGCAGGAAGCTTTGCCCAGGGCCTCTCCCCTCCAGCTCAGGAGCTGTATATAAGCTCAGGCATTGCCTAAACTGTGTTGTAGGTACACCACGGAGATCCTTACCTTGCCATGCTAACCTGATTGCCTGGCTTAGCATCAGACTTGCCTGGCAATCACTGAACTGACTACAGGCTGGCCCTGGTTAACATCACTGGATCTGCTCTCCTCCACTTTTTGGGTACCATAGTATTGAGCTCCCTGTACCTGAGACCCCAGCCCCTGCTACCCCTGCTGGCACTTGTGCCCCTTCCTGGCAGATCAGCCCGATATTGCTGCCCTCTGGTACTGACTGTGGTGTGAAAGAAGGGATTTCAGGAGACCTTGCCTCTGGTAAGTCACAGCTGTACTAATTACCAAAGAAGAGGAACAGCCTTGCTCCTAATGGGTTGCAGCTGTGACTAATAAAGACAGGTGGGATAAAAGGGGTGGGTTGGCCAGTCAAAGGAACCTAGGAGCTCTTTGATGAAGAGGGGCCTTTTGATGAAGAGACCCTGGAGGAAGAGAGCCTTAAGGAGGTAGAGGAGCCCTGAGGGAGAAGGAAAGATCCAGAGAGTTGCTGGCAAAAAGATCTGCTATGAGGTTAGTCTAGGTCTGATGGAGTTAGAGCCTTCTATTGTAGCCTGCAGAAGTAATTGAGCCAGGTGAAGGCCTGTGTTCAGAGTCTGCAAACTAATGTTTGCAGTCATAGTACAGCAGGAAATAACCAGCAGTCAGAGTCTGCAAGTGGACCCTACAGGAGGAGTTTGCTGTAATCAGAGTCAGGATGGTTAGGCTGTAAAAAAAAAAATAGACTGTGACCCTTTTCACATCGTTAAATATGTTGGCTCATTTCTATCTCTAATGAGAGGTCTACTGCAACAGTGACTGGTTAGCAAAAAGTCATTACCACATTTAAATTCCTCGATTTCTCCATCAGAGGAGAATGTTCATCTTCTGTAGAGCTGTAGACCAGACTCTTGTGCTGTACTGTTCCCTCCTCCCCTTCTAAACATGTGCAAACAGAACTTGATTAGGGCAGGTTGTACTGGACTTGTGTTCAGACATCATGGCTATGCCAGCTTGTAATGCAGGGCACAAATCAGAGCCTTAAGATTCACAACCCCAGTCCTCTGAGTACAGTGAATCAGGAAAAATAAATAACACACCATCCTTTCCTCTCTTCACCTATGTGCTTAAGCTGACACCTATTTCTCCCTTCAATAAGAGCAGCTGTGGCAAAACCCCAGTTATTCATTAGCAATCGCATCAAGATATAAGGGAGGCAATTCAGCTTACCCATCCAGGTTGCTTTATTGGAGGTGTCTGACTTCCCTGTTGGACTGCTTCAGAAGACATTGTCTCTTTCCTTGTAGTTTGCTACTGGTCTTGTTCAGCAGAAGCTATGTGTTTTATGCTTGGCTACTTCCCTTTCTGCTGGGTACAAAGGCAAAAAGTCAAGATAACATACCGATACTCATAAGACCAATGTTCATCTAGGAAGAAAAATGACCAGGTGGAAAGGAGTGTATTTTTTACAGCAGGATAGCATCCGGTCATCTGATGCACAGTTTATCACTTATCAGCAACACAGAGTTGTATGTAACTTAGATAAGTCGGGAACTACAATTAAATGCTGACTCATGACCTAGTACAGTATGCTCAATTATAAAGAAGTGAAAATAAATATGAGCAAGTAATTGAAAACCTTTGTAATTTTTTAATGTATTTCAGGTCCAAGAAATAGCCTCTTTAGTGTGCTGCCCAGAATTACTGCACTACTTCTATCCTCACTGCCATCATCTGAAGCCTGGATTCCATGGGACCCAACAAGCAAACCTATTGCTCACCATATCCGTATCTCCAAAAATCCAATTCAGCTACAAAAATCTTTAAAAAAAATAACACAAAAGAATAAATAGATTCCAAAGAGTTTTAGAGTTGCAATCTTCCATGCTTGAGAGCTGCACTGCTAGGGAAAAGCAAAAAGTAAACTCATTTATTTATAGAGTAATGCAAGCATCTAAATTGTGATTTTTAACTAGGACTTTGCTGCATGATCTGGCGCTTTATTAACATAGAGGGTACTTCTGCTTTTCTGAAAGTACCTTCTAAGAATGGTGGTACTGAGCAAGGTTAAAGGGACAGCGAAGGACAGAGTTAAATAGA
Organism: Certhia americana; assembly: GCA_018697195.1. Classification (NCBI taxonomy): domain Eukaryota; kingdom Metazoa; phylum Chordata; class Aves; order Passeriformes; family Certhiidae; genus Certhia; species Certhia americana. The sequence continues at coordinate 40,324,540 of CM031860.1, read as the reverse complement.
AAAGATTTGCAACAATTTATTTACCTAATTGTTTTTTGATGTTCATAATATTACTGTATAAACCACTTCCTGCACTTATTTTGGGCTCAGTTATATAGCTATGAAGTTCAAGCAATGTCTGCTCCCTATATACCCTAGATATTCAGACAACAAAACTATTTTAAGTAATAGAATCAACATAATCTCCTCTCCCCTTGGTAAAAAAAAATAAATAAAGCATTGAATTCACACCAATCTCCACTTTATTCTCAGACACTCACAAAAATGACAATGATCACTGTGTCTGAAAAAACTTAAGTTTGAAAACCCATATTATATGAGGAAGCTCACTGCTCTACACGGTCTTCCTCAACCTGAGTGCAATTCAGTTTTCATCAGTCACTTGTCTCTCAATGCAAAAAAAGGATGTAAAATATGAGAAAGATGCATAAAACTTTAAAGAGGTTTGTGTCAATCAAAAATGAATCAAGTTTTCTTATTCTTATCTGCTTTCTTATTCTTATCTACTCACAAAGCCTACTTGTGCAGATGGCTGTATAAAAATAATCACTGGGAACAATTTCTAACTGCTGCAGCAGATTTACAGTGCTTGTGTTTTTCATGTCCATAAAACAGCTAAGTCACAGGATGAAAATAAATAAGACAAAATGAAGGAAAAAGAATGGGTATAAATTAAGATTATAAAAATTTGCAGTAATTGGCTTTTTTTGTCATTGGCTTCCTATATTGTTCTAAGTACATGCTTCTCCTGAATTATAAGTTATGCAGCTATGCTACTGCTTTAACATATTGAAAGAACCCCAAAAATATTCAGCCCTTTAAGCAGCCTCATGGTATGTTTCTTGCATGGGATGAAAGCCAAAAGCTATACTGGCAAGAATGAAACAAAGCGCTGATGTCATCAAAATATTATGTAAGAGAATTATTAATAATTGTACCTAGCAGACATGCTGTCTCCTATCTGAGGAATGTAAAAGTGTTCCAATATCTTAAGGCCCTGTGTCTTGGAAAGACAACTGTCATCCCAAAAAATAACTTTAGTTCCATTAGCTTACTGGAGAAATGTAATTTTCTTGTAATTTTCTGTAATACTCATTGCTGTTTTCTCAACCTTACATGTAATTCTTAATGTAACAAGTGTATATTCTGGGAATAATTCCCCAATTATGTTATTCTGTTTAAATTAAATACCTACATAATACACGACTAAATCAATGTGGTTTGCAAGGATCAAATATTCAAAAAACTTATTAATCTTCTACAAGAAATGTTCTGGATAATTTATTCATTTACAGAAGAAAATGTTAATATTAGGGTCCTGAAAAAATATCAAGATTTGAGTACCTCTAATGGGATGATAAAGAATACTTTATACTGCTTAATTCTGCTGCATGCAAAAAGATAACTGACTTTTTCAATATGAACTGTCAACTTCATATACCGTGTTTTCAATAAAAAGCCTCCTTCTGAATAGGAATGGTGACCCCATAATTTCTAGGACTACTTCGGGGCAGAAAGGGGGAGCCAAAATTGCATGTATTAACTGGTCCACAGAGTGGGCTGCGATGCCCAGGGCAGGCACCACTCATCAAAAATTTCAGAGAGCCATTTCAAGGACCGTTGTGAGGAAGATGACAAGACTCAACGTGATGTTTCACACCTATCTGAACTGGCTCTTTGTTTTAATCTCAAGCTCTTATTTCAAAGTTAGTCTACAGAGCAGCTGCACTAGGTAGTGGATGACAAGGTCCCTGCCAACAACCTACCAGCCCGGGGCTGGGGAAATGCCCCATGCCTGCTCAGCCCCCCCACCCAGGGCAGTGCATGCCCGGCCAGCACAGAGTATTTCCTTCACAGAATCACAGAACCAATTAGGGCTGAAAAGGCTTCTAAGATCATCGAGTCCAACCTGTGACCGCACACCACCTTGTCAACTGAACCATGGCACCAAGTCACGTCCACTCCCCCACCTCCCTCCTGGGCAGCCCATTCCAATGTCTGATCACTCTTATCGTGAAGAAATTCTTCCAGATGTTCAACCCGAACCTCCTCTGGCACAGCTTGAGGCTATGTCCTCTTGTCCTGTCAATTAATCGTCTGTGACAAGAGACCAAGCCTCACCGGCCTACAACCCCCCTCGACGTGGTTGTAGAGGGCAATAAGGTCTCCCCGAGCCTCCTTTTCTCCAGGCTAAAGACCCCCAGCTCCCTCAGCCGCTCCTAACAGGACTTATGCTCCAGACCCTTCCCCAGCTCCACTGCCCCTCTCTGAACACGCTCAAGCAGCTCAGTGCGCTTCCCGAACCGAGGGGCGGCGGCCCCGCCGGCCGGGGGCAGCACACGCCCGGGCCGGCTGCCGAGAGCGGCGCCACGACCCCCGCCTTCTCCCGCCGTGACGCCGAAGAAATCCGGCCCCGCAGAGCCACTTGGCCCGGAGAGGAGGAGTCTGACGCCCCTCAGCAGCCCTTACCTTCCGCAGGCCGCCGGAAGAAACGCAATGCGCCGGAAGAAACGCAATGCGCTGGGCTGACCCTGCCCGGCCCGCTGGCCCCGGACGCCTGGGCGTGCCCGCTCCTGCCGGCTGCAACCGCCAACCTGCCGGGCTGCACCGCCGCCTGCGGCTGCACCGCCGCCTGCCGGCTGTCCACCGCCACCTGCCGTTCTGCAACCGCCACCTTGCCGGGCTGCACCGCCGGGCTGCACCGCACCTGCCTTGCTGGCACCGCCTGGGCTGCCGCCACCTGCCGGGCTGCCCGCGTCTGCCGGCTGCACCGCCGCCTGCCGGGCTGCACCGCCCGCCGCGGCTGCACCGCCGCCTGCCGGCTGCACCGGGCCGCCTGCCGGGCTGCACCGCCGGGCTGCAACCGCCAAAGCCTGCCGGGCTTGCCCGCCGCCTCCGGGAGCTGCAACCGCCGCCTGCCGGCGCCCCGCCGCCTGCCGGCTGTCAACACCGCCGCCTGCCGGCTGCACCGCCGCCTTCCGGCTGCACCGCGCCGCACGGGCTCGCAAACCCCCGCTGCCGGGCTGCAACCGCCCGCCTGCCGGGTCTGCACCGCCGCCTGCCGGGGCTTCAACCGCCGCCTGCCGGGCCTGCCACACGCCGCCTGCCGCTGTGCTTCACCGCCCGCCTGCCGGGCTGCACCGGGGGGACGCCGCCCTGCGTGCTGCACCGCCGCCTGCCGGGCTGCACCACGCCGCCTTCCTGGCTGCACACCTGCCGCCTCCGGTCTGCCAACCGCCCGCCTGCCGGGCTGCACCGCCCGTCCTGCCGGGCTGCAACCGCCGCCTGCCGGGCGCACCGCCGCCTTCCGGGGCTGCCCGCCGGGCCTGCACCGCCCACCTGCCGGCCGGGGCCCCGGGCGCAGCACATTCGGCAGCCGCCCGCAGTGCCCCTGCCCAGCTGCCCTCATGGCCCCCCCTTGCTCTGAGGAAGAACACGGGCCAGCGCTTCTCGCCTGCCCGGTGTCTGCTCGCTGGAGAGGCAAGCCAGCACCCAAAAAATTCCGCTTCTCGATTTCTCACTGAAATTCGAACGCTCTTTAGCACGGGTATGCGTTAATGATGTCAGAATCACAGAAGCGTTAGGGTTGAGGGCCTCTGGAGGTCATCTGGTCCCACACACACACAACACAACCCCCCGCAGGGTCCCCTGGAGCATGTGACACAGACTCGTCCAGATGGGGTTGGAAACATGTTATAGAAAAAGAGACTCCACGACCTCTCTGGCCGCCTTTTCCAGTGCTCTGCCACCCTCAATGGAAAGATGATGTGGCAATCAAGTTGAGGTGGAACTCTTGTGCTTTGGTTCATGGCTACTCCTCCTCGTCCTACTGTCACTGGGCACTCAAAAAGGGTCTGGCACCACCTCTGACACCGCACCTTTGCATATTTTATAGTCACTGTGCCACCCCATCCCAGTCTTCCTTTCCTACCGAACAGCCCATCTCCTGCAGTGTCTCCTTCAAAGAAAGATGCTCCAGACTTCTCAAATCTTTCTGGCCTCCACTGGGTCCCTCTCCAGTACGCTTGTCTTTCCTGTTGTGATAGCCAGCATACACACACAGAGTCTGTCCAAGACTGAAAGGTTGTTTTCTGGAAATGAAATCTTGTGTCTTTTAAAAAAGAACAATAAATTCTACTTTGACCATTTTGGAATTAAAAGCATGTTGCTTATCTACTTTGTATTATATGCTTCCAATGCTTATGTATGAAATAAATAATTTTTAATATAACAGATTAAATAAAAAGGTACTTTCATTAAGCAAAACATTTTGTGCGAAAAACATTACCCTGAAAATGCCAGTTTTGGTGGAGTAGGTTGTTCTAGAATTATTAAAAAAACAATAGTTCCACCTTTCTCTGACAATGAAGAGATGCATATGGCCTTTTCTTTAAGAATAAGTTATCTTAAAAATATCTAAACAGTTTTATTTGGCATTTATTTTATAAAAAGGCTCAGTTCTAGTTTGTTTTGCTTTGTTTTTTTCAACCGCAGACATAATTTCAGTAGATCCTAAATAGTGATGACCTTCAGTGCTATCATGAATGAAAGCTGTAGATCACCCTAAACTTCCTCCATTTGCACGACCATGCAATCTCAGTTCATACGCAACCTAAGCCTGGGTAATTTTCTTAAGTCCAAAAAAAAAAAGCTTTCAGAGCTTCCATGATCTTGCTGCTTGAACCCTTTCCCAGACTATTCTCCTACTCTTGCTGCCAAACCGAGATCAACTTTTACTGCTGAAAATTCTTTTTCACATGGACTCTGGGCAAGAGTGTTGTCTAAAACAGTCTTGAAAGTGTCATCTATACCTCTGTGGATCTAAAAGTATTCTTGAAAACTACATGAAAACAATTTAATAGATACTCCTACAATGCTGTTCTGAAAAACACACTACAACAGAGAGAATCCACATAGAGAGAGTACTTAGTACCAAAACTTCTTGACTGTCCGCTTACACTGACATAAAATGACAGAGGGCACTGGAATAACCATTTTCTCAGGGGGGGGGTACAATGTGTGCCTGTGGAGTAGTGATTGCCTAGAGATCGGACTGTTGGATTCTTGCACCTTTTTGTGGCAAAAGTGCTAATAAAAATCAGTTTAAGCTTCTTTTTTAAATTTGTAACTTTAGTACGTAACGTTGTTACTTACAATTGCATTGTTCTTTCAAACACTCCTTTCTTCAAGATTTACCTGACAGTTCTTCAAGAGTTAATAAAACTTGAGAGAAAGTAATAGACAGAAACCATAATGTTAGTGATTTGGAGAGAAAACATAAAGCAAAAGAGATTCTTACAAACTCCCAGACAAAACCAACTTTACCCTCACAGAAAAAAACCCTAAGTGTACCACAATAAATGACCAATGTGGAATTGAAATGGTTGGCTGAGGAATTAGTCTGTTTCATAGTAGAAGGAGATCAAGGACTGAGAAGTCACAACTCATGAAGGTTTACAGCTCTGGCTGCTTGACCTGAAGAACCCCTTAGAAAACACTGACAGCCTTGCCAGGGTCCCTTATTTCATCACATTCACCAAAAGCAAAGCCTTTCCGTGCACAATTTCACAGAAACACCCCGTATGGATACGTGCATGCCAGAAGGAGGACTATTACCAAATTATGCGAAACATGATTTGTCTGTTACAAAATCAAACCCGTTGATTGCTTACAAAAGTCCCCTGAGTAAACACAGCTCCACCCCCTTGCTTCTGTAACATAAAAGTAGCATGGCCAAATCTAAGTAAAGAATTAATGAACAGGCATTGTTCTCATGCTGATGGGGAGCAGGAGTTAAGGGCAAATAAATACATGAAAGTCACAGCGGCACACAGTCAACACTTTTTCTGAGTAACACAATTACTGTCCTCATTACGTGCAAGGAATCATTGTAAGTTTTCTGTGTCTTGGCTGATTCTTTCTTGGATGTACTTCTATTTTCCTACTTGGTCTTGGCAATCTGTAGAATGGAATAGTTGGTGATATGGTGTGTTGCAAGATAGCAGTATTTCCTCTCTCGTGTAAGAACCCCGTCAAGAGTGCTTGCAGTGACCACATGTTTTTTTGTTATTTCCAATGATACTGTGACAGGTCCTAACTGCAAACTCACCCACTCCTGCCTTTCTCCAGAGCAGCAGTTTAAATCCTAATCTGTGCTCGTACTTTCATGCTTTTCTCTCCTCATTTTTCTGGTGCACTTCTCTTCTGCTTCTTCATCATGCCCCTATCAGAAATTCAGACACTCAGTCAATATGAAGGACACTTCTCTTTCAAACCCCCTAACGGTCCTGAAGCCCTTTTAATACCATGTGTTTTACTTGGGTTTGTCAAACCATGATTGTATTATAGTTTGAAACTCAATAAGCATTGTTTGTACAATCACTAGCTTTAAAAAAGTTTTTTCTGTCAAGCATGTATTAAGGGAATGTTAATAATGTCAGATAATTTTTTTATGTCTTCCTTGTGGAGGGACAATCTTAATACTGATCGAGAATGAAAATGCCCTTCTTGTTCTTTGATTGGAAGCTCCTCACTGTAGTGGTTTTTTTTACTTTGCGGGTTTGACACATTGTATTCCTATAAGGATCAAGTGCCTTCTGCTTTATTTTTTGTCAGTACAACCTTGGCACTCAGGAATAAAGAGAAACATATAGTGAAACCATCGCTACACACTATATTGTAACTAAGCACCTTGCAATCTTTGACTTTTGTATTAATACAGTTACACCTAAACTCTCTCCTCTCTGCTCTGATGCGAATACATGCAGGCACCCTATGGAGAGCCCTAGACTGTTTACGTTGTGACTTGTGGCAGCCAAATTTATTGTTACTAAGAATCTCAAGAGAAAGTACCCAGATACCATGGCTAAATTTTGTCAGTATTTGCATTATTTTCATGCTTACGAGTTTATGGAAGCGCCACACAAGCACATCAGGTTCACAATTCAGGCATGTCTAGTTTTAACGCAAGGCACCTCACCTCTGAACCATGAAGGCAAGATACTGTAATTACAAAAAGTGTTGCCAATTTTTCAAATACTTATTGGCTGAAATGACCTGCTGTGATCCGCACGCTCCCACTATCACGCAGTCTCAAAAGCGCCATGTTCTGGGTTATTCTGGCCAGAAGATCGCATCTTCCCATTTGCATCACACCACAGCAGACAATGGTGTCACACTTACATACTCCAGTGATTAGTGAGCCTTGGGACTATTCTGGGTTACTTTTCTTTAATGAAGAAAAAAAGATGCCTTTAAATGACACAGGTAACTTGGAGAAAACAGAGAAGCTCATTAAATCTAAGTTTCATTTCTTCCTTCCCTATTGCGCTCAACTTTCCCAATCAACAAAAACCAAAAGCCCAATATTCAAATAAATATATAAACCCAAATAAAGATACAAATATAAAAACAAACAAACAAAAATATAATAAAACTATATATGACTAAACAAACCCAAAGAACACTCCAACAAATCACAAAAAACAAGCCATCACACATAAACAAAAACAAAACATCTCCATATAAAA